>LR991059.1:25486611-25829090 GCA_905163555.1 Notocelia uddmanniana | reverse complement strand
GTTAATTTTTGTTCTTCTTATTATTAAACTAGCATCCATTATGCGTACTTCAAGTTTTTTATCTTGAATGCACATTAGATTAAACGACTCTTTTGATCGTACTAATTTAACTCGAACTTCAACGCCATTTATTAAAAACTTTTCTTGATTAAAATATCACCGTGTAAGTGTCCTATCATTTCAACTTCCTTACTATCTTTAATAAATTCTTGTCTTTTAGTCCAGCCTTTGTTAGCCGTATCAGTTCCATCCATATGACCCGAAGTGTCTTCATACCATAGCCCACATGTAAGATGGGACTGTTTTGCTGCAGGTCCATAATTTAGTAGGGTTTCCATATATGCACGGTACGCATATGTATTATTAGGCGGTGAAACTAGTTTTTGATTTAAATATATGTCCAACTGGTTAAACAGTGAATGTAACCAATTATTCACTGGAGCAACATGAGTTTCTGCGGATTTGATCTTAGTACCGTCTTGATTCAATACCTTGGCTTTGATATGTAGTAAAGTGTGAGACAGGTCAATATAGTCATCGCCTGATCCTGGAACTTGAAATTCAATAGGACCATCATCACTAAGAGACGAAATAGGTTTATAATGTATCCACTGCCCATTTTCTATACTTGTTTGCGTCGATGGCAGTGCAAATAAATCTAACTCTGACTTAGCGCATTCACATGAATGATGATGTAAAAATGACATGGTTTAATTAGAAAAAATATCGTTTGTATATTTTTTACTTTTTTTTGTACCTCTCCCCCGTAATGCTTTGGATGCAATGGTGCGCTCTCGTCTTTTTCGTATCATTTTATACCCAGACCCTGACATTAAAGAATCAATTTTTTCATCAGCTTTTCTTTTTAAATTACTGCTCGCATTCTTAAAACGAGACTTTATTGATTCGTCCATAGGGTGCGAATTCATCATGTCGGATAAAAGACCAACACCAGCATTTAATGCTTCTTTCCCAACCGTTCTAAATCCGCTAGATAACAGAGGAAATACCGATCTAAACAAGCCTCCGAAAAAACTTCCTATGCCATGCCCTCGCTGGTGAGGAACACCTTTATAAACAATGCCTACTCCTGAACCAGCTTGATGAGTATAATAATGTTCATATGGGCAGGGAATATTTTCACGTCTATAATTCATTTTATTCGTTGAAAATGTAGCTTCACGCATGAAGTTCCAAACTGGAATGGAACCTTTCCACCCGTATGCATTCTTATATCAATTTCAATAGTATCAAATTCTCTACGTAAAACTGGTATGTAATGTGCAGGAGAAAAGCTATGCATTTTATATGCTCCATATATGTATTTAGTTGGATCAAGTGGTATTATTCTTACTAACGATGTCATAACATCCCCTACTATTTGAGGTTGAACGATATCCGAATATATAAACAATTGTGATGGTAGACCCAAATATAAATTAGCAGGAAATTTTCCAATTTGACATTGAATAAGGTTCGTATTCGGTTTGAAACCTAGCTGGAGGTTTAGTATTGGTGTTGCACGTACGGAAACTATGTCTTTATGTGAAGTAGTGACCTTGATAACTTTCGATATTCCATCATAGCTAAATTTCACCTTATTTCTTAATAAGGAATTTTCATTAAAAGCATAAAAAACTGATCCATGTCGTCATATGTCGTTGCTGGAATATGTGACTTAAATTCAAAATTAACAGGCGACACTTCGTTTGGTAATTTCACCATCTTTTTTACATAGACTGCGTTTTCATGTTCTTGAACGTTGTACATTGAACATGGGTAGTGAAACTCCACTAATCCGACAACCCATTCTCCTTCTAGTTTTATTGTCTTTGGGAGTTTGGTGAGAAAGTTTGCTGTTGTATTTTCGGGGAAATATTGCATAGAGCTGTTACTTAACAAAGTTAAATAAAAACTGTCATCACTCATGTTTCTTCTAAGCTAGAAGCAGGTATCCAACTATTAAATTTATTCGGATAACCTCTCCACTTCACAAGCACCTCCTTTCTGTTACCTACGCGTCTAGAACGTATTATTTTATCTATTTTATATATCATGGTGGGGTTATAAGTAACTTTCTGTAACTCTTTAGAATAGAAAGTGCCAGTGATTGGTTCATTTTGTAAGTCCTTCAATGTGTAAACAAGATGAGGCGACCTATTAATTATTGATTCGATTACGAAGATTTCATCGCTCCAATTAGTTTCGTAACCTTTTTGAAATATGTGTTTATACTTCGTTATTCTGACATGATCACCAACATTTAAAGTACTATTACTAATTTTTTTAATCCATTTTTTGGTGTATCGTATAAATTGGTCCAAACAGTCATAATATTGTTAAAATTAACATCTATCGGACGCATTTTAATACTTGAATGGTAACTGTGATTATATGAATAAAGGAGATCTTGTAAAATGTCAATGTATTTATAAGTATTTTTATGTGTAAAATAGCGCCACATTTTCATTTTTAATGTTCTTTGAAATCTTTCTACAATACTCGCCTTAATGTCAGGATTATTCGTTGTATAGTAGTTTATGTTTTTACTCTTAAAATATTGTCTTACCTCTTTGGAAACAAATTCAGTACCTTTATCGGATTGGATGTGACGTGGAGTTGCTCGAGCCTCGGTAAATATATCCTCAAAGCATTGTTTAACTGTTTCTGAATTTTTCTTTTTCATTGCCCTAGCAAAAGCATATTTACTAAAGACATCAATAACACATAATATATAATTAAAACCATCATTATATTTACTATATGTACGCATATCACTTAAATCTACTTGCCAAAGTTCATTATAGTTGGACAAAATGTACTTGTTTCGTGTAAAACGTCTTTGAACTGGTTTATGTAATGTATATGTTTCCTGGGACCGTAACCAGTTTGCTACCTCATCTTTGTTCATTCGACCATGCATTGCTTTAGCTAACTTATCAATACTACTGTAGCCAGCTGGATCAGAAACATTATAGTAAATCCTACTGATGTCTAATAGGGGGTCCATCTCTCCCAATCTATTTTCTTTTTTGATGATTCAGGAGTTTTGTATGAAATTGGTGTTGATTGTCCTTTTGATTGAATCGAAGTTGATCTGGTATTTTTGTATATTGGGGATTCTTGAACCTCGTCGATCTGAAGACCATTTATATATTCCAGATTAGTTGGGTTACCTATACAAGATATAGGAACTTCAATATCTTTTAAAACTAAAGCAAACTGTTTCCAACCAATCGGTTTGGGACGTTTGAGAGGTCTCAGCGTGTCACTTATCAATTCTGTTATATTGCTTTCTGGGATACCTTGATTATTTACTACGATTTCCCCTCCTTCTTTCCACCAAATCTTCGGTTTATTTTTAAAATATTGTCAATCAAAGATTGTCCTTTTTTCACATAACTTTTAGGAATTTTGTTTATGATGTGAGATGGAGTAAACTTCTCAGGGTAAGTATGATTCGAAGGAGTACTCGCAGCGTCACTTTCGAACGGTCTTGAATGTGGTAATGTAGCATTATGTTCAGTTTCCTCCTTTTTAACCATCGATTTGTCAGAATATTCTTGGTGGACATTATTTGTATCATCAATCATTATTAGCACCTTGAACGGTTTTCGATCTGATTCAGTAAAATGCAAAAAACGTTGTAGTGCTTGAGAATACAATGCCCATTTTTCGCGATCCTCTATTTTACTTTTCAGTATTTTTTGCATGTCCTCATCTAAGCGAGATAGGGAATTTAAAGGAGCATTTTCATTGTGTTTGAGCTTCTCAATAAAGTCTGGTTCTACTAAAATCATTTTCTTCGTGTTCTCCATTTTAACTATGTTAATGAGCTCAATAAACTACTTAATACAGCCCCCAGTATAATTGGTAAAAACGCACCACCCTTTTGCACTATAATAGTCTTCCTTAATTTTTGTTTCCCCTTAGAAACTAATTTGCGTAATATATTCTTATGTTTATTTAACCTGTTTTTTTCTAAATTGTCTAATGGAACTTTTCCCTTTAAAACGTTGTAAATGCACTCACAAATTATATTTATTTCATCTTCATCACATGCTTTCAGTAAAGCTTTACGATATTTTGGTTTGAGCGTATGCAATGCTTTAAGTAAATGTTGATATGTGGCTACTCTGTCAGGCATTATCTAGAACTGACCAAAACAGAATGACTACTGGTATATTTAAACCCTTTTTTTGGAATGTATACTGTACAACCTTTATCGAATGGAAATACCTTAGTTTTAAAACGACATATATCATCAGTGCTTTGTTTCAAATCTATCATCAGGTATCCATGAGCTGTCATAGTGGCATCTTTATATGCTTCTTCAACAAATTTTGTATTTTCTGGATAAACTTGTCGGGACAAGTAGCGTATTTGAGTTTTGTCTCGAGGATTTTTAAAATAAATAATGTAGGTTGTGTTCAAAGAGATATCACGTTGTCCTCTTCCTTGGTGAAATAAGTTTTGAGTTATATAAAAAACGCTTAAATTTCTGTGATGGCTACCTTTAGTAAAAATATCAACAATACGTCCATCTGACTCTCTCATTAAATCATCGATTATAAGCAGTTTAGGTTGTTTCCCATCAAACATACTTAAATCGGGAATACCTTGAACATAATCAACACCATTCAAGTTATAAAGTGGCTGCATTTCATCATAGCACCACAGCACTTGATTAAAATCTATATTACACATATGTGCTACATTTTTCAAAAAAATTGTGACAAAGTTTGATTTTCCACAACCACTTGGACCAGCAATAATAGCTGTAAATGGATGAATGAAATGGTACATTATAAAAACTGTCCTTCCTCACTAAAGGTTGTCTATAAAATAAAATACATTTATGAGGCTATAGATATATATATATGTATCCATAATCTAATATAAGCATATGGTATATGATTGGCATACATTTGCTTATAATGTAATAATTTAAAAATAAAACTTTTTCTTTTTCTGATATATTTATATTTGATGTAAATACACGATTTACAAAATAAAAGTTCTTAAAACTAAAATTAAAAATAAAAACTTATTTTAATATAAACAAAATTAAATCTAAAACCTCCCATGCAACGAACATTTTTTTTTAATTTAAACAGTTAATACGTCAACTTGTAATTATATTTACTGATACTTAAATACTATGAATTATAGTTATTGATACTTAAATATTTGTAACTCTAGATCTACCTTAATTTATAATGACCCCAAGCTAAAGTGTCAAATGAATCTTTACACAGATATCTTTTTGTGTCACAAGATGATAACGAGATTTTATTTATCTTCTGTGTAAAAATTACATGCTTAATAGAACGAAATCGGTACATTTCCGATAATACATATTTTTTCTCATTTAAACAACTTTTATAATCTTGAATCTGAAACTTTTTAGTCACGCATTTATTTACACCTTTAGCCTTAGCCACTATACAGTCCTCAACATTTAAAGCGTACATTTTAGACCGTAATCCTACAAATTCCTTTAAAATTTTACCTTTATTTTCATCTTTAAAATATCCAATTATTTTTTTATTTATACATGGAAAATTGTAAATATTATTAGGCGCATAGTCAGATGTATCGAAATATTTTTTTAAGTCATTTCTTATGTCATCGTAAAAATCCTCCGTAAAAATTTGATATATGAAACTATCTGTATCAGTATACAACAATTTAAGCCTTTTCTCGAATTTTTGTTGCATGTACCCATAATGAAATTGGTACATTAAAGTTTTTGATAAATCTAAAATACAAAAGCCTAAATAGATAGGCTTGTTATAAATTAGTTTAGTTTTTTTTAATTGTACTGCAGCTAAACTATCCGAAAAAATTGAAATGCTATGGAATTCAGGTCGAGCAATATAACTTTCAATTCCTTTGATATGACCATGATTTGCCCAATGCGTTAATAACTTAACATCGACCCTTTTCTCAATATTTTCCATTGTTTTCCAAAAACTGCATTATTCATAAGTTTGTAAAAATCTTTTTCAAAGTCGCTTTTTGCAGCTATTCTTAATGTTGTGTTCAAATCGATATATTTTTTAAGCCAGTTAGTTTGTTTAAATTTTAAGATTCTATGAACTTTAGTTAAATTTAATCCATTTTGTAAACATTGTATAAGATTTCTATAGTGTATTATGTATTTTTGTTTATTTTTCAAATTTGGAACCAATTTTTTTTGTCTACTTTCATCAATTATGTGCTCAGCACAAAATGGTAGATCTGAATGGGAATTATGCAATGCATCAGGGTATTCAAGATCGACTTCTAAAATGTATCCAATGTCAGCTTCGTTAGAAATATTAAAATCCGTAGCAGGATCAACCCATTCAAATTCACCTACAGGAAGATATTGCGACATCGCCCAACCATACAAGTTATTAGCGTCAAGGTAAATGAGATAAGATGACGGCTTATCAGGATCAAATTCTGCCATGTAGTGATTATTTGATTTAGCATATCGATTACTACATTGTGATATACCACCTCGTAGCCCTTTTTTAATAAATGAAACTTTATCAAAATCGGTTAAAAGTTCAAGTTTAATCCCGGTCATTTTAAGCATAGCATCCCAACTGAGACCAGGTGCCGTAAAATAATGAGCTGGATCCAAGCTATATGTTTCAAGGCAAACGGAGCGAAAATTCTCAAATATATCTGTTAATAAGAGTACGTCTGTTTTTAAATACAAATTAGAATAATCTAACATTTTTTTACAATTGAAATGAGTCCAGACGTTTTGTGCATGTTGATAATCTTCACTTGTTATACAGCTATCTGTTAAGGAACTATAAAAGTGGCATATTTCAGGCAGTGATGACGCTTCAAGCGATTTACTCGATTTCATGAACTCATGTGGAAATATCCCCTTTTGCTTCAGAAGTTTAAAATCTCCATCTGTAGGATATTGCTTCCTTAATTCATGAAATTGATTTTCTTGAAGATTTCTAGCTAAACTATCTAAACTACTCGACATGAACCTAAAGGAATCAACAAATCTCAGTGATAAGCATTTCTTATCAAATTTCAGTTGTTTGCTAAACGAAATATATTTTTCTTTATTTTGTGGGATAATGTCGATAGGTCCTTCACGGAAGTTCAAAGCTTTTACAATAAAATGTGCGTCGTAGTTGCTCAGATTGTGAAAAAATACTGGTACATATGAGGGAGGTATGAATTTATAATCACATGACTTATGTGCCACACCCTGAAATTTTCCCGTTATCCAATCATAGCTGAAAACGCTTTGGGATTTTAAGACATTGTTACATATAATACACTTATTATTAGCATCCCCAATTCTTTTTAAATCACTCTGATTTAATGGGATTGGATTTTTCCGAAAGTGAATGAATTTAATTATTTTTGCTAAATCATTATAAAGGGTGTCCATAAAAACTTTAGCACAATCTGGACCTGTATGTGAATAATACCGTGAAAGACTATCATCAAATGAACATTTTATAAAATAACCAAAACTGTACATTTCATGTTGTTGAATGTTTTTTGTGTAAGATTTTGACGGATCTGGATCACAAGATGATATTGGATTTAAATATGCCTCAAAATCTGCATACACAACAAACGGTAATTTAAGCTTTCGTTGATATTTATCAAAATAAATCTTATCACATGAGATCTCATCACCAAGCCAATCTTTTCTTGTCTTATCACGGTTTGGAAGTTCAATAACAACGTGAGTACAATCATTTTTTTGATGATTCGTTAACTGTTCATTTGAATAGAATGCTAATAAACAACCATCGCAAATGTGAAAGCTATAATTGGTTGTTGATATTTGTCGGCTTACTAATCGAGAAAGATTTTTTATATAGCAGTAATGCCCCTGGCTACCTCTAGATATGTAAAGTAAATTTATGTGTATTGATTTACGGCATTTGGTAAAGTAGAGTGGACCGATTACTTCATGTGATTTAGAAGTTTTATTGTAATGTAATCCAAAAACATTAATACTTATATCATTTAGCTTTTCAACTTTATGAATATCTGTTAATTTTACTGGAAATGGTACATCTGAAAAATTTAATTTGTTTTGATGAGTGACGTAGGATGATACTCTCTGTGAACTATCCTTAACTGGATACAATGCTGAAAGTATTGCCCATTTCAAACACTCGTGGTCACGATTTTGCACGTTAACAATTGCTTTTTTTGCTTTGATATCGTGTGGTAAATCAATATATGAAGAACCACGTAATGGGTTAAATTGATTTATATTCATATCCAAGTAATTTATGTGTTTAAGACTCCATCCACTGTCTTTTTTTTTAAAGTTTGAAATTTTATTCATAATAGAATTTTTTAGATTATCTAAAAATGTTTCTCTGTCATCACCTTTGCAAATGGTCCAACTCAAGACGTTAAAATCAAAAAAATTGTTTATTCCCTTGAATTCTTGTACGAATTCAGCGTGTAAGATAAAACTAGCCTTGAAAATTGTTAGCTGATTAATGGTGTCGTCTATTAGTTTATTAAGAGATGGTTTTATCCTCTCAAAAAAAAGAACCACTCAAGTGCTCGCGTTAAAAAAAAAGGTGGTCTAAAGTGCTCAAGATTCACCGAGCATTAGCAGCGCATTGTCTTGTGTTGTTAATAAATCGGTTGCCTGGCTCCGTCTAAACTTTATGCTATGATTCTTTTTATGTTATAAAGCTAAAGGAACAGGCAATTTGTTTATATAATTAATTACATATGTCACCATAGTAAAATATTTTTTAAAAAAGTCACAAACTTTACATACCGTTTCGAATGAGATCTTTTGCAATAAATATATTTTTATTTTATAATCTAAATCGATAACATATGTAAATGTTATGTTTATTTAAAACTGTAATAGTTTACGCTTCGATTGATACCAAATAAAGTATATGATCCCGGGGAAATATTTTGCATAAAACCTTTTTCATTTGCAATGTTTACATTGTCAGTTTTTCAATTCGCCGCAAAACAGTGTAGTTTGTTTGTGATTTTTGTATGAATAATTTAGGCAAACGAGTACAAAAATATTGTCAGACGTAGATAGAGACACTATAAATCTTTAAATATCAAGTGCCAATTTTGTCAAAATCGCAACAATTTCTGTCACAAATTATCAATAACAAAAAATAGCCTTACATACCTAACGTAATGAGTGCCGCTTTTGACGCCCGATTAAAAATAATTCCATACACTTCAAACCACATAAAACTCTTAACACATATACTACACATGTTACACTTCACAACTTAATAGATATTCGACCGATTACAACTCGATTTATATTTTTGTTCTCATTTCAAAAGTATACAAAAACCCACGCAAAGGTCCCGACTCAAACTAACGGACATACTCCGGCGGACCTGCGCTGTCAAAATTTAATCATGGCGGCGATATAGGACGGGATACACTGGTGCGCAACGAAACCACAGTTCACGCAGTGATCGTCAATATTGAAATTACGAAATTTACATTTCTTATTAAATCAATTACAAATAGTTACAGATCCTTAACTTATGACTTATACAATGCTAATACGAAATTAACAGCCGTACACTCATGGTGACTTTAATTATATATTCTTGAAGTAATAATAACGTTTGGCATTTTATTTTAAATATCATTGGCTGTCGTGATATAGAATAACTGACAAAGTAGAAAAGTTGGAAAACCGGATATATTTTCATTTCAAAGTTATATATCTCAACAATGGCTGAACCGATTTTGATAAAACATGTTTTACTAATATTATCGTTTCCCGAGAGTAAAGTTATGTTATTAACTTATTTTAAATTCGAGGAGTTAAAAATGCAGTATTTTTTATATACACACCATAATAGTTGCAACTTTTTGGCTCGACATATCAGATCTCAATGACCTCGTGTTTACGTGTCTAGGCATTTATAGTTGCTTCAGTCATATTGATCCACGGCTATAAGATACTACTAAATTTCTCTTGGAAATCCTGCTCTGAAAAAAAGACAACCAAATAGTTCACCAGTTTAAATAAAAGCTACGATGCCATAGACAGATATACACATTAAACTTATAACCCCCCTCTTTTGCGTTGCGTAGTATAGTAGTAGTAGGTACGGTACCAGAACTGACTATATTGTAATTTCATCATGTCAGCCGAAGGACGTCCACTGCTGGACATAGGACATATATTTATTTGGCACCCCAACAAGTTTTTTTTAACTCTAACAGGTTCTCATTGCTGAGGTGATAAGTTTTATGTGATGTGGTATGTGTGTGGTACACGAGAGCAAAGTTACCTATATGCATATCGTGTATTCGAATCCCTTGATACGCTATAAAATCTATCATAGAATCACTTGCCACGCTCCCTAGTGATTCGACTAAGGCATCCTTCGCTACCTCGGGATTCGAAATTATTACTCGTCGTAAAAAAACGACTGCTCTCTTATTGCACAAATAATAATTGAATCCTTGTCTGACACATCCCATAACCACTAACGAGTAAAATTACAATGAAAATTTAAGAAATTAAATTAAATTAATATTTGAAAAAAATACATCACAAGTAACAACAAAATTCATACACTTATTTTGTGAGGTAAGTATTTTTTATTGGTACGTGGTTTTCACTGCAAATTTTTGGGTGTTAAGTTAAAACGAGTATACAATAGTTTATATGCGAGCTACAAATAACTGAGATAACAGTCAATACGAATCAAAATCAGAACTGGTTTTTAAAAAAAAGAAAACCATACATTCTTATTTGAACCATTACATGGAATATGTGAATTTTATAAATTTATATGATCAGTTGAACAAGTAAAAGTGAACCCTACCTCTACTTCATACATTCATAAATAAAAGGTAAGCAGTTACATTGGTAATGGGCCGCCACTTAGTATGCGTAAAAGAACCTATCAAAAATGAATAAACTAAATTAAACCATTCTGCGACAATAGCCCAGTGTGCACCACGCCTTATGACATAATACGTGGATCCGACGCGAATCGGCGGAAGTGCCTTGTGCAACCACAGTTGCGTACAATAGTATTTATAGACGTCACAAGTTCATTCACCTAATCCTGCATAGAACATACCTAATTGTTCATTAAAAGTGGATTTATGTTGATTTTAATAGACGCATTTATTGATTTTAATAGCCTAGTACAGAAATATGGCATAATCACATAATAATGTACGATTTAAAATTAACCTCGCAAAATTTTCATCACTCAACGTACTTTGTTGGAAGAATTTATTACATTCCATTTTAATTAGTATCGAAATATATGCTTTGTCTTATGAAGCAGTAAACCAGCATTAATTTGGTATATAATACCAATTAAAAAATGCACAATTGATTGCTCACAGCATTTTTTAATCGCGAGCTCTCTCGCTGACGTACCGAACTTCGATGGTCATGAAAACAACTTTTATATTTTATAAAAATTGTTCCTTAGACTGCGGTTTTAATTTTTTTTAATGTTGCCGCATTCATACTCTACCTATATAACTCAATTAAAAAGCGTTCTTTGCATGTTCCGCATAGCAACAATTTAAAAACCGTTGGAACTCCAACTCGCAACTAGTGTTGCGAGAGAACTGTACGTTTTCCCAAGTCGCAACCCTAGTTGCGGAGAGCACGTGAGTGGGTAATTTGGACCCTGACTCAAAACCTGGCTCTCACTGGGTGGCAATTCATATTGATATTAATGGTAATGGTGAATATTTTGATTCATTTGGTAGAAAACCTTCTGGTTATCATAAGTTGTTTTTAAAACGGAATGCAAAAAAATGGTTTTATAACCATATAATAATTCAAAACCATCTTACTTCAGTTTGTGGTAAATACTGTTTAGTTTATATATATTTTAAGTTCAAAGGTAAAACAATGTTTGATTTTGTAAACTTATTTTTTGAAAATACCATGTATAATGATTTGATTATAGAAGATATGTATAGATCTATGTTTTTACGAAATAAATAAATATTTTATTAAAAGTTGTCTTTTCTTTCCTTCACTAATTCTTAGTAAACATATACAACATTATCAATTCATCAAAAATGCAAGAGGATCGTTGAAACCATTTATTTCACATACAAGTATTTCATACATTAAAATAAAAGTAACACATTAAAATAAAAACAATAATACAGAACGGTTTTCATTTTATTACATCAATAAGCTGAAATCCTTATTGCATATCACACCACTTTTCACACTCCATAAATAGTTCATCACTTTTAAATGCAGGCAAACGCAATGTTTCATATGCTATGGGTTCATATGCATCGCCACTTGGAGGTCTCGTCTCCATGTCATACATTTCTGTGTCTTCTTCATCTTCCCATTCTATCAAAAGAGGGTTACCGACATACCCCGAAAATATAGGTTGCAAAGCTGGTGAATAACCGTTTGATGACGCATGGAGCATTTCAGCGTCGTCGCAGAGGTTACTCAAATCTTCGTCGTAAAATGAGTTATATAGATCCACGTCTTCGCAGCGTTCATAAAGCTCTTCATCGTATTGTGAGTTTTGTAGATCCATTGTGCAGCTTGACTTTCACGGGTGTTAATAGAGATACGGTATGGTTTCTTTTGCGGTGTCGAACTTTATATAGCCCCAAAAATCATTTGTTCGTTGGTGGGGGGAGAGTTGCTTGTGGGTGGAGTAAGATATAATTTATGGCTTAGCGTTGATAAAATATTTCTTGCAATCGTTTTTTGTTGCAATATCTTTCGTAATATTGTAAATCAATTCTTTTGTGTTAGAATAAAAGTCATCTTCTTCACCCTGCGTATAGTATTTGATTCTAGTATCCGCGAATTTCCAGTGCTGATCGTTTGGGATACCACGCAATTTTTTTATATCGTAGACGTCAATTTTAACGACATGAGTGATCTTTGTAACATCATCTACGCGAGAAGATATATAATTAGTGCCTCCATTTGTAGACTTGGCGACAGTAGATGAATATTCTGTAGCCTGCTTCTTTTTAGGCTTATCAAAAAATACATCAATGTTGTTGGTTCGTTTTTGTGCTTGAATTATAAGTGGTTTTGAGCATTGGGCTTCATCGTCACTCAAATTGTTATAATAATAATTTTTCATAGTGTACTCAAGGGAATTCTCGTTTGATATCTAAAACAACCAAAAAAACATGTGAGATGCTTGATACAAATGGAAACATGTAATTTTTGCACATAATTAATTAGTTAATGTGGGACTTACCTCCATTTTAACTCGTAGCAAGAAAAATTAAAACTATTGACAACTATCTACTTTAGTACACTTTTATTTAACACTTGACACGGTTTTCAGACAAACTAATCTGAGCGAATGGCGGCCCTCTGGATTTGAGCTTTGCTTTTATTCACGACAGACACACACACACACACACACACACACACACACACACACACCGGGACACACGTAGCGGTTAGGAGAAAAAAATCTATTAATAAAACAGGTACCTGTTCATTTGATACAACACGTTCTAACTTGTAGCAAGACGTGGAATTTTATTAGTTTTTTACTGCAATATTCTTGGAAATGGAACCTGCATAGATTTAAATGATCTTTAGGTAGTTTAGTGACCAATAAAATACGGCAAGCATGACATTTCGTAATAGTTGCTGATATTTATCGTTTTTTTTCCCAAATATAATACACGCTCACATGTCACAGATAAGACAATAAATATGTTACCCCCATAAAAATGAACATCTGTTCGTTGCATGTTACGACACGAAACAACTAGTTTTTTACTGCAATATTCCAACGGATGGGGCGTGTTTGAACCTGCTTAGCTTCAAATGTTCTTTACTTTTATTTATACCCAATCAAATAGAAAACCCATGTCATTCTCACGATCATTTCTGTCAACATTAATTTTAAAATATATTGCTGTTCACAGAATGTAATTAATTACCTACCTTTGCGTGGGAATAGAGCAAAAACAGACTGTTGATCCTAATCAAATAAATCGTTTTTAAATAAAATACACAAATCGTCTCAAAACAGCAATCTTCTAACAAAAAACAACAATGCACCCACACCTGTCATAAACATAAAACAACGGGGGGTCACATATCACATACCTGCATTTCAAATTCACACGAAAAAGATACCCAAAAAACCTGCCGCAGCAAAAAAACAACAATGCACCCACACCTGTCATAAACATAAAACAACGGGGGGTCACATATCACATAGCTGCATTTCAAATTCACACGAAAAAGACACCCAAAAAAACCTGCCGCAGCAAAAAACCAAAAAAAATTTCGGCCCTTCGGGCCGCGCCGCAGGGGTGCCGCAGAAACAGTATACTCCTAACTACTTGCGATCGCCAATCCGCATGCCAAGCGTGGCGATTATGGTATTTACCCCCCATTAAATTGGGGAAGGCCTGAGTCCAGCAGTGGACGACCTTCGGCTGATATGGTGGCGGTGGGATGCATTATACCAGCTGTAGCCAAAGTATTTGAGATCGAGCTTACAACGCGGTTGCCTGTACCTGCTAAATACGAACAGTATCTCTGAATATGCGTATAGGCCGGGACGATCAACTACAATGATGGCACGACAGCTAGTACATCGGATCCTTGAAGCGCATGAAAGCAAGCTCGAAGTCGCCATCCTTTTCAGTGACCTTTTGTTATGAATTAGGATGGAAGATGTCAAATTATAGCCCAGTATCGAACATTGGGACAAGTATCTCATTACGTCAGCCCAAGGGCTGCCTCAAGGCTAAGCAACTTGGGCTGGGCAAGGGCAAGCCTCATCATATGACGAGTCATCTGGGATCCACGGAACGGGTATCCTTTTGCATTGAGATAAGACTAAGATAAGACTGACATGATAATGCTGCATTTGTCTACCTTTATTCATACTAAAGGTTAACTGGAAGACATCCCTTAAAGGGAAGCTCGCCTTTATGTTTAACTTTATCCTTTTGTAAATAAAGAATGTGTTGATGTTTTTGTACAATAAATAGTTTTAGTACTACTACTAACAATAAATTGAAATGTAATCGTTACTTGGAAAATGGAAGCGATTTGTTTACCTGTCGAAGATTGAGTAAACAGCGCGATTCTCTGAATGAATGGAAAATTACTTAGCATACTCGTTATAATCTTGAATGAAACAGCCTTGATGCACGGATCCGCTTGGGTTTTCCGATCGAGTTCCTGCGTCGATTGGTTTTGATTGAACGACGCTCACTTCACTAGTCACAGATACGGTCCTGAGACCCATTTCGTACAAAAAAACTTTGAATTTCTGTACAGTTTTTTCTGTCAGTATTTTCAACTTTAACCCTTTAGTGGGTAACGGAATGATATTTGCCGTCATAGGCGTCACACATTTTTTTTTCTCGGTAAACGCGTTGTTCGTTAATATAAATTACTAGATGAAAGCCCGGCTTCGCTCGGGTGAAATAAATAAAAACGAAATAAACACAACATTTATTCGTGACAGTTTTGCAAACGACGAAAGAAATAGTGTACAAAAATGTATAAAATAAAAACATTACAACAACGGATTATGATGAAACTTCGAATCGTATAGAAATATAGTCTGTAGTCTGCATTGGGAATAAAAGTATGGAATGGAATTATATGGAATTGGGAGTAAAAGATTACGCAAACGACGTCACGGGCAAAGGCTAGTATCTTTGCAAGTTAATCCTAAGCATTTTTATAAGGGTAGTATTTAAAGGCACATAAAAAATTTGACACCGTAATCAGTACTGATTTGTATAGCTAAAATACATATCGTTCATTAAAATTCAATTCTGATGTGCATTGTTAAATATTGATGTGCCAGTCAGTATTTTTGGTGCGAAGTCCGAGCTGCTAACGCGAAAAACAAATGAAGTTCGTGTATCTCCCTCTCTGTCGCACTTGCAAATTCGAGCGATAAAGAGGGAAATACACGATGTTCGTTCGTTTTCGTTTCGCGATAGAAGCTCTCTATTCTCCGCCAAATTCTATTCAGTGGGGCCCTTTACACTCAATATTATCGCGATTTTTAAAATTGTATGGGGTCCGTTAAACGCTTAATACTATCACAATACTGGTGTGTCAATATTATCGTGGTTTTCAAAATCGTATGGATTTTTCTTCAATATTCATTGCACGTGATACGGATCGTGATATGAGTATATCGCGTGATAATAATAACCATGTAACAGGCCGCTATGAATGTTGCTTCAATATTCAGTGTTTCCCGTGATAATATTTTCTCCAATTAATGGAAGCTATTTAACAACTTGTTCCGTTTTGCCAAAGGTATTTCACATTCCGATACGCGCACCATCCAGGAATAGGAGCCGTCAGACCAGAGGGCCTACCACGATCTGAAAACGAACTATTTCCCTCTCCGCGCTCGAATATGCAAGTGCGACAGAGAGGCATATATATTTAGTTTTCGGTTGGTAGCACCTTAGTCCGAGCGTGGCGGACGGTCGAAGAAAGTCAAAGAACATTCCGTGTGTTGTCTGTCACACATATAATTTTTTAGCTTCCCATCGACCTATGAACTTGAAATTAAGTGAGAATGTTTATTATGAAGTATATTTTACCAAAAATATCAATATATTGATAAATCACATTTGTTTTTTAGTTGTACGGAACCATCAGTGTGCGACTCCGACGCACTTGGCTGGTTTTTATTACATTTTGAATTTTATTTCTCTTATAGTAAAATACCCTATTCGTTTTAAAGTTGACGCCTGAGGGCCTACCGCGAACCAAAAACGAACTATCTTCCTCTCTGTCGTTCGAATATACATGTGCGAGAGAGGCAGATACTTCGTTTTCGGTTCGCAGTAGCGCCTCTAACGACCGAGCGCGGCGAACGGCATGAGCTGAGGGTCTACTCCGAAATTCAAAATCCTGACTTCGTATGGTGCCGTCCCTTTCACTCTCCTGTCATAGACTATATGAGTGAAAGGGACGGCACCATACGAAGTTCGGATTTCGAATTTCGGAGTAGTCCCCCAGTACCACTAAGTTATAAGATAGAGCGAGATAAGGATAGAATTTTCCTAGACGTTTAAAAGCCATAAGTCACCTAGTAGTTTGTCACAAACAAAATAGAGACGCAGCTTTAAGATGGCGGACAGACTCAGCAAACATTCAAGTGGTGTCCTTTACACGATTAATATTATCACAATACTGGGGTGTCAAAATTATCGCCGTTTTCAAATTTGTATGGATTCTGCTTTAATATTCACGTGATACTTATCGTGATATGAATCCATGTAACAGGCCCCATACATTCGCTTTGAAGGCGGTTGTTGTGACAATCAGTCTAGCTAGCACGATAGATTATACCGTTACGTTTTATGTGACGTTTTAATACATTTCGCCCATATAACGTGACGGTATAAGTTATCGTGCTAGCTAGGCTGATAGGTGTATAGAACGCTTGAAAACTACAAAAACAAAACGCTGCAGACGCGGCTAGCCGAATCCACACAATGGGCGATGATGGCCCATCACCCAGAACACAGCCCAGCAACCTGGCCAACATACCGGACGCAAAAATAGTTCACGATTTTCGAACGTAGCCGACACTGTCAACCAACAAATTTAATATAGCAATATAGTCTGTGGGCAATATGGCCGACGTTTTGTCATCAAATTAACACTTTTAAATGCAAAATACGCGACAATCCGAATTTTGCGGATACACATGTTCAACTCAAAAATCGTTATTTTTATACGTTCTTCAATTTGAGACAGGTCTCGTTCGGGTCTACCGTACCCCTGCACGAAATTATTAATATAGATAGTTGCTGCGTTTACACAAACAAGTTGAATGATACTGTCACTGTCCGGCGGTGTCGCCCGAGTGCGGGTGAATGTTTATTCAGCTCACGGTGGCGTATGATAGTCGATATTAGCCAAAGTCAATAAAGGGTCGGCAACGCACTTGTGATTCCTCTGGAGTCGCAAGTGTCCATAGGCTACGGTGTCTGCTTACCATCAGGCAGGCTGTAAGCTTGCTTGCCACCGTCGTAGTATAAAAAAAAATTTGTAAAAGTCGCTTGGCAAAGTTTAGGTATGTATAGTCTCGGAATGAAAATGATCGTCACATTTCGACCTTAACGGCATTATACTCGTAATAGAGTTGAAAAGCGACGAACATTTTCATTCCGTGACTGTATAGTCAAGAACTTTAATCTGAGATCCCCTTAAGGTTGACAGTCCTGTCAAAATGTAAAGAGGTACAAAGAAAGAAATTGGGCAATGGGTCCCAAGTTCCAAAGCTACCGCGTACAGACAGAACCATTGATATTGATATAAATCAAATGGTCAATAACAATGGAACCTCAGATATTTTTGGTGAATAATTTCCTTCCCATCTTAATAGGGCCGAGTGGAGGAAAAGCGGGGAGGCCTTTGTCCAGCAGTGGGACACCTAAATTGGCTATTAAAAAAAATCCTTACCCGTACAAATGAATGGCGATACTTGTTTCAACATAATATCATAGAAAACATTCTTTACCTCTAAAACATTATCTCTAAAGGAAAGAAAGAAAAAGGTCTCTGTGAAGCTTGCATAAAGAATGTTATGAAAGTGAGTAGATCTAAGAATGTGTGTCAGTATCGTGGAGCAAAGAATCCGTAAGATGTTCCTACCCCTCCGGGAATTATATGCATGTTGTACTCGAATAAGCACTTGGCTTGCATTCGTCAGATGTTTCTGTGAATTTTCGTATTTCAATCTAGTTTTCACATGCATCTTAAATATTAACTAACAATGTTGACCATTTTTGAACCAGCTTCTGGTACTGTGAATATTTTTACAAGCGCAGTCGTCCGCTTTGCGTAATTAGGGAACGTACCCTGGTCGTTTAGGGGGGTGAGACAGGGGTCGTCAAAATACCACTCTTGGTCACAGGGGAGTGGGAGGGGGGTAGCTTCTCGTCACGTAGCTAGTGGAATATTTTTGAGAAACATTCTAAGTGAAGCAGACTCACGCGCCACGGCTTACCCCACCACTAAAACTTCTTCAGTTTCGACTTAAATACAATTACAATTTAACTACGGATGCACTTTCGACGTCATGCATTAGGGGCCATACGAGAAAATACAAACAAGAGTTTAACTTTCCGCAAAAAATGATTAATAAATTATACTACGTGAAAACTAGAGGGGGAGGGTGAGGGTCTTGGCATATAACTACTATGCTTGGTTGGGTGAGGGGGGTAAAAAACTGTAAAAAGTTGGTCACGTAGTTTGGGTATGCTCCCTTATAATTTCCAACCGAAGTAAAAAATTGACACCCCGGGCGGGATTTGAACCCACGAGCTCTGCTATCCGACCATCCGTCCGTCCGTCTGGTGTCCGTCGTGGACAGCTTCTTGTATCCGCTTAATCAAATGAAAATTGGAATAGATACAAATTTATATAGGTTAGTTAACCATTTAATGTTATTGATCGTAAGCTAAGCTAAGTAAGTGGCCTAACACTTTCTGACTCTATTATTAAAAGTGGATGACTCGTGTCTTGGCTAACTTTAGCATCAAAAGCCTTATGATGCGAATGAGAGTAGGCCATCATCATCATCATCATATCAGCCGATGAACCTCCACTGCTGGACATAGGCCTCCCCTACCTAAATTACATCATGAATATCATGATAAAGCCTTTGTGTTACGACCTCTTAAGAGGGCGCAGTACGTTTGGTTCTACATGCAAACGTATTTATGCTCTCATTTTAAAACGCCATGCTAGAATAACATGAAACTTTGTATACACAATGGGATCCAGCTTGTCTAGGGCGGAAATTAGTTTCTGTTGCTTGAAATTATAATAGCGAAAAAATACAGCGATTATTAAGGTTTTCATACAAGCCGTAAAAAACTCAAAAAACTGCTGTATTTTTTTTTCTTTTTCAATTTCTAGCAACAGAAACTAATTTTCGACCTAGGTATGCCGGATCCCATTGTGTATACAAAGTTTCATGTTATTCTAGCATGGCGTTTTAAAATGAGAGCCTAAATACGTTTGTATGGAGAACCGATCCACACCGATCGTACTGCGCCGTCTTAATATAGTGTCCACAAAAAGAACTGCAGGCAATAAAGGATTGAGGTAAAAATCAAATAAACTAATTTTTATCACTAGTTTTTAGCTCATTGGAATGGAAGATTCCTTTTGGTACAATAAACAGCAGCAAATACTGATGACGCAAATCACAACTGTACATTCTTGACTGCGTTTATTTATACACTTTTTGCTCATTATCAGTTACTGTTGACTCGTTAATTTTGCTAGTGTAATGCTTATTTTGGATTACATTTGCGTCTAAATATAGTTTGAGGTGTGTGTTAGTATGACGTTTTTGCATGCTTATTTTCCTTTAGTTATTGCGTAGAACATTAATTGAAGTTTCTCGCATTTTCTATGGCACATACAACGTATTTAATTCTATAAAACGAAATGTCCTTCTCTTACTCAGCAGTTCTTAAAGTACCTAATCAGTTTGGGTGATTTCTTTTGTTATGAGGATATGTAGATTATGTAGTTACTTTGTCGGTGACATTTCTTCTGCCCTATTTTCTAGTAAATTTAGACTTGTAGATGTAAATTGTGGGATGGTTCAGGTCTTGAAGAAGCGTTTACCCAATATAATATGGACAACAAACCAGACACTCTACTGAGTGAGAAGGAGTCTTCACTCCTTCTTGGATCGAACGATAAACACACACACAACAACATAACAAACTTACACAACTTAGACAATTATATAAAAAACTTGTGATGACTTAAGGTCTCGGACGAAATCCATCTGAAGTCCTTGTTCTCCCTCGCCTACTAGCGATGTCAATCCCTTACATAATTTGTGTGCAAAAACAAGTCTATCGATATTTTGATATTGAAATACTGTGTCTAGATGACGTTCGTCATTGCTCTGACAAATAACACCACCACCATATCAGCTCAAGGACGTCCACTGCTGGACATAGGCCTCCCCCAATTTCATGGGGGATAAATGCCATAATCGCCACGCTTGTCATGTGGGTTGGCGATCGCAGTATCTCCACCGCACTCCAGGGATGCTGCTGCCCATCCCACGGTGGTCTTGGCCGTAGTTTTAGGGCTCTCCCGGGTCCATGGTCCGGGTCCCTGACGGACAAGTTTACCCTTTTAAACCCGAAACAGGGATCCGCGTGCGTTTGTAGCAGTAGTAGCGCCAGCTTTCGTAGGGGGTTGATTACTTGTTCAACAGCAAAAGTACTGTACTACCACGTCAACTTTGTACTCATACACTCTACCTACTCAGTTATGCAATAAAGGTTTCTATATCAGTTCACCAACTTATTTAAATCTTCGTACACTCAATTAGGTTGTCGCTAACCGCCGCAATGGCTACGTAGTTTTCCTTTGAACTGGCGGGGGAGCAACGGCCAAGAATCCGGATGCAAGCAGCCCGAGACTTATTTCCCCATTA
Source organism: Notocelia uddmanniana (assembly GCA_905163555.1). Classification (NCBI taxonomy): domain Eukaryota; kingdom Metazoa; phylum Arthropoda; class Insecta; order Lepidoptera; family Tortricidae; genus Notocelia; species Notocelia uddmanniana. The sequence goes on along the minus strand of LR991059.1, from coordinate 25,807,626 downwards.
CACAAAGGAAATGTTCATGGGTCAGTTTCAGCGGAACTCAGTCCGTTGTCGTGTTTCCCCGCCATTAGGAGGAATCTCAGCCTTCGAGACTCGCCATCATTTCATTGTTTACTCGGGTTGTTGCGTCGCTTGTTTTACTAAGTAGTTCTCATGGATTTTTCCGATTGTACCTGTCGCGATAGGTCTGTTTATTCAAGAATGAAGATGGTTGTTTTGATATTTATTAACACGTTATCGTAATTACAAGCTAGATAATTTTTGCTTTGTAAATATGTAATTAGTTTTTATTTATTATTTATTTATCTCAGACTCAGGTCCATATAAACGTTAGTACACTAGGCTTAAAACTCTAGGGGTTAGTAAGTCGATAATAATTATACATCACCCAATAATAATAAAAGAAATGAATAACAATATTAATTACTCATCATTACTATTTAATGTTAAACATTTTAGCCCTATCACCCATGTGAACGAAGTTCCAGTGCCTCACCACAGGGCAGTCGAACTTGTCCAGCACAACCATCAGGAGGCTGTTGGTACTGGCTCGCACCCTGCTCATGACGGAGGTAACACGTTTCCTAAGTATTGTTTTAAAACCATCTGTGTTAGCCTCTAAAAACATACCAGAAGCACTGCACCAGCGAGGCAGTCCCAGCAGCATCCTGAAGGCATTATTGTACTGGACGCGTAAGCTGTTTAAAGTTTTTTTAGCATAGTGGGTCCACAGGCTACAGGTGTAAAAACTCTGACAGTATGCTTTGAAAAGCGTGACTTTAACATCACGTGAGCACCGAGCAAACCTACGGACCAACATATTAGCTCTCACCGCCAGAGCCCTCCGCTCGCGCTCCATGTCTAAGTCATCAGAGAGGTCTTCGGCAACCCAGTGACCAAGGTACTTGAATTCAGTGACTCTTTTCAAGGGGACTCCTAATAGTCTAACTGGTGGGACAGTTTTAGGTTTTTTACTTCCCAGCTTGAAGACAAGAAGTTCGCTTTTTTTTGTATTGTACCTCAGTCCATGAGCCGCCGCATACCCCTCACAAATGCGCAATAAGATCTCAAGCGCTCTTACCAATTCGTTTTATTATTACAAGCAATTCAGGGTGTAGCAAAAATGTTGTGGATCGATTTAAGGTATCACATTCTGACGATAAAATAAGTAGGTAACATTTTTGTTGGTTTTGTATGGAGGGAGGGGGGGGGGAATTGGCAAATTTTGCCGATGATCCTACTAAAAATAAAAATAAAACTAGGCAATTTTTTTACCTTCTTATTTCTAGTCAAAATGCGATACCAATTATCGGCTTAAACGGATCCACGGCATTTTTGTAACATCCTTTATGTCTAGTATTTCAAAGCAACCAAAATTTTTTGTAATGAAATTTAAATGGACTAGACATGTTTTTTTTTTCATGTAGGTAGGTACCCTTCATTTGGACCTGTATGGTGTACAAGTTGTACAACACTAGCAACACACAGACGCACACTTTACGACCGCCAACCATTGATAGCAGTGATGTCCCCGGAGTGTCATACCTGGCGCAGTATATAATTACATATATCATGGGGCTAATGTTACTGGATCCCAAATCCAACTAGTTACCCGCATTTCGCTTCAGTCTGCAGTGCACTCCAGACAAACCGATTTTATGCCTAAAAAAATAAAAGGAAGGTTACGTAGTAATAAAACAACGATTCGATATGCACATTTATTTACTCTATTATAGTACATTACGTATATAAATAACACGATAATTAATGTAACATTAGTGGTAATTAAAGCTCAAATGGCTGGCTGTATATAAAACATAAGAACGTACATAAATGACTATGCTATGTAAAACTGAAACATTACAAAGAAGGCCACCAAGAAGATAAAAAACATATTTTGAATATTTTTTGTTATTTATTTATTTAAACTTTATTGCACAGTAACAAGCTATAGATACAAAAGGCGAACTTAACGCCATAAGGAATTCTCCACCTCGCCACCATTAGGTCAAACAGAGAATAATCATTATAATAATTATAGCTATGTGCAATAAAATCGATCGTCTCCGGGCGGCCTAGGCACAAGAACCTAAAATGTTGTCAGGGTTTGGGGTTCCGTCTGAGTGTCTATATTTGGAAATAAAATGTCAATCTAATTACATAATACGTAAATGTAGTTGTCACAACATAATATGAAAAATAGGTAAAATTAATATGTCAAACAAGAAAAATTAGCGACCTGCGAAGGATATTTTCATCAGTGGAGCGAAACGTAATATGCTTTTTCTCAAACATGCAATGAAATATTGATGTTATGTTCCTTATAATAGGCTGCGAAGTATGACGTTTCAGGCGCGGCTATGACAAGAGGTCGTTAATGGAATTTCATACAAATCTTGCAGGCCTAGGCCGGCAAAGTCCTCTTTTTTAATTCCATTCCACATAAATTTGTGGCACAGGCATCATGACATTCTGCCACTATGCGTATTAAAAATAAAATTTAGATTTTTTTTGTTGTTTATTTCATTTCATGTTTGAGAAAAGCACTATACATACCTCGGCGGGAAATTTGGGGTTGCCAGCCTTAGACCTATCCGGCCTCGCTTCGCTCGGCCGTATATATGTCTTCGGCCGGCAACCCCTTTCGTCCCGGCCTCTGTAGTAATATACTATTTTGCCGATTGTGTGAAACTTTAATTCAACCTTCGCTGAGCCTGGCCCATGGAAAAGCAGCTTCAGAGTCGACAGCTCTACTTATCTGTACTTGTCATTACTAGCTGTGTCTACTCGTCATTTTCATTCGATTCAGGTGCCTTTCAGCTCGAAGTAAGAACTTTTCCGAGGAAATGTTAGTTTGACTTGTCTGTAACAGATGTCACTGTGTGCTATCTCTATCGCACTTGCATTTTGAAGTGACAGAGATGCAGCGATCGTGCCGTTAGCTCTTACTAAATACCACAGCGGCTCTACGATCCATGTGGAGTATTTCACTGATATCTCTATCTCAGTATACAGGGTGTGGCCTGTAATATGAGCAATAAATTTAAAGTACGCTTCCTTAGAGCACCTGCAGTAACCTCTAGTGTCAAAAAAATATCTTTTTTCAATTGGGAGAAATTTTGATCTAAAGTTATGACCTCCAAGTAATGGATCTTGGCACACAGAGATTATAGCGCGGCAGTCAATGCTGATTTTGAGGTTGCTTCAATTTATGACTCATAATCGTTGTCGAATTTTTGGTTTAACAGGATATTTTTGGGATTTTTGTATATTTATACATTTTTAGTGTTTTTTAAATAAATAGTTATTAATATCACTCCAATAGAGTAAAAAAGTAGTATTCTTGTATAAAAAAAATCCAAAAAAAACTTTTTTTTCAATTGAAACCATTTGGAAATAATTGCTAGAGAGCTAAATAGTGTACCATTTAATTCATCGCTCCTATTACATGCCACACCCTGTATGTATTGTACTTTGTGATTCGATTCACAAACGCCCTGTTAGTCGTGCTATTGTGACAGACTCCTTTCCCTAAAATTATCTAACACATGTTTTTGTTATCTTCATAAATACGACGTGAACCTTGTTTTTCTAGGTCGGTGTGTTGCAACCTAGTGATTACATTATTTACACCTAGATTACGATAAACAGTAATTAAAAATTATATAAATTCCGTCTACATCGACACTGGAAAAATGGAGCTAATACACTTGTTTAGGATGGTTTTCATTATTTACTACTTATCTATTAGGGACCTCCTGCCTCACAAAGTACAATATATATATATATACTGAGATAAAGATACCAGTGAACTTAGAAACAGAAAAGTTGAAAAACCCCCGTGATATTCATTTCAAAGCTCAATATCTCAAAAACGGCTAAACAGATTTTCATGAAACATGGCTAAGAACACTCGGGATAAAATTATCTATGACACAAAAAATTAAACGAAAATCGGAACATCCGTTTAGGAGTTGTAGACCTTGAATTATGATGTAATGTTAGTAACAAATACCAATTTATTGATAATTTGACACGGAACCCTAAATGTGCCAAGTTCGACACACACTTAGGCTGGGTTGCACCAAACCGTCGGTAATCGTAAGCTGTGTTCGTTAAAATTTGAACGTATATAAAGTTTGACAGGATTCTATGGGATGACAGCTGCCGGCGCCATATTTAACGTTGATCAGTCTGTGATCGTAAGTCGGTGCAACCCAGCCTTAACCTGTGTTTTTGTCGATTCAGTTTTTGTTTTTTCTTTTAGAATGGTGTAGCCATAGTCTAAGTCACAAAGCCACTGGTAGACTTTGTTCTATTGTGAGAGTTTCTATGCATTATGTATATTATATGCTCACGTCGGATAATGTGCACTGAAGTGTCATCCATATTATAAACGGTTTCATTCTACATTATTTAGCATTAACGTGTTCGACGTAAAGTTTCCCCTGGGCCGCATTCGTTCCTGATAACTGTTGGAACACATCTCCAGGATATCTCCAGGTTAGAGGTATGAGAGTGGGTATATAACTATATATCCACCCACATATGGTACCCCTCAAGCCCAATCTTCCCTCCGGATCCACCTTGCACCTTGTAAGTTTTATTTATAATACAGTTCTACACTGGTCTATGTATAATAAGACGCTGATATGTATAAGTGAAACACGTGAAAAGTCATTTCACTCTTCATTCCAAATTTTCTTATTCTAGTTTTGTTGACTTGTCCCAATCCAAAGCGCGTATCACGTACCTGCGAACAAAAGAAAGTTACATGAATAAAGCTTCATTATTCTACAGAATACAGTATTATAAGTAAGAACAAATTTTACAAGTCAAATTAGGTACATAGTTGATTCATCATCATCATCATGTCAGCCGAAGAACGTCCACTGCTGGACATAGGACTCTTCCAAAGACCATAGTTGATTAATTACACTTTAATATTTTTAATCCACAAACTGTATAATTTTACTACGGTGTTGATTTAACGATTCATCTGAGCACACAAAACTCGTCAATCGAGTAGTATGCCTGATTTATCGAAAATAATTTAAGCTTGTTCCTTAATATAGTGTAACTGTTAGACTCTTTTATGTTATTGGAAGTGTATACAGGGTAGGTCCCATGACGCCGAGTGACCGTCATCACTTAGCCAGCCGGTGGCTCGGAACGATCAGCAGATGTCGCCTGCGGGCCGGGCGATCACTGGTTTTACACTAGATGTATAATAATATTAACTATGCATATTATTTGTGTTTGTGACACAGGCAGTCAGTATATCACGGTCACGGTGCGGTCAGCAGGGTATGGTTAAAACCTTGTGTTTTTCACTCTCGACGCAAAAAGAGGGGTGTTATAAGTTTAACGTGTCTGTCTGTGTATCTGAGTATCTGTCTGTGGTATCGTAGCTCCCAAACGGATGAATCGATTTTCGTTTAGTTTTTTGTGAAGGCCCTAGATGAGGCGGTGAGATTGATTGTTAGGCCCGATCACTAAATACCGCCCGCCTAAACTACCAGACAGTGTATAAATAGCGCTAAATCGTATTTGACCCTCAGATGAGACGCATTTAATCTTGTATTTTAGATATAACGGGCACACCTGTATAGCCACACGTTCAAAGGAGTAGCCAAGTTTAAACATATCACCACTTTACAGATCACCAGAGCAAAATAGCAATATTTACTCGTCACATTTTGCGGTGCTTTTATTTACTTATAAAGATTCATCATCATCATCATCATCATCATGTCAGCCGAAAGACGTCCACTGCTGGACATAGGCCTCCCCCAAAGACTTCCACAATGACCGGTCCTGCGCCACCCGCATCCAGCGGACACCCGCGACCTTCACCAGGTCATCAGTCCACCGTGTGGGGGGCCTGCCCACGCTACGCCTTCCGGTACGTGGTCGCCACTCGAGAACCTTTCCGCCCCAACGGCCATCGGTTCTACGTGCTATGCGTGCTATAAAGATTATTCTCTATAAAATAATCCCTATACAAATAGTATATCGTCTTCAAAGCCTTTGGTTAAATCACGCAACTTTAAAAAAATACTATAGGTCACTCTGTCATTTTCACAATGAAAACTGACATTTAGATCTACTTTACACGCGCTCGTAAACTTTCCTCGATAACTCCGATGTTTAAAACAATTACAGTAAAGCTACGGAGAAAAAGTCATAAAATGCAGTGAGTTGGGTCGAAATTGAAATTCAAACCTAGAAAAAAGTTTATTTTTATATGCGGCACATTGTTTTAGATACAAAATTTTTTTTTTCAGAAGTATGAATTTTAGTTTGTCAATGATAATTTGTTGCTTCATTCAGTTTCTACGAAAAATACATAATAGTAGGCAAATCCAGCTCACCCCGTAGTTATAAGGGCTAGCAATGGGGTGGGATGAGAAAATTGCTAGGGTTCACGCTTTCGGATTAAGACAATAGCTTGACTTTTTATTAATGTAGCATAATTATGTTTTATTTATGCTCCTACTTAAATCGGTTTAATGTTTTCTGTAAGTTGTGACCCTTATTTTTATGACGAATAAATAGTTTTTTAGATCAATAAAAAAATACTTTGATCTATGTATGTGGAATTAGTAAGGTGAATCCCATCAAAACCATTAATATGAAATTAATGACCTGCATGACACACTATGACACGTCGACAGATAGAGGTGTCACAATAATGACACTACGTCGTCAGAAGGGACGTCTTTCGACGTAGTGTCGTATTTAGGTATGCAAATGCATGATTAGCACAGCACATTTTCACTAATACGACTTTATCTAGTAGTGTTTTTCTATGAAATTTAATTGAACTGACAGTTTTTCCCTTTCTTATTTTTCAACCTAGGTCGACATCGACATTGCAATAGTGTCTACATCTGCAGAGGTCCTATTTCTGGGTGCTTGGTTTCTTCAGGGATATGCAAAACTAACATAACATAAACCGAATTACCTATTTCTGCCTATTAATTTAATAAAATTGATCGTAATTTCAATGAATGAGTTATTGAACGCTTAAATTAACGATGGGTTCTAATAAATAATAAATAAATAAATATTATAGGACAATTTTTACACAGATCGAACTAGTCCCATATTAAGCTTAGTAAGGCTTGTGTTATGGGAACTAGACGATGATATATATTTAATAGACATATACTTAAATACATAGAAAACATCCAAGTCTCAGGAACAAATGTCTCTGCTCACCACATAAACGAATGCCCTTACCGGGATTCGAACCCGGACCTCTAGTTTCGGAGGCAGTGACACTACCAACTAGGCTAAACAGGCCGACAAATTAATAAATATTGATATTAAATTGAAAGTGGAAATTAAATATAGGTAAGTAGGTATAATAATACAAATCGGAAAGAAAATTACAGTGTATTTAATAACCGTTCTGGAAAAACAATATTAAGCAATCACGATTGTGCAAATATGCGAGAAGTAAATTCGCTACAAGCAATCGATTTTGCGATAATTATCTTAAACATCGTCGATTTACGATAAGTACATACCAGTGATCGTAACTTTCGTAGCATTTTCGGTGCAGCGTAGTGGTGTTACCGGAATTGGGATAAATGATTTAAATTCTTATGATTCATTAGCGTTAATAATGTTAATATTAACCTTAATTAACCGTTTAAATTGTATTTGTCCTTAACCAACTCCGTTAACACCACTACGCTGCACCGAAAATGCTACAAAAGTTACGATCACTGGTACATACACAGTCGCGCCGCGAACGCCCGTGACACTAGTGTGGATAAGTGGTGGTCGTTGATTCAACGAACTAGTTGATAAAACGTTTTTCGTTCGTCAACGAACGAAACGTTTTGTTTAACAGACTTGACTAGTTGACGACTTTAACGCACAAACGTAATCGAAATGGAACGCTAAGCAAAAATGGAGCCCTTAACGTTTTCCCCCTTACTCAATAAACGTATCAACTCAATGCCTTTTTCTCTTCAGTTTAAGCAAAAAACTAGTTGACGAAATTTAGCCGCGTCAAAGGCGAGGATTTGCGAAGCGCGAACGCGAATCTATCTACACTCGTGCTGGTTTCGCAAATATCGCGTCGCGAATCGCGGTGCGAGTGTAGGTAGATCGCACATTACACGTGCACGGACGTGGATTCCTTGGAAAACGCGCATTTCCTGCGCTTTGACGTAGAAACTTCATCAGTAAATACCTACTGAGGAATGACGTGCTTTCGAGCTAAACAACTGTTTACTTAGCATACAAGCTGCAACGAGTACGAGTACTTAACATTGAAAAAATAAATAAATAATTATTAGGAGACAAAATCGAACTAGTCTCAAAGGTAAGCTCAATAAGGCTTGTATTATGGGTACTAGATGACGATATATTTAATAGATATATACTTAAATACATAGAAAACATCTAAGCCTCAGGAACAAATGTTTCTGCTCACCACAAAAAACAAACGCCCGTACCGGAATTCGAACCCGGGACCTCTAGCTTCAGATACATTTATATAAACTTAACAGTAGTTTAACTTTAGCTTAGTTGCCTACGTTCGGTGCTCCCGCGTTCGAATCCTGGTCAGGCCATTTATTTGTGTTATGAGCTGGAATGTTTTCTAATGTATCTACGTATAACTAAGAGAACTTCTTTTATTTTACGTTCAAGTAGAAACACGGCAGGTAACTGTAACAATGAATGGACTTTACGAGTGGTGGGCAAGTGTACTCGACCGAGGCAAGTGGCGGGAAATAATAGCATGGCTTTTGTTCGTGCCTTTGCCTGTCTAGGATCTAGGAGGCTATGGCGAGGCCTATTTAGGAGCGTTATCGTCAAGAGCATTGAAAAAGTACGTTTCCATGGAGGTATCTGTCTGTATGTATCCGTGCACTTTAAGAACAACTTGGGCGACTCGATGTCCTGAGATCGGCATCGCATGGCTAATCGCCCTGCCAGAGCCTTTTCGGCCTTAAGCCCACCAGACAATATCAGTAATAATGACAGGTTTGGCAAAAAAGGCTTGAAATTAAAAAGAGCAAGCACTGTACATAGTGGCATCCCTCAAAATCAAATCAATTCAATCTAAGAAAAAGGGACGACACTAGAGTGTTGCCAGTTTTTAATTTCAAGACTTTTTTGTTAGACTATATTATTATTTCGCTACCCATTCCTTTCTATTATATGAAATGAGAGTAAGACCGGTACAAGATATTGTCATTATTACTGATAGTGTCTGGCGGGCCTTAGACGCGCTGCGCAGGCGTCATGCAGTGCGCTGCAGTGGCTTAAGACTCATTTTCACTGGTCGTTTAGTAACCGCCTCCCGTGGGCGTTGAGCTTGTGCTATTCTTTTTCGGCTACAGTATGTAACAGATGGGTATCCTTATAATATTCTGTACCTGCGGTGCTGAGCGGCGCGCGGCTATCAACTTATGTATAATTTGATCCATAATTAACAAAATTTCAAGTTTACAAGTAGTATGAAATTGTAACTCATTTCGTTAATTTGTTAACAAGAAACCCAAAATTGTTTTTTTTTTATATTTTTATAGCCATTAGTTTTTCAGATATTCATGAAAATGTGAAGAAAACCTACCACCGTCTATATGACGTCACAAGGCTGAATTGTAAAACTAAAATCCGACTCGCACTTGACCAAACTTCTACTTCGTATTATTTAACGTTCTTATTACTGATATTTTTTATTTATTTTAAATTAAATTAATAATGTTTAAAATAATGTGTCTTATGTTGTAAGGAACCCTTCGTGCGCGAGTCCGACTCGCACTTGGCCGGTTTTATTTTACATTGTGCCGCCTAACTTGTCACTTACTCTTTTTCTTTGACACGTATGGCGTAATTCTTGCAATCATTACTCCAAGAGTACATCCGATCGTCTGTCAAATTAAACCAGCTTGACAGAATTGGTTTACCACGAGGCAGTCTAGCCCACAGAACTAGCTGACTTTTATAGGAAAATGGGCCATTTCCGAGAATTTTAAAATGTGGTTATATTTAATTTTTAATCCTATTTAATTCCATCGGAAAAAAATATAAATATTAAATAAATGTTGTCAATTGTCTATACAGGGTGTTTTTATTGATTTCCGCCCCTTCGCATATAGCCCTATATAACTATAGAAACGACGTAGCATATTTAGTTTTTCAAAATTCAAGAAAAAAAATCTTTTCATTTTCATACAAAATAAGTAATTCTATCACCAAGAGTGAATGAAAACCGGCCTTAAGAGTTAACGTGGAGTTAAGTAAAAGTTAATGTCAAGTATGACAATTCGAAATTCGAATGACACGCACGTCAACATTGTTTAATTGTTAAGGATATTTTATACTATAATAGGGGTGTTAATTAACGAAAATGAATTCTTGAATATCTTCGAAATGGTACGAATTGGGATACTAGTGTCCTAGAGAAGATTAGGTACTTTATTTCATCTCAGGATTGTGCCCTCGCAATTAATGGAATTCAATAAAAACACCCTGTATTTAAGACACACACTAACATCAAGGGCGCAGTAAGGCGCTTACAACTTGCATTTATAAGTTGAATTTAACGACTGTCCAGTATGTTTTTACAATTCATTGGCAAAATTAATAAGAATATAATTATGTTCAAGGCTAAATAATAGTCAATGTTGGTATATATTAATCAATATGCATTATAACGTTGGCATTTATATTTTGACGCGAGATTAGATCAGTCAATGAGTTGATTAACCGCATATCGTTCAAAGGTTAAATACTGGTTTTCTTCCTTATTTAGTCGCTATTTTTGTAGTGATGTTAAATCGATATTTGTCTGTCCTCTGTCTGCGTTTATAATTTGCATTAGGAATTACCAGAGAACTTTTTGTTGCGGAATACACATGTAAGTGTTGTTAATGTTTCATACCAAATCTGGTCTAAATCATGGGTTACTGTGGCAGACGTTGTTTCCTTAGAGCATGGTCCAACCCAACGGCGAATTAGGGTCCTACCTCACTAGTGCTCAAAATATGGTGATGGTACGGAATCGCTGTGATCGAGAGGGAGAAACTTATGAGTTAAAAACGTCACGCATGAGGCACGACACTGCGTTTACGGTGCGTCAGTGCATTTAAAGCAGCGATGTGTGGCCGGACAGTAAAGCGAATTTCTGTTTGTTCGGTGCGGACTGCGGAGGCGGCTGAGGGAGGCGGTACAATATGAGAAAATTGTCGGCTGTCAGTGCCAACTGTCAGTCAAGTTAGTAGGACAGCTAATGCGCACCTGCATGTTTAATGATTGCTACCTGACTGGCTCGGGATGCGCGGAAGCGGGGCGATACGAACGCAGTACTGCCCCGATTCTGCGGATTACGAGGAAACGAAAAGTCGAATAAGAGATGACATTGGGCGTAGTACATATAACGTAAGAAGCGTTCCATTTTTGAAATAAAGCTTTCTTTACACGTGATTAATGGCGAGCTTTCAAATACCGTACCGCACCGATCCACCAAGTCAGAGGGCCTACTGCGAACTTCGAAAATCGAACTTCGTGTCGTGCCGTCCCTTTCACTCTCATGTTATACAATATATGACAGAAAGGGATAGCACGATACGAAGTTCGATTTTCGAAGTTCGCTGTAGGCCTTAAAACTATGAATACAAAGGTATATTAGGATATACCTTTGTATTCATGGTTTTAACATGTCAGTTGCATAGGTAACAACGTGGTAGGTTAGATCTTAATTAGGGATATAATAATAGACTAATAGTACAGAATAGAATTAACACACAAAGATAAAATGTACTTCTACATAATTTTTGGGACCACTCGTAGAGCGGACGGCATTTGGAGACTCCTTAAAAATCAAAAAGTCGATGATCTAGTATCCGACCCGAACGTCATAGGAGAAACTAAATCCGCAAGGCTCCGATGGTTCGGGTACGTTGTCGGAATAGATGACATTTGTGTAGTCCGGAAAACGCTACTCGGGAGTACTCGGGTAACAAGTACCGATGGGGCAACCAAGTGCACGGGGACCAAGCTGTGCTCAAAACCGTCGTCGGCTGGATGGAAAAAAAAACTATTATGGACAGGGAAGCCAACTATGGACAGGGAGGTCTTTGATGTCAGAGGCTAAGATCCACTTCGGATCGTTGCGGCACAGCAATAACTAAGTAAATATTCGTAGGTTCATCAATATGTATCAATAACTCATCATATAATATTGTAGAAAGCTTTTAATATAAAGGTGCCCACACCGAAGCATGACGTTGTCATTGCGTGCGTCCCCGCCCTACAGCTACGTCTGCTGAGGTCACGTTACATTTTGAAACTGTTCTGTAAGAAACGCGGTGACAACGTATTTTAAGATAAGGTGTGGTGATGTGGTGTGATGTTTATTTGTTAAATTTATTTATTACAACTTCTCCAACATAGCAACAGTATTTAAAACGGCCGCCTGTTTGCTAAAAACGTTTTCTCTCCATTGACGTCTGCGCAGAGTTCAAAGATTAAACAATAAGTGGAATTCCCCTTCATTTAACTTAGCTAATACAAAGACAACACCCTATTGACGTTTGCTGTTAGGTTTATCTAACTAGGTAATATAATAACTGTTGTTTGGAATTTGCACCAGCGATCATACGTTCGCTCACGACGATAAATTCTCTCGTTGTAACTCTGGCAGATACGTACATCCTCGAACTCTTCCAACCATTCTAGGTATTCATTTCCTGGACGTAGGACGTCTCTAGTCAGTTGACTTTGACATATCTTCTCAACAACACCCAATCACCCAAATGACCGATATGCACCTTTCTCGATTCTATAGTGACTGCATGAAACTCTTCATGTAACTAGTTTCAAGTTTCAAGTTTCAAGTTTCTTTATTTCGCCAAGTAACAAAATCACGTTACATCTAGCAAGTCATTTTACATATTCTTCTTAACTTCTATCATGCACTTGCACATATGAGATTGATTAAAAAAAAAAAAATACTTAACTATCTAATACATTCATCTACATAAATCAATTTCTGCCTAATATACCAATTCATTAAAGCGATTTCTCTTGTCTTAATTTTTCCTTAAATTCATTGACTGAATAAAATGGATTACATTGAAAATAACGTTTGAGCCTTCTCTTAAATTCTAAAACAGACATATTTCTTACATGACTTGGTAGTAAATTATATAATGTAATTTTTAGAGGGAGACCTTGTTTAAATGATTTTACTAATTTTGTTCGAGGTAAACACAATTTGTCTTTACTACGTGTATTATATGAATGTATATCTTTCCTTGTTTTAAAGCTTTTTTTCTCAATGTGTATTTCCAACAAACTATTAAATATAAATAGTGATATTACAGTCATTATTCGTCCTTTTGCAAAATATTCTCTAACCGAGGTACCCTTGCGTAGATTAAACAGAATTCTAATGGCTCGTTTTTGGGATACAAGGATTCTCTGGATGCCAGCAGCATTGCCCCAAATGGTTAAAGCGTAATTAAGATGAGCGTGAATAAGAGCGTAGTAAGCCATGACTAGGGTTTTTTTGTTAATGAAAGGTCTGAGTTTCAGGAGAACATAATTGCAGGAAGCAATTTTATTACAAACTTTATCAATGTGAATTGAGTGGCTTATCTTATTGTCAATGTGATAACCTAAAAAAATTGTATCTTTACTAGTGTTTAATATTATGCCATTAGCATTAAACCATTCTTTAAGTGTCATCATAACATGTCCAATTTTTTTTTCTAAATTTATAAGGTTTTCATCTTTTAATCCCACATGAGTATCATCTGCAAATAACGTTACCATGGCATATTCTGGCAGGCATCCAGGAAGATCATTAATATATATTAAGAATAAAATTGGGCCCAAAATAGATCCCTGCGGTACGCCAACGTCAATATTAGCTTCACGCGAAATTTTACCATTAACATCCACTTTTTGGCTTCTATTACTAAGGTAGCTCTTTATTAACTTAATCGCTTGGTCCTTAAATCCATAATGTTCCAGTTTAGTTATAAGTATATCATGACTATGCATACTCACTGATCGACTCAACATAATTATGTATTGCTAGAACTCTCTATGTTTATTAGGATTATGTTAAGCAGTTTACGATTATTCTTATGTCAGAATGTAGCCGTGACATTGCCAAGTCATTATACGTATTAAAAACTGGCCAAGTGCGCGTCGGACCACGCACAAAGAAGGGTTCCGTACCGACAGTACCGAGACCTCCTAATATACATTTAAAACCACTATTCAATACATTTATTCAAAAAAGATCGTAAGTTCATAGAAAACTTACGGCACTTACGCCCCTTTGTTTTGGCAAGACAGTTTTTAGCAATAACTCAAAAACTGTTGAACCTATCTTGATCAAACCAAAAATCGTTGAAAGGATTTATTAATGTACATCATCTTGATCTTTTTTCAGAATTTTAAACTTCATAGTTTATGAACCAGAGGGGGGGGAAGGACACTTTTTACGACTTTGACGGCTAATATCTCACCAACAGTTGACTTAAATGGAAAAGTTTTTTTATAAACCTCTATGTCATTTTTGAAGGCCTATCCAATAGATACACCTCACGCCTATGCGCATTGAAAAAAAAAGTTGACTCCCCTGTTACATGTATGGGTACCCAATTTAATACTTTTTTCGTAATTTTACATCATATTTCTATAGCGGTTCATAACCTAAACCTTCACACCAAATTTCATAATTGTAGTGGTCATAGTCTCCGAGTAAATCGGCTGTATACGGACAGACAGACAGACAGACATGACGAATACATAAGGGTTCCGTTTTTTGTCATTTGGCTACGGAAACCTAAAAAGATATCTAATATTGATAGGGAAACTGTAACTTGTTAGTTAACATTTTTTTTAATTTCAAATTAAAGGGACGAAATTCAGTGCTCTGACCAGGATTCGAAACCGCGACATCTGGCATACGCGGCCAATCGCTCTAGCTACTAAGCTATCGAAACCAATCAAGCTCTGTACTGTAGGCCAATTCTCGGGCCGTTCGAGTTGATGTCTATTCGAGATGATCTCGATTGACGCAATGTCTATTGAAAAATCTTGCAAAAAATTCGAACACACCGAACTTATTCTGGGGCACGATCGAGATTACGACGATCGACGATCTCAATGTCTATTCTAATACGCGTTCCATTTTTTTCCATTGTGTTAGTTTAATATAAAATAATGAATAATATTAATTTTCTACTTAACTATATCAAAAACGAAGTGTTATTAGTTTACAATAATCTAGTAGATAATTAAGGTGATTAAATCATATCAAACATATTTAAAAGTATTTGCTCGTTTATGTACGTATGTATGTATGTAAAATGGAGCGCATATAAATTGTTGTATCTTGACAGTTTTGAGCCAACCACTTACTTTAAATATTTGTAAGCTATTAAATATTTTCAGCCAAAACTTCCGCGATGTCCGCAACATTGGTCACTAAATCATTTAAATCAATTGACATATTTATCGTTAATATATTTATTTTATGCTGCTGTCGATCAACTAATATACCACCACTGGCAGAACAAATGTTAAAAAATTTGTGATAAAACCATCTCGATCGCTACTGACAACTCGTTGCATCTCAAACGCTATCTAAAGTAGACATATCTCGAGTGTGAGATAACGAGAATACGCAAATTGGTTTTCGATCGACTTCTGCCAGTTCTTTTCGACATATGTTTAATAGACATCATCTCGAACGGCCCGAGAATTAGCCTCCGCCGGTACGAAATCCTTCACTTAACATCTTTTAGGCATACAATGAAAATATCGCTTTCTTGAAAAGCTGTTCTGTCAAGGGCTTATTTTCAGATACATGATTCTTGGACCACCGTGGGATGGGCAGCAGCATCCCTGGAATGCGGTGGAGATACTGCGATCGCCAACCCGTATGCCAAGCGTGGCAAATATGGCATTTACCCCCCATGAAAGTGGGGGAGGCCTATGTCCATCAGTGGACCTCCTTGGGCTTATATGGTGGTGGTGGTAGATTCTTGGAAATGCTTTCTCTGAGTAAATTCGAAAAATTATTGCTTAAAAAGAATTCAATTTATCCTTCTTTTCCTCAGCCTACTCAAACAATCATCATCATCGTAGCGTTATTCTCAGTACAGTTGCATCCTGAAGGATGCCCGGAGTCCGCTACCTAATCCCAATAATTGGCATAGGCATTAGTTTTTAGGAACTCGACTGCCATCTGAACTTCCAACCCAAGGGGAAAACTAGAATATTGGGATAAGGCTTGTCAAGTGAGTGGGCAACTTGACTGTTAGAAGTTCTCAAGCCGCCCGAAGGCCTCTTACTTGGCTTAATAACTACTATAATAGAAAGCAGCCGGGATCAACGGCTTAACGTGCCTACTCAAACAATACATTAGTAAACAACACAAACAAGTTAAAATGATGGTGTTTTATCTCGTCTTAAATCTCAAAATTAAAAATCTGAAAGAAACTTTACGTAGTCAGAAATTTATCGAAATTTGTCCAAAGTTGTGCATCTCGTTTTCTCGTGCATGGAAGCTTGTCTTTTAAAGAAGAGGCGTGGCTTACCGAATGATTCCTTTCCACTTAATGTTTCCGTCCAACGCAAAGTTGTTGAGTTATAACTTGTTTCCAATTCTAATCCGTAAACCCCGCTGACTTGTATGAATAATTGTTGTTGACCTTATGAGATTTTAATTAAGTATAATATTTACGACCTGTCCAGTTAATGTCTTGTGTGACGCACGTACAAAAATGATCATAAGTTCAAACCGTGTTGTTATGTAATAATCCCATTACATAATCGTTTATGACCGGATATTAATGATACAACTATCCCATCAAAAACATAAATGTGAAAATGGGAACCAAGTTCAATATTAAGAACATGCGATGCGTGGTTGTCGTTTTCAACAACAAAAGAATTGAGATCGAAATGGGTGCCAAGTTCCGTACATTATCTGAAAAGGTGCCAAGTCTGACAATAGATTGTTTACAGTAAAACCAATTTATTGTGGCGTAATGCAGTTTGAGCCTTAACTTGGCAGTTTTCTATGCAGTATGTTATAATACAATGAAAGCTGTTGGATATTTAAAAAAAATTGGGAGACATTAAGAAGAAATACCTTGAGAAAAGAAATAAATTTTGTACCTGTAAGTAGTGAGTACCTCAGATGTAGTAAAGACGTTTAAATCAATTAATGTCAGAAAAACTAGTGAATTCTGGGGATTCTCTGACCATGCTGTCAAATCCCTAATAGAAGTTATGTCGCCAGACTTGGCAGTTGTATTTAATAATCAGTATTGACTGCGGTAAGTTTCCTAATTTAATGAAACATAGTAAAATAAGAAGACATTAGAATACCATTAAACGCAATAATAAGCAATTTGGTTTCAAGCGGGGTCGCTCGGTGACCGACGCTGCTGTCAAGCTAACTAAACAGATGTCTTGGAAGAGTAACAGGATGCCTTAGGTATATTCTGTGATTTGTCCAAGGCCTTTGAATGCATCTGTCACGAGATATTAAGGAAACTGCATTACTATGCAGTTAGAGGATCGGCACTGAACTTGCTAGAGTCTTATCTATACATATAGCAGGATACAAAAGGTCGCCGTGAAAGGACAGCGATCACCGGGATCATTGGTTTCGATGGGTGTACCGCAGGGATCAATATCCTTTCCTATTCCTTATCTTCATATATCACTTACCATACCTCGTAAAGACTCACTATACCATGATCTAGTATTATTTGCAGACGATCCGTATCCGAGACCTCACTTTTATTTAAAGTCACACGACAACAACAAGCTTGTAACGATAAAAACAATGCCATTTCTAAAATAGTACTACTTTAGAAATGGCAATATACTATCATTATAATCAACATGTCAAACGACATGACATTGAACATGTCATGTTCAAAGTCAAAAGTTTATTGTTAAACAAGCAAAAGACTAAATGTATTAATTTTGTCACGAGTAACGTAAATCACGAGCAACCAAGTTTCGTGTTGAAAGATTAGGAATTTAAACTAGTGCAGTACAGTTTTTCTTGGTTTAACATTAGATTCAAAACTTCACTCTCTCACTCAATATCGAATAGACTGAGTTTTGCAACTTTTGCAGTGAGCAAGTTCCGTGAAATAAAAGACGTGAAGACAGCTCAATTAGTGTATTTTAGTTACTTCCACAATATTATGTTGTATGGTATATTGTATGTATGTATGTATGTATGTATGTATGTATTGCTTTATTGTACATAAAACACGGTAAAATGACAAACAAACAAAAAGTGGAAGTACAAAGGCGAGCTTATCCCTTTAAGGGATCTCTTCCAGCTAACCTTTGAGCAAATGAGTATATTACTATGGGGTAGTGCTTCTAGAACATACAGACACACTTACAGATAAGTTAAAGAACATTAATGTAATAACATTGCATTGTCAATACATCTATGACAATATTGTGTATGTACATAAAACATTGTCAATTTTAGGAAGAACTGTAACATGCATAAGATTAATACTGAAAAAGAAAATTTAAAAAAATGATTATGTGACGGTGCTTGCAATAGGCGAGTGTGCATGAAATATCTCAATTATTGTCATTGAAGACGCTTTGTGAGTGTAAAAGATAACTCTTGATTTATAAAAAAATCGCAGACTACCACTAACTTAGTATCTTCCGTGAAATAAAAAATTGGAATAAAATAAACAAACTTTCGTTCACTTCGTCCAAGCGCCAAGAAGTTGACAAATCTTGTTCCGTGTCCCGTGGAAGCTTTCAAGAAAGAGCATTTGAACGAGGACTTTCTAAATATCCTGTTTAGTTTTAAGATACTAAACACAGTGTAAGTAACATACTAGGTATCGAAAACTTATATACAGGATGTTTTTATTGATTTCCTTTTCTTCAAGCATATAACCGTGTATAGCCATATAAACGACGTAGCATATTTAGTTTTTCAAAATTAAAGATATTTTTTTCATTTTCATACTAAATTATTACTTATAGCACCAGGGGTGAATGCAAAACGGCCTTAAGATTAACGTGGAGTTCAGCAAAAGTTAATGTCAAAGGGGTGTTAATTAACAAAAATGAATTCTTGTATAACATCGAAATGGTACGAATTGGGATACTAGTGTCTTAGAGAAGATTACTTTATTTCATGTCAAGGACACGCCATCGCAATTAAGTCCGCAACTCCGCAGGAAGCTCGGTATGCTGGAATAACATGAAAATTTGTATACACAATGGGATCCGGCATATCTAGACCGGAAATTAGTTTCTGTTGCTTGAAATTATAATAGAGGAAAAAATACAGCGATTATTAAGGTTTTCATACAAGACCTAACTCAAGTGGTGCGTCATTATTGTGAACAGCTTCGTTGAAGTGACAAATCCTCGAATTCCAATTTATTGACGGACTTAGCTTTCAAGACGGTCAGTTTGGTTTTAGACCTGGTTTATCGACCGAAACTGCTATCTTGAGCCTTAAGCATGCTGTGCGTTACTATAATGAGCGTAGCACCACTGTGTACGCATGTTTCCTAGACCTCTCTAAAGCATTTGACTTAGTCTCGTACGATGTCTTATGGAAGAAGATGAGGGATAGGAACGTACCAGTGGAAATTACTAGTATGTTCCAGTTCTGGTATGCCAATCAGAGGAATAGTGTGAGATGTTCTGGCGAACTGTCCGATTCGTACGGGTTGGAATGCGGGGTGAGGCAAGGGGGGTTATCGTCTCCCAAGGTCTTCAATCTATATATACATGGACGAGCTCATCGGGGAGCTCAGCAGCACACGTATCGGATGTTATGTGGACGGTGTCTGTGTGAACAACATCAGCTACGCGGATGACATGGTGCTTCTGAGCCCTTCGGTGAGTGCGCTAAGACATCTTACAAGAATAAGCGAATCCTATGCATCCCGACACGGATTGTGCTACAATGTGCATAAAAGTGAGTATCTGATCTTTAAGGCTGCTGGTAAGCGTCCTGAAAAGATACCTGAGGATTTGCCAGCTGTTACCCTAAATGGCGCTCCGCTACGGAGGGTATTCAGTTTTAAGTATCTGGGGCATTATCTTGCCGACGACCTTAAGGATCAAATGGACATTGAAAGAGAACGGAGGGCACTGGCAGTGAGAAGTAACATGTTGGCCCGCAGGTTTGCTCGTTGTTCCAATCCAGTTAAAATTACGCTTTTCAAAGCGTATTGCCAGAGCTTTTACACGAGCAGCTTGTGGCTTAACTGTACTCAACAATCGCTCAGTGCCCTCAAAGTCCAATATAATAATGGATTTAGGGCGCTATTGCAGCTGCCCCGCTTCTGTAGCGCATCGCTAATGTTTGCTGAGGCTCACACGGATGGGTTTGATGCCATCATGCGGAAGAGAGCCGCCTCACTGGTGCGTAGGATGCGGAGCAGCTCCAATAAAATTTTGGTTATGTTTGCCAGCAAACCTGACTCCCCCATATACCTTCGTGTCGGTAATTTGATGATTAGTAGTCATAACTGACTGATGATCGTCAAGTTGTTGACAGAAGTTATTAATTTTATAATTAAAATAGTTTTTAAGTTGTAATTCAAGTCACTAACACTAGTTTTATAGGATACCAATTTGTAATGATTACTAACCAATGGATCTTAGTTATCCGAATAAAGAATTTTTATTATTATTATTAGCTCTAACGTCCTCTAAACTTCTATACTCATTTACGAATCGCGTTTTCCCACGCTCTGTAATAATGGCACGGCCGAGTGTAAAAATATGTACCCAATCAAAACTTTCATAAATCTCATAATTATGTACCAACCCTTAACCCACCCACGTAACTAAGAGTGGAAATTACCCAAATTTTTGACTTTGAATGTAGCTTTGGTATTCAACTATTAACTTTCTGTATTTCCAGTACTCTGTAACAGTACTATTTTTACAACAGTAAGGGGAACATTTCCGAGCATATTGGAGACCATTACGTCCCTTACTAGCTTTAGAAATGGTATGTGCTTGAGATCTTACTTCTTATAGTCAATATCCTGTTTCCCTTTAATATGTAAGGGGATCGTATTCCAGAGGAGTCGGTTTGAATAGATTTGAACACATTCTTAATCGTCTCCCGAAAGAAAGGGTAATACAATACAATTTCCTACTTGTTTTTAGAGAGGTTCTAATGAGGTCTATGTCCGCAGTGGACTGACAGGCTGATGATGATGATGATGATGATGATAATGATGATGATGAGAGAGGATCTAATGTCTATACGCAACCAACGACACAATATTTTCTAACTATGATTAATATCTTATATGACTATGTTTTACCCGTATTTCGGGGTTTTCCTAGGAAAAGAGTCTTCCCCGAGTTGACCTGAATAGATCGATTTGTCATACTCATACTCATTTATAAGTAAAGCCAATTTACATGTTTGACATTCATGACAATTCTTGCAATCATTACTCAAAGAGTACATCTTAGCGTCTGTCAAATTACACCAGCTTGACAGAACTGGTTTTCCACGAGGCAGCCTGACCCTAAATGTCAACATTTAGTTCAAGTTTAGTTTAGTGGTGTCATTCCTATAAGCTCAGAATTGTGAGTATCATGGAAATCCTTAAAAAACAAAACACGGCGCGGTCAGCATCGGCAACCGTGTCAACACTCAACCTGATGAATGACTCCAATTGTGGTCCGAAACATGTCGCAAATAGTGACTTTACAAGTCAGTTTCGACCGTATTTCTTTCTTTAAGTGTTAATATGTCTCACGTTAGTATAAATTTATGTATCATGGAAATCGTTAGCGCCGTTTTCGAGAACTCGTTTAAAAGTAGGATTACAGGACTTTTATATTATTGCTTTAATAAACGGAATAGAGTAAACAAAGATTCTACCATAGCCTCGCTCTGAGATACGAAATATATGAATGTGCAAGTGCGGTAAATCAGCCATTTTGTACCCATTTCCTTTCCTAGTTCATGGAGCCGGTCAACAAATACCCGAAACGACGGAACTGTACGGAATAAGTCAAATAATCTTCTCTCAGCGGAATTGTAAGAAACCTAAGTAAATAAATGGAATGAACGTTATATTTCGAGTGTGTTTTTGATTTCAACGTGACAGACAAAAAAATATGCGTGTTGAAGATACAGAACTCTGTCTTCGTGGATTTAGAGTACCAACGAGTAAATGGTTCAACGTGATATCTTTTCAGACTTTAAGACTTCTTTTCCGTAAATTGTCATAAAAATGAGTACTTATATAACTAACTTAATCTTTTCTTCTCTATGTCTTACGTCTCTTACTTTTTTATCGAAATAAATAAATAAAATTTGTAATATTTATGTAAAAATAATGTACATGACTTGAATTTCTTACTTTGGACTAAATGGACAGCGATCACCGGGATCATTGGTCTCGATGGGTGTACCGCAAGGATCAATTTTGGGGCGTTACCTATTCCTTATCTACATAAATGACTTGCCATACGAATGTTATTATTATTCAACTCAGGGAATGGTCTTAATCGCGAGTTCACAGTCACAGGTCGTGCGGCACCACCATTAGTGGTGTTATTATGCTTACTCGTACAAGGTCATGATTATTGTATGAAACAATCGTAAATACATATGCAAAACATTATTAATTTGCCGATCCTTGGCAGGCTGAAACGTGCTCAAAGGATTCGTTCTGAATATCTTGTTCTAATTGAGCTCTTTGTACACGCAATGTACACTTGAATAGCCGTTTGTTCAGCATCGAACCACATAGAACAACACAGACATAGATCAACCACGGAATAGATCAGTAGGATCAGAGATTCAAAACATAGCGTTAGCGCGATCTTGTGAAAGCGTGATTTATGAGGGCTCGCATAGTTGCAGGCCAAAATTGGGGACAAAAGCAATCGTTTTATGTCGGGGATACAATCGTAAATTATATTATACTTCTACTCGTAATAAGATTATACACATGTTACGTCGCCAACCTGTTTATTTACGTCACTAACATGATTAAAAATAAATGTAATGTAAAACACAATAGTATTATGCTTTAGTATTTGGTTGATAATCATCGATACCATCACTTTTATTTTAGCGTCATCTAGCGTTAGTAACGGAACTAAAAAAAGAGTGGAGGGCAACTAACTTACATAAGCTGTCAACAAAGAAAGTATCCTTTTTAAAACACATCTGATACTTAGTTATCTCATTGAAATTGATTGAGTGTTTTGGGCGACCGGCACAGCATATAGAGCTAATACTCGTACGAGTATGTATTAGCGAGCAAGAAACACAGAATTTTAAAGTGAAGAAAGAAATTGGCTATTGAAGCCAATATGGTGGACATCGGAGGAAATATGATTATTGATTGTAAACATTTCACTCTATTAGTGGCTCTGTGAGCTGTCGACTTCGCAGATTTTGTTATTCGTTTTTTTTAAATTTTAAAATCTAGAAGAATGGTATATATTATAATTATCGAATCTGCTCAGAAAATTTAACAAGAATGGTTGAGTAATGCGACCCGTAGAGGAGAACAGCTGGATATCCGGACCTACGAAAGCGTTGTTGAAAAGGAGACGCTTCGCTCGCTCGGTCAATTATCCATATTATCAGTTAATTATAAATATAAACCATCAGGAGACATAGTGGTTAAATGATTCTCTATTTTTTTATAAAATAGTGGCGTAGGTAATTGCGGTATCTATTCGCGGAAAATCTGTGCATGTCTGCTGTAATTGGCAATTTGTGCCTCTCATTCAATCTCCGAATACATGAGTACATGACACACTTACAGTGCGATGAGGGTGAGGGTATAAGGCTAGGAACTATAAATTGTAGCAAATTGAGTTGGTAAGTACGTGTTCAGTTAAGAGCACCATATACCTAAAAATATACCATAGACGTATTTTACGATAGAATACTTATGCAGAAATTAAAATTAAAAATTATAATTGTACAACAACAACGAACCTAAACGCAGCATATATTTCACGACTAAACAGCGATTTACTTATTTTACCATATAACGGTTGGTATGTATTATGTGACGTCATAATATAATGTTAAATACGCTACCGGCGAGCTAAGTTCGTCCAAAATTTTAGGCCTATTTTATGTTGAACTAAAATTGTATTTTGTTCCCATATAGTTTTTTTATACTCTCTAGTTCGAATAGCACCATAAAAAATATTCAACTAATAAATAATAATAGTAACTTAGAATAAAAACTAAATAAAGTGAACAATAATAGGACATTTATTTAACAAAATAGGTACGTTATATCAGTTCGGCAAAAAAAAAAGTTAAACCTAGGTAGCGAATTGCTTACACGCACGGCAATGGGTCAACTTGTTACACGTATCAAAAGGGCAACGCACCGGCCTTGGTTTACTGCCTCGTTTGGTTAGGCAACCAATAAGGTGGCATGGGTCGTTAACCACGCCGGCTTAATTTCGACTACTCCATACCCCGGGCGTCGTAAAGAACATTATCAGCAAATGAAGATGAGTATATCATCCCTGATAATTATTTATGGGGTTATTTTAAGGAATGCACAGGTTTTTAAATCAATCAATCAATCAATTTATTTGCCGAGAATACAGTCTTATAAGATATTAATTTTTTTTTTGTTTCATGTATTCAGCCATGTAAGGCGTGCAAATATTTTACAAATCATATTAATTATTATAAGAATTAAACATGTTTTTTTTTAAATATTATATTAGAATTGAATTTGAATGTCACATAATTAATTACAATAATATAATCTAATACTGTTGTTCGAGAAAATAACGAACCCCATAGAAGCACTTCTCCATGAGCCAGCTATTTAACGTGGACTTAAAAATATTCCCTTGGTGCTTTCTCAAGCCTTCAGGCAAGCGGTTATACACCTCAAGACACATGTTGAAGACATTGCGTTTATACATGGCCTTACAACTTTGCGGCTTATACAAAAGGTTTTTTCCTTTGACTCTCGTTTGCCTTTGCACAGTTTCTCCACGTATTTGGAAGTAGTACATATGAGTATTCACGAAAATACACACTTCTCTGATGTATAAACATGGTAAAGGGAGAATGTGAAGTTTTTTAAATAGTGGAATACAACTCTCATCAGTCCTTGCATTGCAAATGGCTCTGACATACTTCTTCTGTACTCTAAAAACTCTATCTACCTCCACTGAATTTCCCCAGAGTATTAGACCGTACATAAGCACTGACGACACGTAACCGTGATAAGCGGTGAGTGCAGCTTCTACTGAAACGGTGTCTCTTAATCGTTTCAGAGCGAAAACAAATCGATTAAAATTATTACAAATTTGGTTAATATGGGCCTTCCAATTTAAATGTTTATCGATCACGATGCCCAGAAATTTAAAAATGTTGACCTGATCCACATTTTCATTATTATAAGATAAAATTATAGGAATGTCGAACGAATTATAAGGAATAAATTGCATTGATTTAGTTTTATTGATATTTATACGTAAATCATTAATATTTAGCCAATTGATAATGTCAGTAAATGATTTGTTTATGTCCCGCTCATTGTCAACTTATTATTACATTTTAACAGCAGCGTCGTGTCGTCAGCGAATATGACGGTCTTACCCAAGGTTGCGTTCGGGAGGTCATTAATATATATAATGAAAAGTAGTGGTCCGAGAATACTACCTTGCGGAACACCTTTATTAACTAATCTGAATTCAGATCTGTAGGACTGCCTAACTATTACTCCTTTTTTTTCTGAAAAAATACTTATTTCTGTACACTGCCTTCTTCCATCTAAATAACTCTTGATCCAATCAAACACTCTCCCTCTCACGCCGTATATTTCAAGCTTGTTTAGGAGTTTTGAATGATTGACAAAATCAAGTCCAAAATCATGTCCAAAAGATGGACATGACTGGGGTTTTATTATTTATGCTTTCTGTGACATATTTGATAAGATCGAAACATGCAAGTGTAGTAGACTTTCCTTTTCTAAAACCATATTGTTCGGGGCGAAGAATATCAAATTTGGTCAAGAAAGCGTAAAGTCTTGTGTATACTGTTCTTTCGAATACTTTTGAAATTATTGGAATAAGAGAAATTGGCCTATAATTATTCGGATCTTGCCTATCGCCCTTCTTAAACAAGGGCTTTACAATACTAGATTTTAGTC
Organism: Notocelia uddmanniana; assembly: GCA_905163555.1. Classification (NCBI taxonomy): domain Eukaryota; kingdom Metazoa; phylum Arthropoda; class Insecta; order Lepidoptera; family Tortricidae; genus Notocelia; species Notocelia uddmanniana. The sequence continues at coordinate 25,781,434 of LR991059.1, read as the reverse complement.
TTAGTGGGAAGATTCCTTCAACAATAAAGGAATGCGAGTGTGCAGTTGCCGGCGGCAGTAGGGTGTGACAAAAATGTTTTTCTCCACTTTTTCTCAAACATGTTACTGCATGCTAAAAAGTACCACTTACGTTCACGATAATACACTGCAAAACCTACCGTCGCTGGGGTTACTAATTTACAGGTCGGAAATGAGATCTGTATGGGAACTTTCTGGCGAGTTCGGACATAGCTGGCGCGGCGCCGTGGCATTAGATTATAATGATAAAATATATTTTTTTAAATAAAACAAAGGACAACATTACGGAATATACCAACTATCCATAAAGTTAAAGGTTTTTTATACCACGTCGGTGGCAAAGAAGCGTACGGTTCGCCTGATGGTAAACGGTCTCCGAAGCCTATGGACGCCTGCAACTCCAGGGTCAGGGTCACATGCGCGTTGCCGACCCTTTAAAATGTATATGCTTTAGAACACCCTAAAGACAGTGTGTATATAATATTAATAATACTTTACTACTTCAGGCTTAGCCAATATAACATCATACACAACAAGCATAAATTACAGCACTAATAAATAAACGGCCCAAAAAAAATACTACATTAAATTTACGTCACTACCAACATTCAAACAAATTATAATTTAATTTAATTCACTAACCGGAAAACATGCTCTCTGGACTCCATATGAATGGAGTTTCAGTGTGTACATTAGTGGGCTGTAAACATTTTCCGTAATAAGTATATTACGGCGACTGTACTTCATTGTGCCACGCTATAAAATGGCAGTTCACACATTATTCACAGTTCCGACCGCCAAGGGCATGATCTTCCGGTCGGTAATGGCGGAAAGGTCCTTTCGCAACGAGCATCGATGTTTCCAGACCACCTTTATGAAACGCAATGCGGTCCGACGGAATCGATGTTAAGGCGATGCCCTCGCATGGTACGGTTCTGCTTAATGTCCATTATATTTACTTCCCTTAATTAAAAACTGCTTGTGACTGAGGGACATCGAGTGATAGCATATGTGTTTCGTTGTATACTGTTGGGTACTGAGCTACGTTTTTCTGTCATATTCTCATTTAAATTACAAGGGTTGCATACAATAATATCTTGCATGATCTACAGCCACACGGTGGGTATCTGAAACGGTTAAGTTAGCTGTTTCTCTATTTAATAGTAATGGTTACCACTCAAAATCCAAATTTACTAACGGTCAGTCTTCTTTCGGAAGGAGAACTATACAATACCTAATTTTGTTAAGAAACTTAGCGATCACATCCACGTGTGTGAATGTTGGCCATAGAGTTGACAATAATGATTTTTCATTGGCTGAATTCCGAATAAGACTATATCCGAAGAAGTATAAATAAATTACCGTACTCGTATTTTTTAACATCCGTCGAGTCAAATGGGAAAATTCTACCAGTTTCATTGATATTTGATATCGACTAATAAAGTTTCACGTTAACAGACATGACTTGTGTTGTGAATCATTTAATACGATAATTGATAGCCACGTCAGGTCTAGGTGTATTCCAAGTTTTTCCTACTAAACAAATATATAAGGCTTGTGTTATGGGGGCGACGACATATTTAATAGATATATACCTATATACATAGAAAACATCCAAGTCTAAGGAACAAATGCTACTGCTTACCACAGAAAAAGCTGAAATTAAGCATGGTTATGGCAATTGAAGGCCCAATCCCGTACCTGAAGTCAAAAATACGTTTATGTCATTTAGGGGGGATAAAAAAGGGATCACGCAATTTTTCCTTATAATTTCATTGTCATCTACTCCTCATGTTCGACATTTGATATAAGTTATTTATTATACTGATTATTCTTGGATAAGAAACTAATTTTTGCGTCAAACTGACGTTTTTAAAGAGACGCGTGGTTCGATAGTTTTATCATACAAATATGAATAAATGTCATTTTCCATAGAAAAATTACAGTATGATTTACCTATCGTACGTTCGAAAAGTTATGTGATTACCCTGCAAGATTCCAAAATTAGAACATTCTTATAATCTTATATCTTGTAATGATTACAAATAGTCTTTACCGTAGTCATTTACGTTTTGTTGCTTAATTTTTTCGCTTCGCTGCACACACATTTATAAAGACGCTGTATAAATGATGTTTGTGCTGATAGGTTCGTTTGAAGTACTTAACTATATCGATAATCGATACATGTTTACTAAGGGAGGTATTCCACTCATCCAATATCTTTGTCCAATATACATTTGATCAAAGAAATTGGATGATTTCATCCAACTTGGATGGGACCCCGACATTTGATCAAAGATTCTGACGACAGTTAAATCTACATGGCTACGCATGAAAAATAAATAACTTGGACAAAGATATTGTATGAGTGGAATGGGCCTCCGTCAAAGAACTTTCATCAAAGATTTGACAAAGAAATTGGACGAAGATATTGGATGAGTAGAATACCACCCCGTATTAAACTCATCCAATATCTTTGATCAATGAAATTGGATGATTTCATCAAACTTGGATGGTACCCCGACATTTGATCAAAGATTCCGAAGACAGTTAAATCAATATGGCTACGCATGAAAAAAAATAAAACTTGGACAAAGATATTGGATGACTGGAATGGGCGTCTGTCAAAGAAATTTGATCAAAGATTGGACAAAGAAATTGAACAAAGATATTGGACGAGTGGAATACCACACTAACATACACAAGCATAATGTTCAACGGATTTCCTCTAACATAGATATTATTTGGCTGGCACGATATTGGCAACGCTGATAAAGAACTAACTGAAATTAAACTCCCGCGAAACGAACATCCAGGGACTTGTTGAATTAGAACGTTTCCTGTTCTAATATTCTTGTTATAATAAAAAAAAAACTGTACCGTGTCAATATAACCGCTCTGATTAAACTGATTGATATAACGTAACTAAATTAGTCCATGTTTCATAACTCGCGACGATTTATCTCCAGAGGTCACTGGCCTCCTATTCGCTATCTCGTTGCCATGATGAAAATTCAATCACATTAGCAGACAAATGTGACAATCCGACCTACATTACAAATCCAACGTTACCGGCCTAGTGGAAATGCTCGCGCTTACCGTGTTGAAAGATTTCGAGATAGAAACAGGTTTTCAGCTTGCAAAAGATGTATGTGTACACTAACTGTATGTTATATTTGAAAAAAATATGACAATCGTTGCTTAGGCGTGGTGCAAGCCCACGTCTAGACTTAAAAATAGACTCACCGAATTTTAAGTAGTGATGCACTTGGTGACTAGCAGATTGGTAAGTCAACACTAAAAGTCAAACACTAGAACTGAACTCAAGAACTGCGAAAACTGAAGCTCCGAAAGATTCGGCTGGAGGATGACGTAGAGTTGGAGCTGCAATTGGAGGTGTTGCTGGCCTTTCTGGATAAGGCATTCTTGGTCCGAGGGCTGGGGTCCTTGAGGAAGCGGTCAAGGATCTGTCTGATGGTGGAGTGCTTCCTGTCGAACGGGTTCGGGTACATTGTGGCGTGCGCGCCGAACGGGCGATGTTGCGAGAGTGGCTGCCATGCTGCGCCGCGAGTGGGGCGTGCTTGCCAAATACTGGGGGTCAAGTTCAAGCTATGCCTGGAAGCGTTTATATCGAAAGATGATGCGTTTGTTAGGAAATGTTTAGTAAGTCTGTTGACTTGTTAATAAGATGCGAGGTAGCGCAATGCGTTTGGAAATGCGGCGATTTCAAACGTCCTGCAGCCGTTGTGGAAGAGAACTTGTGAATGCCGAATTGAAATTAAACATTTGCTTGTCTATGCTTTTGTACAGGTTGTAATAAGAATGCCGTGGATCCGTTTAAAGCAATTGGAATCTGAATCGCATTCTGAATAGAAAAAATATAGGCAAAATAACTTTAATGCTCATTTTTTTGGATTTGTATGGGCATAACAAAAACAAAAAAAAATGTGTAAAATTGTTTTTTACCTACTTATTTCTTGTCAGAATGCGATACCAATTAACGTCTTAAACGGACCCATGGCATTCTGTTACACCCTGTACAAAAAAGAAAGTGATTAGTCATGCGACAATGACCGAATTTAAAGAGACCGATAGTTTTTTCTATGTTTTTCATATTAAGTAACCCATTAACGAAGTGGTGTGTTTCGAACCAGTTGGCTAACTGGCCTTGGTGAACGAATTTTGCATGTTATTACAATGGTCATGCCATTTAACACAATTACATAATTAAATCACGTCTATATCCCAAAAGGGGCAGAGCATATGAAAATTATTTTTCAGTGCCACTTACTTGCTAAAAGTGGCACTGAAAAATAATTTTCATATGCTCTGCCTACCCCTTTTGGGATAGATAGTGAAAATGTGATATTGCATGACCCTGGTTGCTAGGTTGCTAACCTCTTGTGGCGTCGGGTTAGAATAGCACCACCCCCTTTCTTCCCTTGGGTGTAGTAAGAGTCGACTATGGGAACTGGGTTGAAGTGTGTTGTGGACGATTTAACACAATTATGTTTCGATAATTGTATATTATGTAAGCAGACCTCGGGCTCATTTACTAAGGATGCTACCGGGTAAACAATCCGATATGATTTACAATTCAACTAGAATATATAATACACTGTATTGACGACCACTTTGACCTAGTTGGTAGCGACCCTGACTACGAAGCCTGAGGTCTCGGGTTCGAATCCCGGTCAGGGCATTATTTGTGTTATGAGCACGAACGGCGCCCACGCTCCTGAGTCTTGGACGTATTTTATGTATTTAAGTATTTATTTATCTATTTAAGTACGTATATCGTCGCCTGGAACCCATATTATAAATTATGCTGAATGTGGGACTAGATCGATTTGTTTACAATTATCCCCCAATATTTATTTATTTTATTTTATATTAGCCACGTCTAGAAAAATATTTTCAGTTACATCGGTGTTGTCACTAAGTAAGAATTTACAACGAATAAGAATCTAGGATTAAAAATAATATAGTTATGGTGTCAGGATCCAAACTAAAATTACATAGTACAAGTCCACATACAATGTGAATCAAAATCCCACTAATATTATAAATGCGAAAGTTTAGATGTTTGGATGTTTGGATGTTTGTTGCTCAATCACGCAAAAACGGCTGAACAGATCAAAATGATTTTTTGTAAAATAACAGTATGTAATCTGGATTCACTTATAGTATACTTTTTGTCCCGATAATCACCCTCAAAGGGATGAAATCGGGGGTGCAAATATGGTCTATGAAACGGGGTGATTTAAATCCTCATAAGCCATTATAAGCTTTAAGTTTCAGCCAATTGGGAGTATAACGGCGTGTCAATAATTTTAACGTAAGCCATAGCAGAATTTGACGTATTGTAAACAAGCTGACTTTTCGATATGTCAAAGCCGAAATATCATAATTCCTTCTGATTGATGACGTTATTTTTGAGCATAACCTTTTAGCAATTAGGTCTATTATTGCGTGTAAATCAAAATAAATTTGCAATACTTTGGAATTATTTGTCTTCATATGCTTAAATACAAAAACAGCTGCTTCAATGCAGTCTTTGTATCGTCAGTGTACAATTTAATTTTGTCGTGTATTATTGTTTACGTAATTGGTGACCCTTCACACTATAATAACTGTTTGATATAAGAGATCACTTGGGCTGGGCAGCCCAATCGTCAACATTGACGGTTGAAGCACCTTAGATCTATGCACAAATTACAATCTATATACTGAGATAGAGATACCAGTGAAATACTCCACATAGATCGTAGCGCCGTTGTGTATTTAGTAAGAACTAACCGCACGACCGCTGCATCCCTGTCACTTCAATATGCAGGTGCGATAGAGATAGCACCCAGTGACATCTGGTACAAACAAGTTAAACTAAAATTTCCATAGAAAAATTCGTACTTCGAGTTGGAAGGCCCCTGGATTTATGCTTATCCGTATACATATAATACAGCTGTAGAAGGTCGAAAATCTGTACATTTAAGATATTGGCTAAATCAATGGAGCGATTGGAAGGCCCTTGGTATCGAAACAGAACACATTTCAACAGTTTTAATAATTCGTGTCTGTTTGTCTATCGGTTTATATGTCTAGGCACTGTGACTCTCGGCCTTCAGCCTCACGTGCATTGCCGCTCTGCTTCGGGCCTTCGGCCCTCAGCCTTACACTTTACTCTGTGTGAATGATCGGCATGAGGAACCCGCTCTGTGTGAATGATCTGCCTTTGGACTCGCATGCCTTGCCCCTCTGCATCAGTCCTTCGGCCCTACATAAGGAGCCCGCTCTGTTGGGATTCTCGGCCTTCGGCCTTGCGTGAATTGCCACTCTGCTTCAGGCCTTCGGCCCTACATGCGTGCCACACGGCTCCGAGCCTTGGGGGAGGCTTATGTGCAGCAGTGGACGTCTTTCGGCTGATATGATAATGATGATGATTCGTTTTGAAAAAAGGATTACTATTAAAATTTTCCGTGCGGGGTAAGGAGCATTTCATATTGAATGTAATCATTTCTTAAGGGATGTAAAGAAGGGTGAAAGATGTATGGGAAAACAAATAATTCTAAAGCAAGAATGAGTTCTACGCAGACGAAGTCGCGGGCAAAAGCTAGTCTATAATAAAATTGTTGACAGCATAAACGAGGAAAGCAGTGAGATAAAATTTACCATTCGATTAAAAACATTTCTAACTGAAAAATGTTACTACACTTTGGAAGATTTTTTCTTAGACATACTTGACTAGTTATTATTCTATCTTGTGCTGTTATAAATTAATGAATATTTTTAAGCTTTAGTGTAAGTGCTGCGCCCCATCGGGGTATCATGTAACTTTTATGTGTACTTGATGGCATGATTAAATGAATAAGTGATTTCTACTAAGTTGATTTATATAATCGATTTAGTCTCCGGTATTCAGGAACTGGTGGGTTTTTTTTAAATTGCAGGTTGATCCTACATTGTTTTCGTGAATGTTTCAACATTTTCCTCGCCCTACTGTGACCAGTACTCGTTTTGGGACCTTTTCCCGCCGTTATTTAGTAGAACTGGGCAAGAGAGACGGCAATGAGCTGAGAGTGGGGCAATTTGGAGTTGGAAGTCGGAACCACCGGGGCCAACTACTGGCTGGTTTCTTGGAGAAGGAGGGACTCTACATGATGAACTCCTTCTTCAAGAAACGCGAGCACAGGAAGTGGACCTGGATGAGTCCCGACGGTGCAACAAAAAACGAGATTGACTTCATTATGTCGACGAAGAGGCATATATTCAATGATGTCTCTGTGATCAATACGGTTAAAACCGGAAGTGATCATCGTCTGGTACGAGGCACATTGAATATATGCGTCATGCTAGAGCGCTCTCGCCTGATGAAGTCTACGCTCCGTCCAGCGGCAGTCCAAATCCAAAACCCCGAGAGCTTTCAGCTGGAACTCCAAAACCGTTTTGATTGTCTAGGCGGCGACGTGGATGATTTCAATGACGGGTTTGTGGAAGCTGTCCATAGCATTGGGTCTAAGTTCTTTAAGGCCCAACGGACTCACAGAGCCAAAAGGCTTTCTATCTCCACTCAGAGGCTCATCGAGGAAAGGAATGAAATGATTCTGCAGTCTTCAGCCGATGCGACATTATACAGGCAGCTCAATAAACGGATCTCCAAGTCCCTTACCCGCGATCTGCGCCAATTCAATACAAATCGTATTGAAGAGGCCATCGAGCAGAATAAGGGCTCTAAAGTGTTCTCAAGAGATCTGTCTATTGGGCAGAGCCAGCTCGCCAAATTAAAAACTGAAGACGGTAGAATCGTTTCATCCAAACCCGAGCTTCTGAAAGAGATAGAATGCTTTTATGGACAGCTATACACGTCAACTAGCAGACCCGAAGTTGGTCTGGCGGAAGACCCTAGAGCCAGATTAACCCGGCACTATACCGAAGATATCCCGGACATCAGCCTGTACGAAATTAGAATGGCTCTTAAACAGCTAAAGAACAACAAGGCACCCGGTGAAGACGGAATAACAGCTGAACTCCTGAAGGCGGGTGGAAAACCGGTCCTTAGGGCCCTTCAGAAGTTGTTCGATTCCGTCTTACTGGAAGGGAAAACTCCAAAGGCATGGAACAGAGGTGTGGTGGTGCTGTTCTTCAAAAAGGGTGACAACGCCTTACTGAAGAACTACCGCCTCATCTCACTTCTGAGCCATGTCTATAAGCTGTTTTCAAGAGTCATTACGAACCGTCTCGCACGCAGGCTAGATGACTTCCAGCCTCCCGAACAAGCCGGATTCCGAAGAGGCTTTAGCACCGTAGACCACATCCATACGCTTCGTCAGGTTATACAGAAGACTGAGGAGTATAACCTGCCCCTCTGTCTAGCGTTCGTGGACTACGAGAAAGCCTTCGATTCGATTGAAACCTGGGCTGTACTACAATCTCTCCAACGGTGCCAAGTGGACTACCGCTATATCGAAGTGCTGAAGTGTTTGTACGAGAACGCCACTATGTCAGTCCGACTCCAGGACCAGAACTCGAAACCTATTCCGCTGCAGCGGGGAGTCAGGCAAGGAGATGTTATTTCTCCTAAACTGTTTTCCGCTGCACTGGAGGACGTGTTCAAGACTCTGGACTGGAGAAGGCTAGGCATCAACATAAACGGCGAGTACATCACTCACCTTCGGTTTGCTGACGATATAGTAGTCTTGGCTGAGACCATGGAGGATTTAAGTACAATGCTCAATGACCTCAGTAAAGTCTCCGAGCGAGTTGGTCTAAGGATGAACATGGACAAGACGAAGATCATGTCAAATGCCCATGTAGCACCAACTCCCGTAACAATCGGACACTTTACGCTCGAAGTTGTAGACGATTACATATACCTAGGACAGACTGTCCAGTTAGGTAAGTCCAACTTCGAGAAAGAGGTTAATCGTCGAATCTGACTCGGCTGGGCAGCGTTCGGGAAGCTACGTCACATCTTTTCGTCCAATATCCCGCAGTGTCTCAAGACGAAAGTCTTTGACCAGTGTGTGTTGCCAGTGATGACATATGGTACTGAAACGTGGTCGCTTACTATGGGCCTCATAAGAAGGCTCAAAGTCACCCAAAGAGCAATGGAGAGGGCTATGCTGGGAGTTTCTCTGCGTGATCGCATCAGAAATGAGGCCATCCGCAGCAGAACCAAAGTGACCGATATAGCCCTTCGAATCGCTAAACTTAAGTGGCAGTGGGCGGGGCACATAGCACGCAGAACCGATGGCCGTTGGGGCGGGAAGGTTCTCGAGTGGCGACCACGTACCGGAAGGCGTAGCGTGGGCAGGCCCCCCACACGGTGGACTGATGACCTGGTAAGGGTCGCGGGTGTCCGCTGGATGCGGGTGGCGCAGGACCGGTCGTTGTGGAAGTCTTTGGGGGAGGCCTATGTCCAGCAGTGGACGTCTTTCGGCTGACATGATGATGATGATGATGATGATTTAGTAGTTATCATTCTTTTGATCTTGACTCTTGACACGTGTAGATTCAATTATATAACTTCTAGGAAAATATGGATTTATACCTATTTTACTTGCCATTTGAATGATATAGCGCGTGTTAAATGCACAGCTTATAGTGTGTATTTAAATACGGATATGTAAATAGGAATATCTTGGTGTCTCGTTTGGTAAATAATATAGTACGCTAGTATTTATCAAATAATGTATAACTTTTAATATAATTTCCGGCACGTTATATTAAATAATATATCGAGCATTGGTTTTGTATGCATATTTTAGCTATGTTAATTAATGCTTTATTAACATAACAGGAGGGCGTTAGTTTTGAAATTTTGTTTTATTCTACACGTAATTTTTTTTTTACGGCTCTTGCATGATCTGCTTTATTATGGGAAAAATTCTAGGAAGGTATAAGTAATGGGATTGTAAAGGCTTAATGATAGCGCAACTATCAAAGGTTAGAGGTGGCGCAATCTACCGAGTAATTGATAAGTATTTTAGTCGAAAATGTTTACGTATGCAAAACTGATAATTTTATATTCAATATCGGTGGTAAACAAGCGTACGGCCTGCCTGATGGTAAGTGGTCACCGCAGCCTATGGACGCCTGCAACTCCAGGGGTGTCAATGGACATTAAAAATTAAATGGACTCTTTAAATGGATGTTCAGATGTACTCGAGTAATGATTACATAAAATATATCTTGGATGTTATGGAACTCGACTAGATTTAATCTAGATTTAATGACTGTTAACGACATGCCAACGCCTATAATTAAATGGTTAATTTTGCGTAAATATTGTAGATGAAATTAGTCTCTATTGCAAGATAATGTGAATGAGCACAGTGGTGAATGTGCCATTATCAATACCAATTTAAAATAGGCGCACATTTGAATTTGGAGCATGGAATGTAAAGTTTTATAATTTTTCATCACACTTCCTCGTAAAGGGTCTTATTGCACGCAGGCGTATAGACCAGTTAAAGCCGATTTACATTTCGCGGGAGTTATGATTTCCATAGCTCCCGAGGGAGTTATGAGTTTACGTGTGGTCTGAATGGTTTAAAAAACTATTTGGCCGCGCTCCACAAGAATAGTGCTCCGTGATTAGTTGAAATATTGAAAGTGAAAAATCTAGAGGTGATACTGGAGGTGAAATTGTCGATTTCATCAATTTGGATTGGTGCTGAAGTTATTAAATTTATTCCTCACAAATGTGATGAAAAACATTGTGATTAACTCGACTGTAATATAATTGCAAACTTGAGTCATCAAAATACTTCTGATACACTCTTGTCCGCAATTTTCCACTTACGCCCGTCGTTAAACAATCTACTATTATGACCCTGGCCACCTTTTAATAAAAAACCTTTATTAAGGACGAGCAATGAAAGATATTGCATTTATTTCACATCGTTTTACCTAGCAATCAACAAGGACTGATTTTTGATCGATTCTCCGATAAGAGCCGAAACATTATTGCTTACTTTTTTCTCGATAGAAAGGTGAATCTTTATGTTCCTCAGCTTACTCAAACTATACATTAATTTTTTTTATAGTTTACAGGATACGTGGTATCGCACACTTTTGTCTTTTGCGCACGAGATAATGAGATGTGGACTCTTGTGCGAACATAGCTTTTTAGGGTTCCGTACCAAAAAAACCGTTATGGTGCGACTCTGTCTGTCTGTCACAACGTTAAATATGTCAGGAACTATCCACTTTCTTGGATGCATAGCTGGATGTGCAATTTGTGAACAGTTGTAAACAGGGCTAATCCACTTGTATGAAAAAAGAAAATAATAAAATATTAGTAACATTTATTTTCTATGAATAATGACGGATACGAGGGGGCACGAAATATCAAAGTCAAAGGGTGTACAACTTGTGTAGCATTTAAGTTATATTAGTGTCACAATTACTCGCTAGATGTCGCTGTTCCGGGCGACGCGAAAGTTAAATGACGCTGTTAAGATTTTTGTTGGGATGTATAAGGGGACTGGGTACTTTTTGATTCTTTACCAATATACCACTCAGGACTGAATCAGCGATTGTTTTATTCATGGTCCTTCGAGCCGGATATCGGCAGGCAAAGCAGTGGTGACGTTTTTGCGTATTCTAAACATTAGCGCACCATTAGCGCACCTATGGGCAGTGGATTGCTGTTCGGGGCGATTACAGCTAGTACGTGAGGAACGTACTGCATCCATCGGCGGCCGGCAAGGAGGCGCTTTGGAAGGGGCCTATGAACAGCGAGCAATCTACATCTGTGTATACAGAAGGAAACGGTGCGACTGAATGAAAAAACGAGGTGATGCAATCAATGGACAAACTGTGAGTTACTTTGATTTATTTTCTACGCAAATTTGAACCTTAAATCATCAGTGATTTCAGTGAAGTTAAAAGTGAATAAAAATAAATAATTGGTGCTGAATTGAACCTTAAATGTTAGAAGAAAATTACTTTAACAAAATCGTATTATCTCTGCGGAGAACCAAAAGTCAAGCAACTTTGAACTTTAAGTGAACTAGTTAACTAACTTAGAATAATTTAGTTTAAGCAAAAGTGGTTTAGACGGGGAATCCATGCCCGATTTAACTTAGAGATTGCGATCGTAAAAACACTTGTAAAATTTTATAGAACTTATTCTATAGACTTAGAAAAATTTTGTAGTTTGATTTTACACTTATGAAGGTTATTATGGACTTAGCACAATTTGGGACTAACTTTAACTTGTAAAATATTTCAAGGTATATTTATCTACTTAGTTGTTTTAAAACAAATTTACTGTTATTCATATAAGCTTGTTTTGGTGTTTCATACATTGTTTATCTTTATTATTTATATAATGGAAGCGGTAATCGCAGGGCAAAGTGATATTTATAATCGCATAATTAAGGCTAAAGCAAATTATAAAAAATCTCCAAAGGACCGTATCACGGAAAAGTATGTGGAAGTTCGAATCGAAAACTTGGATGAATTATGGACGGAGTTTTTAATAGGGCATAAAAGAATAATGGAGAATTATTACGAAGAGGTGGCGGATCCTAGTTACGCTGAAAATGATGTTTACGATAAAACCCAGGAATTGTACTTGGATTACAAGTCGGAATTAAAAACTGTAGCTCAAACATTCAAGCCAACTAATAATAGTATTCTAGAACCATGTACACAAAACGCCACAATGTCCGTAATGAAACATAATTCTGTCAAGTTACCAAAAATTGTAATTCCCATGTTTTCAGGAAAATATACAGAGTGGGCTACTTTCCGTGATTGGTTCGAGTCATTGATTCATAAAAATGAGACAATTGATAATGTGCAAAAAATGCATTATTTAAAAGGTTATTTGACCGGAGAGGCCGAACAATTGCTCCGTCAAATACCTATCTCTAATGCAAATTATGACAAGTGTTGGGAATGTTTAAAACAAAGATACAATAATAAAAGATTTTTGTGTCAAACGATTTTGAAGCGATTTTTATCGCAAAAAAGTGGGACTTGTGAGTCAGCTAGTTTTCTGAAAGAGCTTATTGACACCAGTACCGATTGTCTACATGCATTAAAAAATATTGGGATTGATATCAGTACGTGGGACGTCATCGTCATTCACTTGCTCACTCTCAAGTTAGACCAGGAGACAAGGAAACAATGGGAGTTGACTGCTTCGGTTAATAATACAGAGAATTCATTGCCTACTTTTGATCAATTCAAAGAATTTATTACGACCCGGTTTAGAGCTTTAGAATTCATAGAAACCAAGAAAACTGTTATTCAGCATACAACTCAAAGCACACACAAACCGCGAAGTTTGCATGTGGTACAAGGCAGTCAATGTCCGTTTTGTTCCGAATCTCACAAGATTACGTTTTGTAAACACTTTGTAAAACAGGATGTAGACTCACGCCGTAATTTTGTCCAAACCAAGGGTCTGTGTTTTAACTGTTTGGGTGGGTTTCATTCCGCGAAGGTGTGCCAAAATCCTACCCCATGCAGAATATGCAAACGTCGTCACCACTCGCTGCTTCATCCTATGAGTGGTTCTCTTGCTGGTGGTTCGTCAGTTAAGGTTGTAGAAGGTACGAGCAACGTCGGTACTTTTGAGGACGAGGAAGATGAACCAACCGAAGAATGCTCAGAACAAGCTACGATCACTTCCTGTTTTTCTTCAGGTAATAATAATCAGGTGCTGCTGGCCACTGCAGTCGTCAGCGCCCAGTCGAAGAACGGACAGTACTATCCAGTGAGAGCATTGTTGGATCAAGGGTCTCAAGCTTCGTTCATAACAGAAGCTGCAGCTCAATATTTGGGGCTGAAAAGGAAACCAATCCAAGGAAATATCTCAGGTCTTGGAGGTGAGAATAATGTTCGATCCAAGTCGATGATAACATTACATTTACAATCATTGGTATTTCCCGAGGTGAAGCTATCAGTGAATGCGTTCGTGCTGAGCTCGATCACTACTCTTCTGCCAGCTAAGAAGGTAGCGGATCTTGGCTCAGTCGATATGCAAGAGTTACCACTTGCTGATCCGAATTATCACACACCTAACAAAATTGATGTTTTATTAGGTGCGGAGGTGTATAGTAAAATAATTATGGAAGGTATAAAGAAAAACCAGCAAGGTACTCTCGTGGCTCAAGCTACTTCTTTGGGATGGATTATATCCGGAGTTGTAAAATCAACTCAGGATAACACAAACATGATCGTTCTACACACTCAACTGGTTGAAGATGACTGTCTGAAAAAGTTCTGGGAAATAGAGTCAGATTTATCGCTGGTCAAAATCCAAAATCTGTGGACAGAAGAAGAGAAAAGATGCGAGGAGATATTTGAAACAACCACCACCAGAGACCAGGATGGTAGATATGTAGTTAAACTTCCGTTCCGCGAAGAAGATCCGAACTGCAAATATGGACAGTCAAGGGAGATAGCTGAAAAAAGATTTTATGCGCTGGAAAAAAGGTTAAATAAGGTACCAGAACTTCTAGCTCTTACATATATATGACATAGTCAAAATGTATAGACAAGTCAAGGTCAAAGACGAAGATGCTGACTTTCAAAGATTGTTGTGGAGAGACAGCCCGCAGTCAGAGTTACAACATTTTAGGCTACTAAGGGTAACGTTTGGGACTGCTAGCGCTCCATACCTCGCAGTGAAGGCGTTGCAACAAATTGCACAAGATGAAGGAGAAAAGTATCCTTTAGCTGCAGAAAGAGTACGTACAGAATTCTATATGGATGATCTCATGACAGGATGTGAAACTGAAGACGAAGGTATACAAATTTACCAGGAAATGAATGAGCTACTAGGTAAGGCGGGATTTAGTCTGCAAAAATGGACAACAAGCAATAACAATTTACTGGACAGGATCAAGATGGAAAAACAGTATATGGAATCTGGAAAGGGAAAAGGAATTGAAATAAAACAGGATGAAATAATAAAAATTCTGGGACTTACCTGGAATCGGGAACACGATGAATTTCAGTACGCGGTGTCACTTCCTGATTTGAAGATACCTGTAACTAAAAGAAGCATAATTTCTGACATCGCAAGGTTATTCGATCCCTTAGGCTGGGTAGCTCCTAGTGTAATACTAGCCAAAATTATGATACAGAAGCTTTGGTTGACTGGAATAACCTGGGATGAAGAAGCTCCAAGCAATATTATAAATGAATGGTGTACTTACCGTAAGGAGTTAGCCTTACTGACAAAGGTTCGAGTTCCGAGGTGGGTCGGCGTAGAGAAAACCAACATGAAGGTTGAACTCCATGGTTACAGTGACGCTTCAAAATCGGCTTTTGCGGCTGTGGTCTACGTTCGAGTAATAGATGCTTCAGATAACATCACTGTTACCTTAGTGTCGGCTAAAACGAAAGTAGCTCCGATTAAACAAGTCTCGATACCCAGACTAGAGCTTTGTGGTGCAGTGCTTCTTGCTAGACTCTTAAATGAAATATCTGAACATCTTAACATCGATAAAAACGATATCCATGTTGGACAGACTCGACAGTTGTCCTTGCTTGGCTCAACAGCCATCCAAGTAGGTGGAAAACGTTTGTAGCTAATAGGGTGTCCGAAATTCTTACCACCACAGATTCAAGACAGTGGGCACATGTTTCATCCAAACTCAACCCTGCAGATTATGCGTCAAGAGGTTTACGCCCATCGGAACTTCTAACCACTCCCATGTGGTTAAACGGACCGGATTACCTTAAAGAAGAAACGATCAAATATGAAAGACCAAAGGATGTTGTAACCGATCTTGAAGCAACTAAAGTCTTTCATACTGCAATTGATTTCAAAACTAATATTTTTGACAAGTTTTCTTCTCTGACAAGATTGACAAGGGTTCTGGCCTATAGCAGACGTTTTTTGAATATTAGAAAACCGAAAGAGGAAAGATATAACGGTTATCTAACTAGTGAAGAGTTAAGAGAAGCACTCAATGTATGCATCAGACATTTTCAGAGGGAAAATTTTGAAACGGAAATTAAAGGTTTGACTAGTAAGGACGCACAAGTACCACGAGCTTCAAATTTGAAGTCATTAAACCCGTTCTTAGACCAAAATAATATTATGAGAGTTGGTGGACGCTTAGCAAACTCGACGCACTTAAGCGAAAATAGGAAACATCCTATATTGTTACCAAAAAGTTGCACGTTGTCACAACTTATAATTGCGGACGCTCACTTAAAAACTTGTCATGGGCCACCACAGCTCATGCAAAATTATATCAATTCGAAGTATTGGATCTTGGGATGCAAGAATTTGGTAAATGCATTCTTTCGGAAGTGTGTGAAATGTATTAGACATTCTGCTGTTTCCCGATCTCAGCCACAACTAATGGGACAGTTGCCAGCTGCTAGAGTAACACCCACGCGTCCATTTAAGTTCTGCGGCGTTGACTACGCTGGTCCTATCAATCTGCGAACGTCTGGAGGGCGTGGACATCGGTCCTACAAAGGCTATATATGTCTATTTATATGTATGTCTACTCGTGCTGTTCACATCGAAGTAGTCAGTAGCTTAACAACTGAAGGATTCATACAGGCTTTCAAAAGGATGACAGCTAGACGCGGATACTGCTTAGAAATCTGGAGTGACAATGGTACGAACTTTTTGGGAGCCTCCAGAGAACTAAAATCTTTACTTCAAGCTGAAAATGCGAACATGTCGTCGGAAATCTCGGAAGCTTTAGCAACTGAAGGCACGACATGGCATTTTATACCACCGCACGCCCCTAATTTTGGTGGCTTATGGGAAGCTGGTATTAAATCAGCAAAGTACCACCTCAAAAGAGTCATCGGAGAAGCTACGTTAACTTATGAGGAGATGTCTATAGTGCTGTCGCAGATAGAAGCCTGCTTGAATTCTAGACCTCTGACTCGTCTAGACGATAATCCAGATAATATCAATGTCTTGACAGCTGGACACTTCTTGATTGGGGAACCACTAGTTACAGCACCAGATCAAGACTACTTGAAAACTAAAGTAAGTAATTTGCGGAGGTGGCAATTAACACAACGCATGGTACAGGATTTTTGGCGCAGGTGGTCGCATGAGTATCTCACTCGATTTTTACATCGTTATCAATGGTCTCAACAAACTCTTGAACCCAAGATCGGAGACGTTGTCTTAATTAAAGAGGACGATCTACCTCCCAGCCGATGGCTTCTTCGAAGGATAGGTCAAATGGGGCATCATATGCACGGACTCGAGTTGCACATTTTAAAACAGTTTTTCTTTTTATTCTACTGTACTTAAATTTTGATTTTATGATTTAAGCCGTTACTCCCTTATCTCTGAAGTTTAACGATTATATGATTAAGATTAACGTAAATTTTACAAGAAAAATATCATTATAAACCAATCATGGTTAGTTTCTTTACTTACTTACTTACTCCGTTCGCTCCGCGACCCAAAATGAGACTTGGCCTCCGACACAAGACAGCGCCACGTTTCACGGTCCTGAGGGCCTACTCCGAACTTCAAAAATCGAACTTCGTGTCGTACCGTCCCTTTTCGTCATATAGTGTATAAAACGAGAGTGAAGGCACAAATTCGATTTTCGAAGTTCGTAGTAGGCCCTCTATGCAACGTTCCGCCAATTGTTGACACGAAGTCATGCAGATCCGCATCCACCATGTCGAACCAGCCATACCTGGGGCGTCCGACAGTTAGATTTTTTAATCACCAAAATACCTTTGTGAACGTAATTTTGTATGGAAAGTTTTTTAGAAATCATGTGTTGATACCAACCAACAAATTATATAGTCAAGATAAAGGGAAAATTCATACATTTCCTAATTCAGGCAGCATTCCTAGCCTTTAAATGCCATGCCATTTGCCAACTCATGCCATTAAAACATTAATAACATTGATAATGGCACATATTTTCAAGCATAAACTACGTTTTATACTTTAGGTACCTAATCTATTTCATTAAATATATCAATTTAAGAGGCCTTGAGTTGAAGTTAATTACCCATAAATTAGTTTTCAAATGAATTTTATACTGATTCTTCTTAAAAATGACTTGGAGGCACACTTGAAGGTTACTCTATTGATTTGTTGCTATGAAAAAAGTGTGATCCAAATATTTAACATATTTCGGTTATTAATTTTATGTCTAGATACCATTAAAAAACTACTGTCTCTATGTCGTAAACAGGATGAGAATACCTCTCTGTGGACAATTTGAGATTAGCAACTCGCATGCTAATTTGATGTCAATGTGTTTTGTGCGCTTGCTTCCACGCGCGTCCGGCTAAAGTACTAGAATGAAATTTAAATCAGGAATGCGAAAAGTACTCGTCAGGAGTAGGACACACATGCAGTACGTTACTCTAGTTGAACGCATGAAGACTTAGCGCACTTAGCCGGCGATTCGACTATGTTATTTCATTTTTAAAAGTTCTTTTTTAAGTTTCCGCACTGTACAAGGATGACCAGGAACCCTTGTAGTTTCGCCATGCCCGTCCGTTCGTCCGTCTGTCCGCAGTTTAACTCTGTGACCGTTTCTACTAGAAATATGTATTATGGCATGCGTATACATATCAATCACGAAAACAAAACGACAGGATATTTTTTTTAAAAATGTGGGTTTTCTTTAACCACGTTTTAGGGTTCCGTAGTCAATTAGGAACATTTATACTTTCGCCATGTCCGTCTGTCTGTCTGTCTGTCCGTCTCTCTGTCCGAGGCTTTGCTCTGTGATTGTTAGTGCCAGAAACCTGCAATTTGGTATGGATGTATAAATCAATAAATCTAACAAATTGGTAAAATAAAATCTGCAAAATAAATAATGGTACCTCCTCAACACGTAAAGTGGGGATGTTTTTTTTGCTTCAACCCTATGGTGTGGGCCGTGGGGTGTTGTTGAATAGGTCTTTCAAAATGCATAGAGGTCTTTAACAAAAAAAAAATGATAAAGTGAACATTTTCGGAAAATTTCATTCCAAAAGAAAAAATGCTGCCCCTTCCTTCCCCGCCAACTTTTGAATTATGGGTCCAAAAATATGAAAAAAAATAAAATAAAGTAAAGCTTAATTAAAGACTTTCAACGGAAACTATAGCGGTCATGATCAGTTTAGGCTTTTTTGAGTTATCGTAAAAGTCTTCACTTCTTAGTAAAAGGAAACGCTGCGAAGGTATTCCCTTTTGCTTCTTATTGTTTTTTTTTAAGTTTGGGCAACTACAGAACCCCACACTACGCATGGCCCGACATGCTCTTGGCCATCATCATTACTGATTTTGAAAAAAAACATGGAAATCCTTATAATTGTATTTAGGCGTATAGCATACAGGTTTAAAACAGTGACATTTAAGGCAAGCAAACAAAATGATTTATATATGCTACTAGCTTTTGCCCGCAACTTCGTCCGCGTAGAACTCGTTCTCTCCTAGAATAATTTGTTTTCCCATACAATTTTTCTCAAGCGGAGATGTTTAGACGGCGTCGAAAAGGACACCAGGACCTTAAGGGTTTATTCTCTAGAAATCCTTTAGTCAAAACGAATGATTAAGTACTTACTTCGGAAAATCAAATGTACCGATTCTAGACGAATGAATCCCGTCAAAAAATAACAATTATAATGATAGAAGTCTCGCTACGCAGTTCTGCCGTAAAACGTAGTCCGAACAGAGCGAGTTCTTCATGTAAGTATTATGGCCAAAGGGCCTAAGCTGACCGGCAAGACATGCGGGCCTATCATTCCAACAGAGCAGGCTCCTTATGCAAGGCTGAGAGCCGAAGGCCCAAAGCAGAGCGGCAAGGCACGCGAGGCCAAAGACCGAGCGTCTCAACAGAGCGGGTTTTTTACGTATTGATAATGGCCGAAAATGCGAAGTAGAACGGCAACAAATGCGAGACCGAAAGCCGATAATTCACACACAGCAAAATATCATTGCACACAGCGGCCTCCTTATATATGGCTGAGGGCCGAAGGCCCGATGGACGTGCCAAGTCAAGCCAAGAGTGTTATACGCGATAATGAAGGCGTGGTGGAGGGCGGCAAGGCACGCGAGGCTGACGCCAGAGCGTAGTTGTACACACTATGTTTGTATAGGTTATTTAGGACGACATCATGAGTCTATCTTTCTTTCTTTATATTTCTATTTATGTGGTATAAGTGACTGAATATTAAGTAATCGGCTAAAGTAATAGGATTTCAAAGCTACACATGTAGATTTTATTTCTAGGAAACGGGACCGAAATTTGGGTTCAGGGTCACAGTTAGGTACTTAATTTTCTCAACATTTTTTTCTCAAAAATTAGTTACAATGAATTTTTACCGGCAGCTTCGACTCCGGCTTTTTCACCAGAAGAATCACTTCGGTTAGACAAAATGTAATCGTTTTCAACTGCCAAAGAATCATCTGACTCGTTGAGCCACGATTCTATGGCTTGATCTCCATTTTTTCACTAATTTCAACTTTTTGTCTTTTTGTGAGGTGTTCATACTCGCGCCGTTGATTTTATCGACAAAACTTTAATTGTTAATCGTGTTAAAAAAGTTACACTAACACTGACCATAAGAAGCAGATACGTCAAGAACATTTAACTATTTATAAATATCGTACACGCTCGTTCTTATCTGTTTTAGTCGCGTCACTGCATGCTAAAAAAATACTAAAACCGGCATTACAGACTACCCACCAGAAAAACTATATGAGCGAATAACAGTTTACGCGACGTACGTCGTTCGTACGTCAGTGGTTAAGGGTTAAAGGGCTAAACGCTAATAGCTTTCGAATTTTGAAGAGACCGTAGCGGCTGGCGCGCACACTACACAGCATCCCGACGCAGTGCTTACTTCTTTTTTTCATTTTTTATCTTAAAAATTCAGAAAATTTTAATATGATTTTTTTTTCTTTGTCGTCTTGTATGTGCTTACCAATTTTCAAACCTGTAACTCATTGATTATAGGAGTTCCCATACAAAATTCAACCCCTCTTTTTACCCCCTTTTAACCCAAATATGCACATTTTTTATAGCCTAAAACCTGACCGGGTATTTACTCGATAAATTGATAAAGTTTTCATCAGAATCCGTTCAGCCGTTTTCACGTGATGCGCGTTCATATAAACAGACAAACAGATAAACAGACAAAAACTGTTCGAACGTGTTCTGTTATCGATTCTAAGTATCCCTACCCAACTTTTTTTCGAATATCTTCCATGTACAGACTTTCGACCCTCTTCAGCTTTATTATATGTATAGATGTTTAGATAGATTACCGGTAATGTAACATTGGTAACAACTAAATAATCATTATTTGCCGGAATGCTACCCTATTACCACGTTTCAACCGTTTTAAATGTATATTAATGCGCGTTAAACGATTGTGGTCCATTTAACGGTAAATACAATCAATAATTATAGTTGTAGATCAATAATGACCTAACTCATTACATTTTTTACGTAAATAGGCCCTGTTATGTAATATGGACAGGCGGTAATGATGAAAGCTTGTGTACGGAAACTTTATAAATATTGTCTAATTTATTAATAACTAGTTAAGGCATGCTTTGTGCCATTAAAATTATAATTACCCGTATAAACGAGAGACGGTGTCAAATGGCTGTAGAGTTTCAGGATTTGTTACATGGAAGAAAAAGAATACGAATAAATTTAATACATTTTCAACACCTTTGCTCCTATCGTAGCTCTTACTACTTCGCTTTTAGGTTCATTAGCCGAGATATTACAAAAGCGGGTATAGTTGAATTACGATACATGTGATAAAATTGACTTATGTCCCGATTAAGATACCTACGTTGTTTGCACCTCGCAGCAAGGTTAGTACATTATTATACAAGTGAGCTAGGTTGTACTCGCACGAGCCGTACGGCGACCGCAATAAAGGAACCGAGAGTGTAATGATCATGCCTCACGAGTAACATACAATGTTTTTCAACACTTTTGCGAGGAAAAATATAATTATGTTTAGTAAAAATGTAATATCTTGTGGGTAATTAGTTTTCTATAGTTGATGGGAGTGGGTTCTTATTACTACTTACTGGTATAACTAAGATCTACCTAGGATCGGTGGACTGCATGCGTGATTATGTCGGAGATTTCCCATTTTACCATAATTAATAGTAATAAAGAAACGGTCAGATTAAAAAACGCTGCAGGACAATAATAAATTCATCAGCGACGGAAATCTTCCGTAAGAGACTCGAGAAGAACCGAATCTTAAGAATTTTCGCCGTTGAATCTAAGTCATCAGAGTTCGTCTTTCTTCTCACACTTCATTTTAATTGAAATTATTAACCACGGAATTATAGGCATTAAGTAGGAAATTATTGCGTTTTTTTTTAATTTATTGTTCACGAAAGATAGATTAAAAAACGACTACAAAACTTCGCCAAATGGCTTTAGTACACTTATTTTTTGCTTATTCTACCGTGCTAGTTTTTACATACTAAGTACTAAACAAAAGATGGTTGACATTATAACTGACAAGCTAACTACCATTTTTAGAACTTAATAAAAAAAATAGATTGTCTACTCTTAACAGTTTTTGTTACAGAAATTGTTGATTAAAAAAGTCTTCAGAATTAACGTCAAAAATATTTGTCTCTTGTGGAATATTGAATACAGTTTGTTTTTAAATATATTCACCTGCTTTTAAATTTAAATGAGACTAACGATATTTTCGACGTGGCAGGTATCCTGACTGCCTACATAATTAAGTACTGTTGAAGCAGTGATTCTTTTGTTTTGTGCTAAACAAAGAGAAGATAAACATCTCCATTGACAATATCATCAATATTATTTTGCGGTATGCGTGTAAAAATAAAAGTATCCTACTTATAAGATAATCGTACACACCTTGAAAGGATGGGTGAAGATCGCGAAGTAAAGAGAGCATATCGTGGTAGTCCGGAAGGTCGACGGGCTGTCGGAGGGCTGTCGGAGGGCTGAGGTATCACTGCAGCGACATGATGGAGCCGGATCTGCATTAACTCCAAATCAGCAATTGACAAGAGTTAGCGCAGAGCCGACAAAAGTGGCGCACTCTCGTGTCGCAGGCGAAGATTCATTTTGGATTGCTGAGTCAACGGAGTTAGTTAAGATCTTACACAAAATAAATACAATAAATATAAAATACTAGGGATCAATTTTTGACACAAATCGAACTAGTCCTATAGTAAGCTCAATAAGGATTGTGTTATGGGTACTAGACGACGATATAATTAATAGATATATACTAACCTGTCGTCTCGCAGCGACACACATGTACAAAAAAATAGGACGTACAGATACGTCGGAAGTAGTTAGAGGGGGCCAATAAATTTCGCACCCCATGGGAGACATACATAGAACACATCCAAGTCTCATGAAACAACAACACATACCAGATGACAAAAGTGGCGCACTCTCGTGTCGCAGGCGAAGATTCATTTTGGATTGCTGAGTCAACGGAGTTAGTTAAGATCTTACACAAAATAAATAAAATAAATATAAAATATTAGGGATCAATTTTTGACACAAATCGAACTAGTCCTATAGTAAGCTCAATAAGGATTGTGTTATGGGTACTAGACGACGATATAATTAATAGATATATACTTAAATACATAGAACACATCCAAGTCTCATGAAACAACACAAACAAATGCCCTTACCGGGATTCGAACCCGAGACCTCTAAATTCGTAGGCACTGTCACTACCAACTAGGCTAAACAGGCCGACAAAAGAAGACCAACCCGCAGATCTCTTACATTATAACTTCAATAATGCTTGTGTTATTCATTATTCGAACTAGTTATATTAACAATATATACAGATAATTGCTTGAGACGTGTTTAAAACACAAATATTTTAAATTTTTATGTGTTTTAATCCATCAATATAATAAAAGTATAGGCCTGTACACAGCGGTTGGTCGTATACATATTAGTAGGGCTGATCATGACGATAACCCGTCAATATGACGATAATCAAATGAGACGGCCAGGCTGGTGTATTATAGTTACTTTCATAGTGTTATGTCCTATGGAATCCTTTTGTGGGGAAAAGCGGCAGACATCCAGACCATCTTCGTGCTACAGAAACGAGCTGTACGCTCCATTTACGAACTAAAGGCCAGGGAATCCCTCAGAGAAAAATTTAAGGAGGCAAATATTCTTACTGTAGCATCTCAATATATTCTTGAAAATATTATGTATGTTCGGAAAAATCTTCATGAGTTCAAACTTAACAGTGATATCCACGACTACAACACTAGAAGTAAACACAAGATTGCAGTGAAAGCCAGTCGTCTCCGGAAGGTTAGCACGTCGTTCGTGGGGAACTGTATACGATTTTATAATAAAATACCCACCGAAATAGTTAATCTGCCACTGAGTAAATTTAAGTCTCATATTAAACGTTATTTGCTAAGCCAGGCCTATTATGCTGCCAACGATTTCTTAAATGATAAAAATGCTTTTAAGCCAGTGATAGTATAATCTTGTTAGTTAAAATATAAATACTTATGCTTCACTTAGCCTATTTCCTTGTACAGCTCTTTCGTTGCGTTTTATGAAACTTGATGCTGTTTCTTGCCGAACAGTTGTTTTAATCTTTTATATTATTTATTAATGTCCGGCAGCCTGAATATGTCATGCTCGCTTAAAAGGCTTTGCTTACGGTGGCGTCGTTGATCGGGTCGCCACCTTCCCTAACAAATGGTCGAGGGAGGCGATGGCTGAGATACGCGTCATACTCGTGATCGGGTGCTGTTTGTGGAGTCCGGTCTGTTCATGCTTGCAAGGGCATGATTAATACCTTAATACTAGTGTTATTTTATTGGAGATTGACGAGAGACATCATCCTGTTTTGGATTAATTTTATTGTTATTGACGCTTAGAGACCTTATACATCTCTGAGAATATTAAATTACTTAAGTGCTATTTTCATTTACTACTTATTTTAATTTAGACGCTTAGAGACCATGTACATCTCTAAGGACTTAGGAATAATGGACGCTCAGAGACCATATACATCTCTGAGATATTAAATTTATTGTATATACTTTTGTGTATTCGAACAGAGACCGTATATATAGGTTACTAAATTTTTTTTTTTATATAATGTCTTATAAGTTAATTTTAATTGAATATTGTGAGTTTGTTAATCACTATAGTTTTAAAATCATTATTATTATTGTCTACTTTTTTTTAGTACTGCAATTCTGTTTTGAAAACATTTTAATTATCATTGTCATTTTATTTAATTGTATAATTCATGTGTTGACTTGTAAAAGTGCCCTTGTGGCCTATTTGCAGAATAAAATTTTTGATTTTGATTTTGATTTTGATTTTGAATAGACTGAAGACTGAACTACTGTTGAAATAGTAAGAACATAACACATACAGGCCCAGTTATTTAAGTTTGAAACGCATAGAGCACGGTGCAGCGTCACCGCGGGGCGGAGGCGGTTTGCAGCAAAGCGAACGCGGTCCGGGGGACGTCGCACCAAAAAACCGCGGGGGATAGCGGAGCGGAGGCGGCGTGTGTGACATATGAAATGAAGCAGTAATCGACACGATCGACAGTCGACAGTTTCGAAAAGATGCAAGCCGCTTCGCTCTGTACGTTTCGAGCTTTAGATCTTTATTTTTAAAATGTGTTTTTTGTTGTTATTATTTATTTATACTTAGGAAGAATAATTGAGTTTCAGTAAGTCAATGATGGAACCTGGCGTTACTTTGCGGAATTCCGTTATAGAAGGACATTTTTTTACGAACCATTACACTGGTAAACTTAAACTAACTTAGAGACGTAAAAATGGTAGCAAAAATGGCATCCACTCAGCATGTGTCACGCCGCCGATTGAGCGCCGCGACGCTGATCACCCGTGGACCCAGAGTGGAAAATGTGAGCAAGACAAACAAGCGGTGCAGTCACATCTGTATAACAAACCTAATTATCATTATATATCTCTAATCTTTGGCGGAATAGCAAAGACACATTGTTCGACTGATTGCGTAAGTAAGATATTTGGTGAACTATTTACTTACCTATAGACTTTGTACGTGGTGTCTAAAATGTATTTCCATACCAATTTAACCGTAGTAGGTACCTAGACATTTTATTTTAGTGAACATGTGATGTTGTTTGTTCATATACGTAGTATCTAACTATTGACGTGATTTTAATGAATATTGTATTCGTGTTTCTATAACCACAAATATACACGTTAGTTTGCAACGTGCCTGTCACAAGGTCGAAGTGTAATCCCTTCAAGACTGATGTTAAGTATAGTGCCTACCTAAAGTGTGTAGGTTGGTTAAACCTCTTCGTATGATTCGTTTTTTATTCTGATTTTTTTTTCATCTGCTGATTTCGAATGCGTAATTTCATTTATCGGGGATATCGCAGCCTATCAAACTATACCTATCAAAATACTATTTACCTTACCTACTACCATAAAAAAATAAGTAAGGTAGAATGCTCACTCCATACATCAGTTTTTACTGGTTATTTCGTAGTCGACATCTAGCGTCAAATAGCGGAATTATCAGTACTGATATAAAGATACTAGATTTCACGTATGTCGCTACTGACAAAAAGTGGATTTCTCAACAGTTTACTACTAATATTTAAAGCAGATTGAGTAAAAACAGAGTTCCGGTTAATCCGTTTATAATATCAGCTAAAAATTGTTGAGCATTTGATTGTTCGTTCGTCACGGCATCTATTGTCGTATAGCAGTACTGATAATTCCGCTTTTTGACGCTAGATGCCGACTACAAAATAATAAGTAAGTAGTTTTGATAACAGAACTGATGTATGGAGTGAGCACTCTATCTTATTTATTTCTCTATGCTACTACTTACTTATTTCGGTTCTTAATTACTTGACAAAGAAACACTAGACACACCGTTCTAATATCTATGGTTTACAGGAAATCACATGACAGATAATCGAAAGGACGAGTATGTATCGCCACTCAGAAACTGTAGAATAAAGTAGTCTCAGCGGTGGGTTACCGAAAAAAAAACTAAGGCGACTTCTTGAGTGCCTCCACAGCGACAAAACAGGAAGTTGCCTTTTAGAAAGCTAAAATAGTGAAACTTTTAAAACGCACTATATTATCTTAAATTAATTTTGTGCAAATACAACCTATGTTAAAGTAGCACCAACACCAACTTTGTAGTTTCGGCACGCTAAGTTACTTAATAGGTAGTCAGAGCATCTGTTAAGTCAAGTTAGCTGCATGCGATGTTTTGCAAGCTGTTTACCAAGTAACCCTAACTTCTGGTCCTTCCGAGCTGAACTAAGTTAACTTTCTACTTGGCCCAGGGAAGCAGTTTTGCGAAAGGATAACATAAAGGAATTCTTAACTTAGTATCTGGATGTCTCCCTTTTCATAAAATGTGGGCCGCCTACATCGATAACCGGACGGCAAACGACAGGAAATATTTGATAAATATTCAGGTCGAATAGTCGTCAGCCGCAAATTACGTTTTAATTGTTTGGCGACAAATCGAAAATATTGAGAATCATTAACTAACGATGTCGTCCATAAAACTGTCGGTGGAAAAATTCCAGATTTTACCTGTATTTTGGCGCCAATGTCTTACCATTACGAATATACTAAATGCTGCTTTCGAAATTTTATAGCCCGGATTTCTTCCTCGAATAAGGTCGCCTGGTAAATCCAATTCCGGGAAATGGTTTTTTTCTGAAGGTTTATAGTCATGAAATGGTCCATATACCATTATGAACTTTTTCCTTATTATTTATTTTATTTCAAGAGGTCAATTCTACTTGATGTATAGGTATGTTTATGTGGTAGGACATTTGTTCCGCGAACTCGTTTTGATATGACAAGATTCAGAGAGCTTGCGACAAAATAGTTAGGTATCTCCGTCGAGCAAGAGATATTACCTAATTGAAGTAATACATCGGACGTAAGTACCCAAAGACTATTTTATAAGTGTTCAGGATGAATATCAAAAGGATCTGCACCATTTCTCAGTGGTAAGTTAAAATAGTATATGTAAATATAATAAATTTTCAGCTCCATTAATATACTATTACAGTAATCTTTGTTTGTGTAAGAGTGACTAAATCATTGATTTCATAACTTCAAAGAAAACACCACGTGTGAATGACCGCTAAATACAGCAAAAACCGGCGGTACAGAGGCAAACAACTAAAAGGAATTACAGGCAGACTTTATAAAAAAAAGAACTGGTTCATTTGCGTCATTATATTGCCTCCCTTCTCATACTATGCTCGGTTATGTATATAATGCATTATTTCTTCCATCTTTGGTATGAAAGGAAACAACAGTAATATTACTCTTTTTCACGAATCGTTTTATTTTGTTAAATGTTTTCCGATTCGTGTTAATTTAACGTGGAAGTTACCACGATAAAAAATTTATACAGAAAACAAGTATTTGATTATTATTATAATTATTCTCTTTATTCTTCTTACAACTTAAGTTAGGTTTTTTACAAAACAAATGTCAAAACAATGTGTGTGTGTACGTGTATTATTATATTTTACTTTTATAAATATAAAAGTAAAATATAATAATACACGTACAAACTATAAAAGCATTATAAAAAACCTAACCTAGAGTGCCGCCGGCAGCGAGGCGGGGCCTAAGCTACCGGTGGTTAGGGCGACAGAGAGAGGAACCTCCGGACTATCCGCGCCGTGTCCAGGAGTACCGCCTTCTGTATCTGACCCTTGAACCAACCATCTAGCGAGAGTCTTGAGATGTTGGTCGAGACTCTTCGCAATTAGATCGTTCGCAGAGACGACTATCGGGACAATGATCGTCGAATCAACATCCCACATGGCAGTTATCTCGTGTGCCAGGTCTAGGTACTTGCTAGCCTTGTCCTTCTCGGCCTTCACGAGGTTCTCATCATGGGGGACGGTGATGTTGACGAGCACTGCCTGGCGCTTCAATCGATCTGTCAGCACGATATCAGGTTTGTTGGCTATAATAGTCCTATCCGTGATGACAGATCGATCCCAATAGAGCGTAGCACGACCATTTTCGAGAACTGGCGCGGGTGTGTACTTATAGTACAGCACTTCGAAGTCCACAAGACCGTACAGAAGAGCAAGCTGCTGGTGAATAATCTTGGCTACCAAGTTATGTCTGTGCAAGTACTCACCGTTAGCAAGATGATTTAGATGACCACAACCGGAAATGATATGCCTGAGCGACTCTCCGGGACGGCGGCATGCCCGATAAATGTCGACCGTACCGTCCTTCAGGATATACCTCCGGTAGTTGTTCGTCATGATAACTTCGTCCGCAATTGCACAGACAAAACCTTTGGTATCTGCAAAGAGATTCCCGAAACGTAGCCAGTTCACCGACGTGAGCAGGTCTACGTCGGGCCCCGTAAGAGACTTGTAGAACCGCCCATGTAGCTCCTTACTCTTCCACACCGCCCTGCGGTCCTCGGTGCTTAGTACTTGAAGTCTGCGCCAGTTCTTGTTAGCCATGGAGAGCAGGGTGAAAGATGCGTCTACTGCCACTACGTCACGATGCATCCCACATATGCTATTTATGAAATAATCCCTGAGACTACACACCTCGCGGTTGTGTAGGTCTTTGGCATTTAAGCCACGACCTCCTAATTTCCGCGGGATGTACAGTCTCATAACAGACGATCGTGGGTGTAGCATACGGTGCGCAGTGAGCAGTACACGCACCCTTCGTCCAGGAAATCGAGCTCAGTCTGAGTCCACCTTAATATGCCAAAAGAGTATGTGAGCAAGGGCATCACCCAGGCATTGAAGGCGCGCACCTTATTGCCGCCCGAAAAAAACTGTTGAGAACTTTTGTCAGGCGACAGAAGAAGCGCTCTTTCACCGCCCGCTTGATATCCCCACTCTCGATACCCAAAGACTGTGACATACCAAGATATTTATAGGATTCTGCTTCGGAGAGAGATCTGAGAGCCATTGTCTCAGAAATCTGTAAATTTGTGGAATTTACAACTTTCCCCCGCTGTACATGCATGACTGCACACTTATCGACACCAAATTCCAATTTGATGGCACTACTGAAGATCTCTGTGGTTTGCAGTAGCCCCAACAGGTAATGTTTATTTGGTGCAAATAGTTTAAGGTCGTCCATGTAGAGCAGATGAGAAATGACCTCACCCTCTCTCCGTAGCTGGCAACCTAGCCCTGAATCCTTCAGCAAGGTACTGAGCGGATTCAGCGCAAGGCAAAACCTTAAGGGACTCAAACTATCACCCTGAAAAATACCTCGCTCAATCCTGATGGAATCCTGCGGGCCAGAGGGGCCCTCTCCTCCCCCCGGTTGACGAAGAACTGTGATCCACTGCCCCATGCACGCAACTAAGAAGGATCTCAAAACTGCATCAACTTTATACAGTTCTAAGATCCTCTCCAGCCATGAATGAGGCACTGAATCATAGGCCTTCTTGTAGTCAATCCAGGCGGCTGAGAGGGTCCCTCTGTTTCACCGGATTAGTTGGCAAATGGTCATGTCTATGAGGAGGAGCTCTTTATTACCACGTGATCCAACCCTACATCCATTTTGAGCAGGTGCCAGAATGTTATTCGCAACAATGTGCGTGTTAATTTTTGCTCTCAAAATGGACGTAAGGAGCTTGTATAGCGTCGGCAAGCACGTGATGGGTCTGTAGTTCTTCGCTTCCGTGGTACTACCGGACTTGTAGAGCAAGGAGGTTACACCAGTTGTTAAGGGAGGTGGCAGGGAACCGAGCTCGAGGGCTTGCTGGAATTGTGTTGCCAAACGTGCGAGTGTGCATCGAAACCACTTTAGCCAGAAGTTGTGCAATCCATCCGGACCCGGGCTTTTCCAGTTCGGATCCGTACGGATGACACAATTTACGTCCTCGGGGCTGACGGTAACAGACCCCATGGGTTCGATGGCCTCACACTCAGTTCAACAACACCCATCCATTATTATTATTAATAAGTATTCGATACAGAAAACAAATAAAAAGAAAAATAAACCGTCATCTCGCACGCAGCCTAAGAATCAAGCCTCAGTGGTGTTATTCACAAACCGACTCGTGCTCACCTGTCACCTAACACCTCACCAGTTTTTATATGGAAACTGCCAAAATATGACAAATGACATTTGACAGTTTCCATATAAAAACGGGTGAGTTGTGAGGTGACAGGAGAGGACCAGCCACAAACCGGCTGGCTTTTCAATAAGAGGGCTGGTTTGCCGGACCAGTGCACTAGCGCAGCCTAGTGGTAAAGGCGCTGCAGACGGATAGTGTATCTCGCGCACAATATAGCTCGCGCGCCGTCTTGTGCTAGCCGTGCTGACTGTACATTGTACATAGTACATACCGTCACACATTGCTTTAAAAAAATCAGAGCATGTAGTATCTACGTGGTTCTTTTGAGAAGTAGAAACCAACAATAGTCAAATTATTAAAAAAATACAATAATAATGTAACAGGTGAAATAAAAAAAAAATGCCCTATTTCTTCAGTGCCCTAGATTCTTAACAAGTATTTGCCTTCGGAAAAAAAATGGATAAATAAGGACGGCTTATGGACGATTCACACCGAACGGCTGGTGTCGGCGCGCATTCCACTAAAGTTAAAGGAATTCGAATCCTCCATACAGAAGTTAGATTTCATATTTGAATGGGTTGCGGACAGCCGGTCGGCTGCCACCGGCTCTTCCGTTGCCGTTTGGATACGAAGTCTAGCTTCTTTATGGAGGGTTCGAATTCCTTTGACTCTGGTGGCGTGCGCGCTGACTCCAGCCGTTTGGTGTGAATCGTCCATTAGACTTCATTATCATAAATCCATTAATTACCAAGAGGTCAAACTATACAAATGATATCCACAGATACGCATCTAATGTTTATGATATCTCGTTGTATACACGAGACGACGCAAAATGCACATTGTGGCCCGACAGCAAATTGCATCAGGGCCTTCACTTGAGTTTCAATCTTCATGCATTGCAACTTACGGTTTAGTTTCCTACGTGCGTGTTGTCGGGATGCGAGCTTGCGTAAGTATTTGGAAACTGGTATCAATTAAACATTTCACATGGCAGTGAAACCGGTTCCAACCAGGTGTTTCTAATGTTGATATTGGTTTGATACGGTTTTTATTGTCTATTGCAGTAAGCACTGTAGTAGATATGTATAGGTATAGGTATAGGTATCATACGCGCAACTACAGTTTCTCAGTGTAAGGGTTACTCAACTCCAGCACCACGCACCTAAAGAGCAAATAAACAACCCCTGCTTGCTCTAGGTGTGCAGGTGTATTTTATTGTGTTTAAGTTAGGTAAAAGTTTACCTTCAGACGAACTTGTCTTCATTATCGTTCACCTGTACATTATGCTTCTTGAGAAGTATCCCAACTGTTGTTGTGTTCACCTCGTTATTAACCTCTAATGTTATGAACTGTAGTTGAAGATAATCGGGTTACTGTCGAGCGGGCGTTAACGTGGGGCATAATAAAATAACCTAACTTTATACTTGGGAAGATAGACACACGTACTCACATAAACTTAGGACTGTGTTCTCAATAGGAGTAGTCAGAAAACATGAAACTTAATTTCAGTGCCATTTTTAGAATGTTAAATTATGAGGATAATTAATGAATATGATGAACGAATAACATTTATTTAGATTAAAGTCCATATTTTTGTTAGTAAGGACACAGTATATTGTTAGCAGACAATTAAAAAATAACGTGAAAAGATTTACAATTTATGTTTAGTACAGTTAAAAACATCCCGAGTGCAATCTGTCCTAAAAAATCAATATAGGGTTGTCCCATTTTTCAGCAATGACTTTCAGGAAGCTGTTGGTGCTGTTCCACACTCTGTGCATCAGAGAGTAAATAGGCGACTCGTTTGCGAATTATTGCAGAAAAACAGTCCATTTGAGCCTCCACAAGAATCCTTGATGCACTGCATTGCTTCCTCCGCCCCATCCCTGCCCTGAAAGCATTGTTGTATTGAACCCGGAGAGTCCTGTACGATTTCTAAAAATGTCACATGCGGGGTAGATACGCAACATTTTCGAGCGTGTGTAGCGTAGATCTAAATATCATTTTCCACAGTATAAATGACATATTTAAGAGCGTTATTATGGTAGGAGCGTTCGTGGCCTAGCGGCGCCCGCGTACCGTGAGCGGTATGCGAGGTCAAGCAATGTGGGCGGGGTCAGTGCTTGGATGGGTGACCGCTTTAAGTAGTTACTAACTGAGCGCTCCCGTGCTTTGGAAGCCACGTTAAGCCGTTGATCCCGGCTGATGCTGGACGATAGACCTATAACTACCTACATCAAATTTTCCCTTTGCACCTGCAATTGAATTGAAAACTACATCTCATGCCACCCCCTTTGAGAACACAGAAATGTCATAAATTTGCAGTAACCAACCAATCACAGGGGGACGTTATTCGTGCCTCCTGTTTATTCACATTCTCGTTATTCGCCTCAGGTTTTCCCTAAAAGGATGTTTGAGATTGACCTTCGAAAACGAGTCTTAATAACTTAATAAGCTATCAAAATGGTTATGTCACGGCATTCGTTATATCTGATATACTGCTCAATCAGCATTTCGTTTAAAAAAATGTCAGCGGACGGTGTAAAGTTTGATAATATGTCGAATATGCTTGAACCAGCGGGATGAGGGTTCATTTATTTATGATCCGTATAGGAAACTGATGATAAGCATAACTTTTTATCTTGTATTTATAATAATTACTGGAGCGAAAAAAGTACAGTCACTACATAAAGATAATATCGAACCAAACAGGGTGCTCCACCACCACCACCATATCAGCCGAAGGACGTCCAATGCTGGACATAGGCCTCCCCAAAATTTCATGGGGGTAAATGCCATAATTGCCACGCTTGGTATGCGGGTTGGAGATCGCAGTATCTCCACCGCACTACAGGGATGCTGCTGCCCACCCCACGGTGGTCTTGGTCTTAGTTTAAGGACATACCCGGGTCCATAACACGGTGCTCACAATTATCCCAACACGACTCTATTTCAAGGAGCGTTTGTGGCCCAACGGCGCCCGCTTTCGCGTACGGTATGCGAGGTTAAGCAACGTCGGCCGTGGTCAACTCTTGGATGGGTGACTTCTTTCTAGTGGCGACCACGTACCGGAAGCCGTAGCGTGGGCAGGCCCCCCATAAGTTTGACTGATGACCTGGTAAGGGTTGCGGGTGTCTTTCTCTTTGGGGAAGGCCTATGTCTAGCAGTAGACGTCTTTCGGCGGACATGATGATCGGGCCGTGTCCGTACCCGTGTCCGACCTACCACCAACGACCAGAACTAGTTTTCATTTATTCTTGAAACAATCTAAAATCATTTAATGGCACCTAAAGAATGATATCGCAACTTAGACCCCGTAGCGTATTTTACAATATTAATTTTATTATTTTGTAGCTGATAGGTTCTTCCTTAAAGCCTTGTAGGTATACGGATTACGGAACCTTACATGTTACATACAAGGGATATACATCAAGGCCACGTTGACCTCGGCACTTTGTATAAATCAAATTCAATTTGCATGCCTTATGGCTAGACATAGTGATGCCGAACTACAGATACCATGACATCTATTGTACACCTATGTTCTACTAATAAAATATTTTGTATTTGTATTTTATATTTGAATAGTATTAGCTTAATGTGTTTTACGTACAGTTCCTGCCCGGCTAGTATGATAGCTTATACCTTCACGTTTTATGTGACGTTTTCGTACATTTTGGCCATATAACGTGACGGTATAAGTTATCATACTAGCCGGACTGTAGTAGTTATAACGCTTCAAAACAAGCTCGAAACTCAAAATAATTATTACAGTACATATGGTGCTACATTACCGCATGAGTGCGGTAATCAGCAGATTACGTGCATATGTCGAAACTTAAAAGAGCCATATGTACTGTAAAACGTTGTACGATACACGTGCGAACAGGTAATTCGCAACTTGTGTCGATTTAAAACACTCCCTTCGGTCGTGTTTTAATTTATCACCACTCTTTGCGAATTTCCTGTACTCTGCACTGGTATCGTAATGTACTATTCTGATGTGAAGGGTCAATACAAATTGACCTCATGGTGATAGTAGCTCTTTGCAAGGCTGTCATGCGTGACTTTTGCTGTATTTTTTCTCAAGGAGGAAGTGCATTCTGGGGCTTTCTGTGATTGACGTGTTTTATTTTTAACCGACTTCACAAAATAGGAGCCTCCTTGTTTAGCAGACTTTAGAAGGTGATAAAACTTTAAGAAAATTTATATTTGTTAGGTACTTAGCTAGTTATTAAAAACGTAAATATTTCGTGGGCCATGTGTCACGACGTGGAGATTTGTCGATTGAACGGCTTCTGGTACAGGGCAGAGTTGAGGGCACGAGACCACGTGGCTGGTCCCCCATGAGGTGGATGGACCAAATCAAAGTGGAATTAAACTGCCCGTTGTACGAAAGTGCTAGGCGTGCAGACGTGAGGGAGGAATGGCGCCGGGTGCTAAAGCTCGCCACCCACAGCATGACGGCCACGCCCACTCTGCCAAGAGTGTAACGACGATGAAGAAGAAATATTTCGTCTTTATGTATATGTTTGGTAAATGGTATTTATTTCATCTAAAATTCAAATTCAAATATTTATTCACAACAAGCACTGTAACAAAAGTAAACAAAAACATACACAACAAAGGCTAAGTTGCGAAAAGGAACCCACTCAGCATATGCAGGCTTTACAGCCGGCGCTGATCTCATGTTTGGATTGGAAATATACCGGCGCTTTTTAAATTAATAGTGGGTTAAATGAAATTTATTCTGTCTTTTCTACTAAAGACGAAGTCAAAATCTACTAGTGTTTCTGAAAAAGAAGATCACGGCCGAGAAGAAACTCCGAAACAAACTCAACATGTCCTAACTTGCCAACAAGTTGGAGATAGGCAATAATGGAAATAAGAGATACAATCCTGGAAATTGCTTCCACTAGAAAATAAATTAAATCGTTTGATATGCTTTCTAGCAAGAACTGTGTTTATTATGGTCTATCCTATCGTAGTAAGATTAAACAAATTGATAAACTAAACGATGCACAAATCGCAGTAATAATATATTATATTAAATTGCAATATGTTGTGTTAGATGGACCTAAAAACATACGTAAAAAATTGAAAATTTTCCATATGAAAAAATTCTTGTAGCATAAGTCCAATTTTGCAAATTGATCGTCACACTCAGAGGTAATACCCTCTAAGCGATTAGCTACGGGTATCAACATAATCGGCCCATATTCACGGATCATATGAAACCCTTCGCTGTTACTCATCGCTATGGAAGGCCATCATTATAAGTTTACCAGTTTAAGTGTGATCTCTGCATAATAGGCTTGTGACCCATTTTGTTTTCACGATTTCATTGTAACCGGTTTTAGTGATGATCAGGTGTCTGTATGAGGCCACAATACTCATGTAATTGGATAACAATAAAAGACATAAAGCAGCCAAGAAGTAATCTATGTACGAAACTTTGCTTTTCCAAGTACATTTCTTAAGTTCGGCTATTCATCATGTCAGCCGAAGGACGTCCACTGCTGGACGTACGCGTCCTCCAAAGACTTCCACAATGACCGGTTTTCCACAGTTAGGCTATTAATCGTTAACTATCGGCTTAGCTGTGATAGTTTTCCTTTTGAATTCATTACATGTATTATTTTATTATTTTACTCGTTAGCAACTGTTTAGCTGCTACACTCGCTCCAACAAAAATATTGTTGTTGTTGTTGCTGTCCTAAGGCACCTCGGAGGTGCAAAGGGCCTTCGATAAATCGCGCCACGCCTTCCTGTCTTCAGCCACGCTTCTGGCCTCGCTCCAGCTCAGTCCGACGGCTCGCAGCTCCCTCTCGACGGTCCGCCGCCATGTATGTACCGGGCGCCCGCGGTTACGCCTACCGCCCGGCGGCTGCCATTCGAAAGCAACGGTCGCGTTGTTAGTTCCCCCTCTTCGAATAGTATGGCCGATCCACTTCCACTTGCGCATCGCGATCTCTACGCTGATAGTGGACTGATGGCATATGTTCCAAAGGTCTTCGTTCCGTATCTTTCTTGGCCAGAAGACGCGGAGGATCGTCCTCAGGGACTTATTGACGAATACCTGTAATTTGTTCGTCAAGCCCTTCGTTACTCTCCACGTTTCACAACCAAAAAGCAGTACTGATTTTACGATCGATTCGAAGAGGGATATCTTGACACGTCGTGTGAGCACATTCGATTCCCACACAACTTTGAGTTGGGCGAACGCAGCCTTAGCCTTCTTAATTCTGCTGTCGATGTCTTCCTCCGTCCCACCCTGGCACGTTACTACACTACCGAGGTAGACGAATTTGTTGACCGACTTCAAGCTTTCCCCTCTCAACGCCAGTGGGTCGGTTGTATTCGACTTGATCCGCATATCGACTGTTTTAGCTCTGTTGATGCGCAAGCCCATAGCTTCAGCTTCTGCTTGGAGGCGTTCAAGTTTAGCTTCTAGATGAGCGAGAGTTGGCGAGATCAGCACGATATCGTCTGCGTAGTCCAGGTCTTCTAACTGGTTTGTGCCCCATGGTATACCTCTTGGTGTAGTGATGACGTTTCTCATAACGTCGTCAAGCAGAATGACAAATAAAAGCGGCGATAGGAGGCACCCTTGCTTGACGCCGGCAGATATTTGTATAGGCTCGCCAAGCTCGTTCTCGTGGACCACCCTGCATGTACTGCCTTCGTACAAGGAACGGATAACACGGATGACACAGGTTGGAATGCCTCTTTTGCTTAGACTAGACCACATCGCGCTCCACTTCACGGTGTCGAACGCTTTCTCGAAAT
Source organism: Notocelia uddmanniana (assembly GCA_905163555.1). Lineage (NCBI taxonomy): Eukaryota > Metazoa > Arthropoda > Insecta > Lepidoptera > Tortricidae > Notocelia > Notocelia uddmanniana. The sequence continues at coordinate 25,743,575 of LR991059.1, read as the reverse complement.
CTACGAAAGCTAAAAATAGTTCCGATTGCCATTCGACACATTGTTCAATCAAGATGCGCAAGGTATTAGTGTGGTCAGTGCAGGAGCGACCTGGCCGAAATCCCGCCTGTTCTTCACGTAACGTTTCAGCTACTTCTGGTGCGATGCGGTTTAGCAGGATCTTCGCTAAAATTTTGGCAGCCACTGGAAGCAAGGTAATTCCGCGCCAGTTATCGCACCGCGACAGATCACCCTTCTTTGGGACTTTCACCAGGAGTCCTTGTTTCCACTCTGTGGGTACTTGTCCAGCTTCCCAAATGCGGGCTAACAGGGGATGCAGTAGCGTCGGAGACGTCCCGACATCAGCTCTGAACATATCAACGTGGATGTTGTCTATGCCTGGCGACTTCCCCGGCTTCAGCGATTTCAGAGCCGTGACTACTTCCTCAATTGATGGTGGCGCAGTTGATATATTCAACCAACTGTCGGGTAGGTTCGTCCGTTCGAGATCCGCCGATTGGGCGCGGTCCAACAGGTTCGCAAAGTGCTCCGTCCACCTTCGCAGCTGCTCGCTCGAAGTGCAAAGTAAACTGCCGTCACCTCCCTTTAGCGGTTTCCTCGCTGTACGAGCGCCTCTCCCACTAAGACTGCGGGTGATTTCGTACAATTCGCGCATATCCTTGCGGCGCGCGGCAGTGTTTGCGCGGTCCGCCAGCTCATTTGCGACTCTCCGGCGGTCCCTGCGTGCGACTCTCTTTACTAGTTTACGAAGGGCACCGTACTGCTCCTGAAGGCTGGATGTTTCCGGCTCTGCAGAAGACATCAACTGAATTTTGATTTGGTGCCTGTCTTCTATTGCTCGCCACAGTTCTTGCGACATCCAGTTCTCCCTTTTTGGAGTGGAGTATCCGAGCACTTGTTCACCTGCTCTTGTATAGGCGGTACGGATGCGAGTCCAGGTCTCCTCGATTTGCTCATCCTCGAGTTCTTCCAAGAGCTCGTACTGATTCCGTAGACTTAAGCCGAAGTTCTTTCTACATTCGGGGTCGCGGAGTTTACGTACTTCAAAGCTTTTAGACGTCTTCTCGGATTTGCGTCGGGGGGCAGCCAGCTTGAGACGTATTTCAGCAATGACAAGGTGATGGTCACTATCCACGTCAGCACCACGCCTGTTCCGCACGTCCAACAACGAAGACCTCCATGAGCGGCTGATCGCAACATGATCAATCTGGTTGCGTGTTACGCCATCCGGAGAGATCCAGGTCTCCTTGTGGCACTCCCTATGCTGGAAAATGGTCCCTCCTACAATTAGGTTTTGTGCTGAGCATAGCTCACCGAAAAGTTCTCCGTTTTCGTTGATGTTTCCGGCACCTCCATGGGGGCCCATATAGTGCTCGCGCCCTGTGTTGTCATTGCCCAACTTAGCATTGAAGTCGCCCATCAGAATTACGATGTCTTGCTTGCGTATGGTTCTGAGCGTAGACTCCAGCTGCTCGTAAAAAGCTGTCTTTATTTCGTCCGAGGCTGCATTTGTAGGAGCGTAACATTGAACAATGCTAATTTTCCGGGCCCGAGAGTCAAACCGCGCTGTGATGATACGATCCGACACTGGCTTCCAGTTTAGCAGGCTTTTCTTTGCGCTACGGCTAAGGAGAAGACCCACTCCATATTCCCGGCTAGCGCCCTCGTCTTCCTTGCCACTGTATAGCAGAGTGGTGCCATAGTCTGCCGCTTCTTCCCCGAAACCATTCCATCTCGTTTCGCTTAATCCTAAGATAAGGATGCCGTAGTCACTCATGACTTTGGCTACCTGTGGCAACCTTTCAGGACGAGTCATGGTTCTGATATTCCAGCATCCTATCCGTGTCCGTTGTTTCATGCCTAAAGTCGTCGTTAAAGAAGAACCAACAAAAATATGCACTTTAAAAACTAATATCACGCAAACAGATAGCCTTATCAAAAAATAGTTAAAGAAAGCTCACTTACTTTTTTAACGAGGTATCCAACGATAACCCACACGATGAAAAAAAAAGTCATCCCCACTTTATGACTAGGTGAGGTTTTGTTTTTACGATTTTATTAAAACGTTTTCACGGCGTGATCGATGTGTGTACCTTTGCCAAATTACAGCTGTCTAGTAGTAACGAATACTGATCCTGAACTAAGCCGCGGACAGACGAACGGATGGATATAGCTACTACTATACGGGTTCCTCGTTTCCTACGGAACCCTCTAAATGATTACGGTGCTATGGTATGTTATGCGCTTCCCTAGTCCTATAAAAAACTACTATCAATTTATACGAGTATGACTACGGTATGTGATTCTTCAAAAAAGGAGTGTATACATTTTTAAAGGGTCGGTGACGAGCATGTAAGACCCCCGGAGCTGCAGGCGTCCATAGGCTGCGGTGACCGCTTACCATCAGCGGGCCGTTTGCCACCGACGTTGTATAAACAAATATGATTTTATGACTTCGTGATAAACATCAACACTTTATTATTTTTATTTTCTCAAATTAGAAATGAAATATTGACGTCATGTTTGTTATAATACAGGCTGCAAAGAATCACATTTCGGGTGCGGCGAAAGGAACAGCCCATAATGGAATTTCATACAAAATGTATATATCCCGGTCTCTGTAATAATGTACTAATATTACGAGGCCACAATAAAATTGCTACTAATTATAGTCATCAAATTTAACAAAAGAGAAGCAGTTTCGAGAATCATGTTCTTTTGCTATACATATATATATATATATTATTTATTTTATTTTTTTATTTGGCTCACAAAACAAGTTATGGACAATTACATGATATGAGGTACAAGTATAACATAATGGTTCAGATCTGGTCTATAACTCTAAGCATGTGTGCACAGAAGGAAAAAGAAAATTATTAAAACAGAACATGAGCGCTAGAGAGGTGAGATGTCGTCTGAACGTACACACCACATATGGACAAGTGGTTTTAATGGAAAGGTTCATACAAAAGTTACGTTTGCTGGTATTTACTTAATCTAAATGTATAACAAAACTAAATTTTTATAACTAGACTAAACCAATAAACTATACTAAACACAGGCGATTAGGGTACAAGACAAAGGTAAGTGTGAAAGCAGCTTACTTACGGAAGACCTTTTTGATTATAGTTTTAAATGAGGCCAAGCTGAGGATTCTCGGTAGTGATTTCGTTGTATAAGCGACACATTCTTGTTACAGGATTATAAAATGAGGTGTTATTTCTATAAATTATATATATATATATATATATATATATATATATACATATATATATATGTTTTGTGGAATAACAAAAGAACTTTGTTCCAGAAACTTATCACGAAATTCCGCAGTGCCGGTTGAATCAATCAATTACATGAGACGAGCAATCGAACACAAAACAATTTGTGAATAGCCTGTTAGCTTTATCGTATGATTGGGGTCTGACGCGTACGAAATTGATATTTTAGACTAATTTAGGGGGCCCTGTGGGCGACGGTAATGGTAATATTAAAAGGTACTAGCTGTCGGTTGTCGGTGTCGGTCGGTCGTGTGGGCTCGGAGATATGGTTTTAGGTACATATGTTGATATTGTTGATGTAAGGTTAAGTTGTGATAAAAAATAATACATTGGTCCTAGATATACCAAATAAAGGATAGCCCTGACGTTTGTATGGAGATGGAACTAGCCTTTTGATGAGCAGCTAGGATAGCATGTCAAAAAATATCCTAATAGCGTTCTGGGATCGATCGTAACTTACTTTTCGCTCACCAATTCAATCAAGACATCAATGAGTTTCTCATCTGTCTCCAATCTTTTGGAGATTGGAGACAGATGAAGAGACTTCTTTATTAGGTTATCGGTTTTTAGAGTTCCGTACCCAAAGGGTAAAAACGGGACCCTATTACTAAGACTTCGCTGTCCGTCTGTCACCAGGCTGTATCTCAAGAACCGTAATAGCTAGACAGTTGAAATTTTCAGAGATTGTGTATTTCTGTTGCCGCTATAACAAAAAATACTAAACACCTGCCAAGTGCGAGTCGGACTTATTTTATAGATCATGCCGTACGGAACCCTTCGTGCGCGAGTCCGACTCGCACTTGGCCGGTTTTTAATTATTATTATTATTTCTTTTTTGGATACTAACTTTGTAATATTTCATATCTTGTCTTGCTCTATTTTAAAGACGCGTAATTTTTAATCTGTAGGGGGCTGTTTTGTTTTCACGGGACATGCCCAGCCTATAGTGCGGGACCATAGCCACTATGTTTCGAATTACTCTTTTCGTAAATAAATATATTTTACTTTGTCAATTTTTCATCAGAACTGGAAAGTCAGTTCAGTGCGCGTGAAGGTATTTTTTTTACCACGTCGGTGGCAAACAAGCATACGGCCCGCCTGATAGTAAGCGGTCACCGCAGCCTGCAACTACTGCTAGGTATGATCGTACGAAAATAATTGGTATCAGATCGGTATGCGAAACTTAATGTGAAATGAAATAATTTTTTGAAATAATTTATTATGCTCTATTTTAGGTACAGTAGGGTGACACAGGTAAAATTAAAAGTATCATTAAAATCTACCTTACAGGCATGCAAAATTTTAGGACATATCTTAAAACTAATTATTTTATTTACTTATACTCTAAAAATTCCTTAATACTGGTGCTATAAGACGAATATAGTTGCTGGTCCCAATCTCGTTGGACGCCAGTGCTGGCAGGGTACTGGCGCTACGTAATAGTACATTACTGCAGAGGCCTGTAAGTAAGCTTTCCTGGCCGAGTATGTAGTAATAGTATGTAATACGAGGCCAGGGAAGCTAATTACGGTCGAAGCATGTATCGTGCTGTTCTCAAAAGTTTCGTGGAAGTTAAGTTTTCGTCAAACGCTATTCGAATGTTTCAGTAATAAAAAGACACTTCGCAGCCCCCCTACCGCACAGCGGCGGCGCGCGTTTTTTACTGGCTTAGTGATATAATGTTGTATAATAATAATATATAATAAAGTTTATTTCGCAAAACATAATTTAGGTACGTACAATTACTTAGGTGTTTAAAAGTGCAAAAAAGGACAAAAAAAAACAAAAAAGGGCAAAGGAGGGGCGAGTGACAACCCTTGTGTAAGTGTGAATAATAAAGACCAAGTGCGGGTAGTACGGAAAACCCGTGTGGCTAGAACATGTTGATACCCGCTGAAGCCAGTCAGCTCGTGACCACGGATGTTGCGATACATTCCAAACGTCGGGCACACCTCAGGTGATTAATTTTTGTACGCGATTAAGTCCCGTTTACCAATAATAATGTGCAAAAAAGGAGTCCTCTCAGCACAATGTCGGGCCACAGTAGATGACCCGACGCTGATATTATGTGGATCCTGTTGAGTGTCACATGACCGCACTTAAGTGATTTATATACATGTTTATCATACAATATTTTTCTTAAAATTAACAATATTTGAGCTAGAACCTATTATAATGTACAGCTCAGAAATGAACACATATTAAGTAATAAATTAAATCTACGGTTGAAGCGCCTAATAAATTAAAAACGACACGGAAATGCTAAGCTGGATTAGTCTGATGTTCTAGTAGAAACTTTTTCAAACGTTTTTTGAAAATGAATACTGATGGAGACTCTGTAATAGGAGGAGGAACATTGTTCCAGCATTTCGTGGCAGCATAGCTAAAACTGCCACGAAAAACTGCAGTTCCGTGTCGAGGACAAATAAGACGGGGAATCCGCCTGGCTTTAGGATTCATGAACCGAAGCTTCTGAAAAAGGTATGAAGGCTCTTTGAAATTAATGACACCAAATAAGAGGGTGGCGAGGTGCAGAGTTCGTCGTGCCTCCATTTTTTGCAGTTTCCCTTTGTTTAAAACGTGGGCTCGCCGAGGAAAAGCAAAACCTTGCACACGCATTCTGCAAGCGCTGGACCATTTGTTTAGATCATGATAGTAAACATTTACCATAAACAGTGTCGGCATAATTAAATTTTGATAAGATCAAAGAGTCGCAGAGTTTTATGCGTGTATCGACAGTCAGATGACTTCGAACTCTGTAAAGCACTTTGAGCCGGTAAAAGCAGTTGCGAATAGTTTCAAGAACATGCCTCTCAAAACGAAGCGAGCTATCCATGAGAATACCAAGATTTCTGGCTTCGGAGACACATGTTAAGTTCTGATGATTTATTTTCGCTTGGACCACTGTGCTACCCGACTCAAATCCTCATTAATTTTATCAACGGCTTCCAAAGTACTATCTGGATGAAAACTAACGTAAATTTGCACGTCATCTGCGTATAGGTGACAACTGCAGTTTCTAATACTGTTAACTATATCGCCACTGTATAATATAAAAAGGATTGGCCCAAGGATACAGCCATGGGGCACTCCCCTAGTAACAAGCTGAGTAGTAGAAACTGCAGATGTTCCATCAGGGTTGAGCAACTCTACAAGCTGAGTGCGCCCACTCAGATAACTAGAAATCCATTTAACACTACCAGGGTCTAGGCTAGCCCATAATATGAGAGCTTAGAGAGCAATAATGCGTGATGTATCGTATCAAACGCTCGAAAGAAATCAAGCAAAGTGAGAAAAGTCCCATTGCCATTATCCTGTGCATCAAGTATATTATCAACAACATCTATTAAGGCTGTAGCAGTACTACGTTTCTTCCGAAAACCGGACTGGTTTGGAGGCAAGATACTATTATATTCTAAGTAATCAGTCAACTTTAAGCAAACTGCTTTTTCTAGGATTTTGGACATGAGCGGGAGTATGCTTATAGGTCTCAAGTCCTTTAGCTCCGTGGGTAAAGATATTTTAGGAAGAGGTTTCACCGAAGCAGCGTATAAAAATCCTTTACAAGCCCCCCGCTAGGTGTGCCCCGGAATAGGAACTCTACTGGCCTATTTAATTACGAATATTTCCGAGAATTTTTGAGAAAATATATCTTCGTGCCAGTTCAGCGTCAATCGACCCATGTAAACGGTACAGGGTCGGTTTGCCTATTGGCAACGGGATTCGTCTAATAGCAACTTGAAACTTGGATTGACCCTCTGCTATAAACTCGCTAAATAAAACTGGTTTATCTGTTTTTGTTTTCCCTAAACAAAAGTTCTAGAAGGCTTAGGCATCATGTCAAACAGAATTAACCTAATTGCTAATTCCCTACCCTAAATTAATGCAACTTCCTGATTGGTGAGGCGGTACGAGTACGATGCAAGAAAACTAAAATCAACTGTCAGTGCCGCTTTTTACTGCGCCTCCTCATTAAAATGAATGCTTTCTGATTGGCGCGGGATGCGCGGAAATGAGGTGATACGAATGCAGTACTGCCCAGTTTCTGCGCATGATACTAATGCGCAAACGTAATACTGACAGTATGTCGTCAAGTGAAGAAATCACTACGACATCAGTAAGCCCCCCTCAAAAGCTAAATACCAAATATCGAGCCCGCCCCGCCAAGTCAGAAAATTGCCTTAATTGGTTACCAAAGCATTGTGGATATAAATAAGTACACAAATATCATTCGAGCAATAGCAAAGTTATTCACAATCTGTCTCGAAACTTTAAATTAACTTAAAATGTATATCATGACCCCAGCACCACAATAATTATGCGTAATCGTAGATCAGACTTATATTTGTTCTCATAATGTGAGCACAATGTCCGCCCAGTGCACTTAACTTAAAAGTTTATTGCACAATGTGATGTCAACAATGGCAGAGTTCAAAGTCTGGATCTGCTCCAGACCTATAGGCCACTATTCGGTATTATTTTTTGGTAGCTCATGATATTTTAATTGATTTATGTAGACCCCGACCGTGTACGAAATAGACATTAACATTCGAAATTTGTACTATAAAGTATGTAATAAGTTTGATTAATCGTGTGCTTGTGATTTCATTGTCACGATAAGATTAAGCATCAATAATTATCAATTTCATGCTCGACACTCGCCCAATACGTGGCACTTTCAACATCATTTCTCAATAATACAGGTAAGCATTAAGTTGTCACTAATTGAGACATTTACCTTAAAGTTATCTTATGGACTAAGAATCATTGTTGTCACCATTAACCTCCTAGCTTTTTCTTACTTCTGGCTTTAACTTGGCACCTTGGGCCTTGGCACCTTTATATCTCAAAATTTGGCGTAGCTTTACCAAACCGTCCGCCATCGGACCTTTCAACCGGAGGGAAAACTAAACTTTAATCAGATTAGACTGGTATCCTTACGATGTTTTCCTTCGCCAAACGATTGTCTAAGCAAAAATCATGTACGTCGAAATGTCAACAAAAATCAGATACGCAAGCCAATTTTTGCTGTTCAATTTTCCAGGATTTACGTAATGTTCTGCATTTGATTAGAGTTTAATAAGATCGCAGATAATATCGCCATTATTCATAAAGGAGGTCATGTAAGCAGACAAGACAAGCTGAATAAGACAAATAAAACGAAGAATAGAAGACAAGTTGAATTTTGTTCCTGTTCTTTAGTGGCACTTGATTGTCAGTCAGCAGCCAAAATATAACACAAAAGGGTCAACTAGCGGTTCACAGAGGAGTGCTTGTTCCATACATTCATGTATGGAAGCGAGACTTGGGTATGGCAGAAAAAGCATGAGAGTAGTAGTTAAGAAGTATGTGTGGGGTACGTTTGTGTGATCGGATAAAAATAGTGTGAAGAGAAAGATGTGGAATAGAAGATGTAGTGACTAGGGTTGAGAAGGGTATGCTTCGGTGGTTTGGGCATGTAGAGAGAATGAGTGAAAGTAGAATACTGAAAAACTGAAAAAGGGCCAGGTCAGACGTACCCGCTACCGACGAGCATGTATGAGAAGATGTATGGATGTGATTGAAGCGAAAGAAGTATGTAAGGACCGTAGTATTTGGCGTTTTTTGGTCTCTGCGTACCCTATGGGATAACGGCGTGAGTTTATGTTTTTCTGTAGTGGCCTAGTGGCTATATTATGTACTTGTGAACCCCTGTTATCATTGCTGCGTTAGCTAGTTATCAATGCTTATTTTAGTCTGTCTAAGGCGGATATTTTATCTACTCCCTTGATTTATTGTCAAGGTTAAACAAATAAACGGTAATGTACGCATTTATCAAGTTTATTGCTACCTATTAACGATAAATAGTTTAATTAAGTTAATATTTGAGTTGTTCTCAAGAACATAATGGCGTTTCTGTTGTTTATTAAACTGAATGTATACCTCAAATTAATTTAATCACAGATTTAGTGAAAATGTGTATTTATTAACTAATTAATTGTTATGAGAGGCAGAGGCTGGACTGGATGAATCTGATCCCGTGGAAGATGGAGTGAGTGATGGTGTGGGATGCTACATGCGTTGATACGCTGGCACCGCCCCGTATACCGAGAACTTCATCCAGTGCTGGCGGGGTAGCGGAGGCGGCAGAAAAAAGGCCGCTAATTAACAGTCTCGGCTCTCAATACCATTTTATAGCTTTTAGTGTCAAGACCCTGATGTCCAAGTGCTCAGAAACTATTTAAATACCATTGGATAAGGCTTGTTGATACCACACGCGACCAAAGAGCTGGTAGTTTTCTCGTATTCCAGCGTTTAAGTATAGCCAGACAGCGAGGGAATGATGCCAGCGTCTTTGGTACGATGCCACGGGGGGCCCTTTTAAATTTAATATAATATATTTTAACCCTAAAATTGGCAGCGAATCTAATAATGCACACATTTTTTGCCATCGTATTGCATATCTTTTTTAAACGATTATTATTGCTTTAAAGGGCCCTACCGAGGCTTGAAACTACGTTTTTTTACATTTGACAATTTAGGGGTTAAACGTAGATTAGATTTAGTTTTGTTAATTATTTGTCATTCTATATTTGACGACCACTTTGGCCTAGTTGGTAGTGACCCTGCACGAAGCCGGAGGTCCTGGGTTCGAATCCCGATCAGGGCATTATTTGTGTATATTTATCATGAATATTTGTTCCTGAGTCTTGAATGTTTCCTATGTATTTAAGTATAGTATTTATCTATATAAATATGTAAATCGTCTAGTACCCATAGTACAAGTTTTGCTTAGTTCGGTACTAGTTCGATTTGTGTAAGATTGTCCCCCAATATTTATGTTTAGGCCATGAAAGCATTTTTCTTAATTTATTGAATCCTGAACACTCTCGATAAAATGGAAGCAAGTCGGTTCCGAAATGCATCTGGGCATCCCTAGTACGCCCATATTCGCGGCTAGCGCAATACTAGTTGTGAAAAACAGTTAGATCAATATATGGCCGTACTATGTGCATCTAATATTTAGCTCCCGCGCCGCATTATCTCAAAATCTTTCCAATAGTGTTAATGTTTCCAATGGTGACCGCTGTGCTGGTGTAAATGTGCTTTGGATCTTCCCGAGGAGCTGAAGTGGAGGTGAGTTGCTGTTGGTTTTCTTTAAGTTTGGAAACGTGCTTTCAAGGTGCCCTACCTACCGCCGCTCTCGACAATGATTTTGGGGAATTGACATCGAACGTGTTATGAAACCTATTCTCAGTCCACTAAAAATCGAACCTCCATCAATTTATTTATTTGTTTATAGAAATGGTTTTAATTAACTGTTTTGTTGAAATTAATACTTGAAATATTATACATACTTATACGTCGATTAGGTGTACTTGTACAAGTAATATGTGATAGTGCATGTAATTAGTAGCACAATGACGATGTCAGGTATATCCTTGTTTGCAAATGTAACAATGTTTGCATTCTATAATTAGATGACTACATCCGTAGTCTTTACAGAGGAAAACACAATAAATTTTAATCACTACTACACTTTGTTTATAAAGCTTTATACGCTTACTGCACAAGTGAACAAACTGATTACTTTGTTATTCAATCATATTGCCTTTTACGCTGTTATGCCGTCAGAACTGACCTATCCATACTTGGGCCAGAATGCTGGCTTCCCTAAGAAACATTAAAGCGAATCGCGGATTGCGCATGTATGTATGGTCGAACGCACAAGGGGCTTATGTCCTATGTACAGTGTCGCCTTAACGTCACTTATTAACTGTCACTGTATTAACTGTGTCTTGTCACTTACTATATTTACTACGAGCGAAAAGCTACGTCGGGCTATTACTGAGTTCGACTGTACTTAATCTAATATTTTTAGGGTTTCGTACCAAAAAAGTAAGACAGTAAGGACGGTGCGGGTCTGTCTGTTAGTCACAACTATGTATCTCAGGAACTACTTATGTTATCCATTTGTTAGTTGTAAAAAAGGGCTATCCCAAGTGTTTCAGATATTAAAAATTAAAAAAATCTATACGCTATGTAATTAGGGCATAAACTAATTTATTAAAAACTAAAAAACCCGACTGGGTTTCTGTGTAATTTGGAATTTACGCCAAAAATCCGCTATTAAGTGTTTTTTTTTTAAATTTTGATATACCCTGTGTCACTCTCACAGTAAATACGAATGTAACGATACCACTGAAGCTAGAAAACCCGACTGCGTTTCTGTGTAATTTGGAATTTGGCGCTAAGAATATGCTTTTTTTTTTAAATTTCATATACCTAGTGTCACTTTCACGGTAAATAAAAATCAAACTACACCACTCAAGCTAAAATCCATCGAGCCGTTCAGACTGCAGAGCGTGCCAAACAATTATACATACATACATAAACACATACATACTCTTGAAAAACATAACCCTCCTTCTGGGGCAGTCGGGTAAAAATTAAACAGTCCAGTCACTAGGTTAAGCGAGGTATCATTTGAAAGGGTTTTAATTTCAGTTCCCGAAACAGTTTTTAACGGTTACTTATCGGAAAATTAACGGAAAATATTAAAAAAGACCATTTCCCAGACAATTATCTACGAAGTTTACAAACGATTTTTTTTTCACTGTCAGGAACTTGTCAGGTTCTCTAGCTTGACAGCTGGAGACATCCGCGGGTCCCCCCCTCTCGACACAGCGCATCCCCAAGTTAATATAGGGTCGGCAACGCACTTTTGATTCCTCTGGAGTCGCAAGTGTCCATAGGCTACGGTGTCTGCTTACCATCAGGCAGGCCGTATGCTTATTTGCCACCGTCGTTGTATAAAAAAAAACCCGCTAGGTAGGCGCTTGTCTCGTAGGCGCTTTCCGCTACATACGGTCTTTCGCATGTTATCGGCTACGAGCGTAGCACTACGAAGTCGTTGGCAGTGAAAGTGTTAAAATTATTGTGGGTTAGTATGATTAATATTGATGAACATATTAATGGAAGAATATAACCGTATCTCTATCTAAGTAGTATTTTTTTATTCACCAAATATTCTTGATACGCTTTGATGTACGGAATCCTCGGTGAGTGAGTACGACTCGTACTTGACCGGTTTTTCTTGTTATGGTACAGAATGAAAGAGCTGATGTCGCGAAATAAACTAATCTAATGGTATATAAAAATTTCCTCTATGGTCTAATGGATATCCTAATGTCAGACAATAATAATTGACGGAGTGGAATGAAGGTTTCCGTAACGAAGGTCTCCGTTGGAACGAAGGTCTCCGTTTCAGCTTCGGCAAGCATGTTTTTGTATGTCCCACCAGCTAAACGGTTGCTACTAGGTACTTATGTGAAAAAAACATTGTAGGATATATTTATTTATTTATTCGGAGATAAAACAGAAATATACCAATGAGGAACAACATAACTCACTGAGAACATATTACTTAGTATTAGAATTTCGCTCGGCCGGATAGGTCTAAGGCGGGCAACCCCGTATTTCCCGCCGAGGTATGTATAGTGCTTTTCTTAAACATGCAATGAAATGAACAACAAAAATAACAAAGTTTTATTTTTAATACGCATAGTGGCAGAATGTCATGATGCCTGTGCCACAAATTTATGTGAAATGGAAATTAAAAGAGGATTTTAAAGAGAGAAAGAGGAAATTAAAGAGGAGATTTGTATGAAATTCCATTAACGACCACTTGTCCTAGCCGCACCTGAAACGTCATACTTCGCAGCCTATTATAAGGAACATAACATCAATATTTCATTGCATGTTTGAGAAAAAATATTTACCTTACACTTGAAAACCCTTATACTAGTCTGAAGACTAAATGCAATAATTTAGTCAACGCATTTCACTTGTTTTCTCTTCGAATTTCAAATCTATGCAAGGTATTGTTATTTTTACACTTAGGTATCTCGTCATAATCCTATTATACAAAGTCAGGTTTGTGTTGCGTTAAGCTTATACTGTATGGGATTCGAATTTAAAATAAGGCATTGTATTTATTTAATCTTTATTGCACAAATATAAAAATTACTACAAAAGGCGGACTTTGTAACGCCTTGCATTCTTTATTTTATTAAAGTGTTTCAGAGCCTCTACAACAGCTCGAAACGCACAGAGCGGGCGCGGTGCGGTGCGGGGCGGAGGCGGTTATGCATTCTTGATCTTTCCGAAACTATCGACTATCGAGTACTGCTTCATATTTCACACACACCGCCTCCGTTCTACCGCGTTACCGAACACCGCGCGGTTTTTTGGTGCGGCGTGCGCCAGACCGCGTTCGATTTACCGCAAAACCGCGTCCACCCCGCAACAACGCTGCGCCGCGCTCTGTACGTTTCAAGCTTACTAGATACTATATAGCGTTGAACCTATAAATTTTATGGAATTTATTTTCGGAATTTGATAGTATTTTCCTATAATTTATGCGGTGAAGGACAACATTGTTAACAAAGTAGTAAGTAATTATGGAAGACACACTTTATAAAATAAGTAGAAAAACACTAGGGCTCGCAGTGCCGGTCCCGGTTTGTATGGAAATTGAATTTCCCAGGAATTCCCGCAATATGCAAAACATGCCCTAAAAAGCACCTACCGTTGTGTCAATTGTTAAGTAAATACCAAATAATACGCTTGTACAATACCTATGCCTTTGCAGTAGGTAATTTAAAGGTTTTTAGGGAATTAGTAATTTTCTTTATCTGAATTAGATTAAATTATATTTGCCGAAGATTGTTCGGCTGATTGTAAAAAGTAACCTTCAAAATTATATCAGAAATCTTACCGGTTATCGGTTATTGGCTTTTTATTGACTTCGATGACGTACGATGATAATTATTTTTTTACATAGAAACAGTTGAACGTCGTAAACTCGAATTGTGGTGTTTGCATGTATGTACCTATACAGTCACCTTCAAATATAATATATCTGTTGTGTGTCTTCAAAACGTCTGAACATGAACTCTAACGCCTTGAACGCCGCAATAGAACCGTAAATATGAATTTAAAGGAAAACCATAATAGGGGCAAATAGGTATACCGGTGACTGTACTTTACAAACTAACCTAACAAATCACTAATGAGATAAAAAAAACTTGCAAAAAAATTTAATACTCACGACACCAGCTGAGAAGGAAAAACTCCAAAACAAAGCAAAATTGGTTTGAATTGGTCTGCTATGGATAATCTCGGGAAGATCTGGAAGAACCACAATATTACTAAGGCTACGAAGACCCGATATGCCAGATCATTGGTCATCCCAGTACTTCTCTATGCTGCAGAGACCTGGACGCTAAGAGAGACCGAGAAGCGCAGAGTAGATGCCAGGATACCATGGACTGCTGTCCACCAACGTATACATTCTTAGAGAGCTTCATAAAGCAGCGTCTTTCCTCAACAATCCAGTCAAGGATTCTAACATTTTTCGGCCATGTGCCACGACGTGGAGATCTGTCGATCGAACGGCTTGTGGTACAGGGCAGAGTTGAGGGCACGAGACCATGTGGCAGGTCCCCCATGAGGTGGACTGACCAAATCAAGGCGGCATTAAAGTGCCCGTTGCACGAAAGTGTTAGGCATGTAGACGTGAATGGCGCCGGGTGGTAAAGCTCGCCACCCACAGCATGACGGGCACGGTCACACTGGCAAGAGTGTAACGATGAAGAAGAGCAGATATCCATTCCATTTTACAGTATAGCTGCATCCCGCAGTTTTAGTGGGATTCCATCATTAGGATGCACGAGTTCTCACGCGATGCCACGTGTTTCGCACTTCAGCGTGTGTCGAGCTATCGCGTTTGAATACGTAATTGCCGATTGACCTCAGTGTCTATCGATAGTATAATTTCTAAGCTGGCTCATCGCAAAGTTCATTACAATAGTGTCATGTATGCGATGAGTTAGCAGCACCCCTTTTTCCCTTGCGTGTCGTAAGAGCCGACTATAAGAATAAGTTTGGAGTGTGTTGTGTGAGATGGGCTAATGATTTATTTGAACTATAACAAAATATATAGCCTGAGTACTATAGCAAAATATAGTATAGTCGGCCTGTTTAGCCTAGTTGGTAGTGTCACTGCCTCCGAAGCTAGATGGGTTCGAATCCCGGTAAGGGCATTTGTTTCTGTGGTGAGCAGAGACATTTGTTCCTGAGACTTGGATGTTTTCTATGTATTTAAGTATGATATATACTTTACTTTATTAAATATACCGTCGTCTATTACCCATAACACAAGCCTTATTGAGCTTACTATTGGGACTAGCTTGATTTGTGTAAAAAAATTGACGCCTAATATTTATTTATTTATCACATTATTGACCGAGTCAGAGTGAGCTTTAAAATTATATTTCGTGTATTGTGTAGGTGAAATTATGATTTTGATATCAGAGCATGTTATAAAAATGATTTGTAAATCACCCACACTCACAGACCAATTAAGTGGTCGGTGTCCATACTGTAAAAGTAATTCATTTTTCGGACATTTTACTTACAAAAATTATACGCATAGTGAGGACACTAAAACCCATTAAGAACCAATTCATTAACAGTACTTTGTAAGTCAAAGTTAATAAATATGATAATCCCATTCATATTCTTGGAATGTCAACACACTGTCAAATATTTCTATCTCCAGAGCTTTTCTCCTTTAGAAAGATAGTACTAGTAACACTAGGATTTTTTCTTGGAAAAATGTAATGCAACCATAAATGCATAATGTTTATACAGGTTCATTTGCCTACTGTTTTGCACCGTATCTTTTGTTGGTACTAAGACGAAATGTGTTAGAGTGTATATATAATATACTTATATATATGTCGGCATTTGCGAATAAACTAGGGGTAGCGCGATACTAAAGGCTACCTACGATTCAATAAATCGGGTTGTCTTTAATGCTCAATTTGACTCAATTAAAATAGGAACATCTTAGATTACATTGTTTTATCTTTGGACCCGGGTATGTCCTCAAACTACGACCAAGACCACCGGGGAATGGGCAGCAGCATTCCTAGAGTGCGGTGGAGATACTGCGATCGCCAACCCGCATGCCAAGCGTGGCGATTATGGCATTTACCCCCCATGAAATTGGGGGAGGCCTATGTCCAGCAGTGGACGTCCTAGGGCTGATGTGGATGTGGTTTTATCTTATTAACATTTAGTGTAAGGACCTGTGCATTATGTTATTGAATCTCATTTGTTTCTTCTTTAGACTTCAGGAATAAACTATGTATTTATTGGGCATATTAACATCAAAACACAATGAAATCCAAAAAGACCTAAGCCAGCTTGAAACAGCCGACTCTGATTCTGTGTGTGTGGTGTTGAAATGTCTGTTTGTATCTTTGTTTATTCTTATTGTATGATGATTTATTATGTGAGGTGTGCAATAAAGAGAAATTATATTGTATTGTATTCTGATTGACTACAAGATGTCCAGGACAGAGTACAGTGGCGTGTCTTAGTGTCGGAGACAAAGATCCACTTTGGGTAGCTGAGCCAGCGTAGTAAGTAACATCAAAATATGTTGAGCTTCCTAACATAAACATTCTAACTTTTGCAGCTGAGATGAATGCAGGATAATAAAAGTAAAACAGGTGAAGTCCGTAAATCAACTTTTATTGCAGCTAACACGACACATCCTCGGTGGTTGACCGTTAACCGCCGTTCAGCTCTGACGTCAACAGACTCGTTCCATCCTGCAGACAAGAAAAAAAGACTATGTTATTTACCGATTTTTGAAACTTGTTTTGTTGTCGAGTTGACGTCTGATTTTAATTTGCTGATTTCATGTCAAATACGTTAAATAATTAATGTGTGTAATAAATATGAGCAACATAATAATATATGGAAAGATACAAGAACTATACAGGTGTCCTACGAGTATGCCACATGGTGGGAAAGTACCTTAAATATTGACGATAGGAAATTTTCCTGAGAAGACTTCATTTTATAAATTAAAATAATTGGAAAAGCATTCAATGATTATTGAATAATCACCTACCCTAAAACTAGAAATCGAGCCCATACAAATATAAAAAAAAATAAAAAACCTTTTTCTTGATTTTTTTTCTTGAATAACATGTTATCGTAAACAAAAGGAAGATCATTAAATTTAATATTTAAAATTGTATAATTAAATATTGTATGCAATTTAAAAAAATGTTTCAATGAAACTTGTTCCACTAAGTATGGCCTCTGTATGTGTGTTCCTTTTTGAAATTGTAACGTATTCAGCTCATCGTTTTCAATTAATTATAGAATAGTAATATATTGTATTTCATTTATAATTCTTGACAACCGCGTGTGGAATAATAATTTAATATCTTTATCATATTATATGGATTACTTTAAAAACTGTTTACAATAGATAATTAGGCATTTAAAAACGCAAGTAACAAGTAGAGAAACCAACCTGTTCATAATAACAGCATCTCAAAAATTATTCACTGGTGTCAATTCTCTGTCGACTTCCTTCATCTCTGCCTGGTGAAGCGAGGCGCGAAGTCAGAGATGGAAGATGAGGCGACAGATGATGTGCTCCCGGAGCCGATTGAAGTCGTCTTCGTCAGGTCCTTTTTCTTGCGAAAGCCGAGTTTGGCCTCTTTCCCGATGAAGCGGTCTAACGCCTGCCTCAGCGCCGAATGCTTCCTCTCGAACGGATTGGTAAACATGTTCACTGCACTTCCAAACACTTCACAATATCACAAGCGTGCGTACTCGATGAGTGGCAATGCGGCATTGAAGTGGGCTCGGCGTGCGCGCTTTTATAAGAAAGATCACCTGCTCATGAGTGTGCGTCTGTGCGCGGGTCATAACCTAATGTCCGACGTCACTTTATTTTGACCGATACTCTTAATGATATCAAATGAAAACAATAATTAATAAATAGTTTTTGACGTTGGGTTTTATGATTAATAGCTTACGGATGTACGTTATTCTAATTGTTTCTGATTAGCGGGTCAATTAATACTAGTCAAAAATTTACTACTATTACTCTATTCAATTGTTCGTTAACTGGTCTTCATAAATCAGGCTTCCTGTTGATGATTATCAGCTTACTTAGGACTAAAATGATATCGTGTTAATATCATCAGTTACGTTGGCCATAAATTGTCTAGCTAGAAGTGGTTATAACTAAACAACATAGCAATTAAAAGGAGGAATTGTATAGAACCGCTGCTTCTAGGTCTTGTATTTTCAACAAGTTGCTGGCGGTATGATCAGCAATTTCTAAACACATGAGAGATTCTGAGAATGGAAACCATAAATACTTAGATTGCTTGGGCTCTAATGAACTGTTTGTTTTTTAAGTATCTTATTTAAAAACACTGTGTATGGTAAAGGAATAAATAATATTCATAACATGTATTAACTTGTTTGATTATATACATTTTTTAACTTAAGTGCCTTTCTAACTTCCAACAAAAGCTTTACTAATTATAGTTGGAAGGCTAAGTAATTTCCTATTGAAATATCATATCGCTTGTTAATCTAGTAAGTTGATGTATGGTACGATTTGCACTGACCTTATATTACGTATTTACCAGTTATTTTATATCGGTACCTACTATACTTTGAAATCAAGCTTTGTTAAGTTATACAGGGTGGGCCCTGTTACAGGAGCAAAAAAATTAACAGTGGACTATTTAGCGGGCTAGCAATTATTTTCAAGTGGCCTCAGTTGAAAAAAACAAATATTTTTTTTCTTCAAAGATGCCTTACGTGTACTTTTATTACTTTTCTGAAGTAATATAAGGTCAGTACTTTTCAGAAGTGACATTAATGTCAATTTATTTTAAAAAGTCAATAAAATTGAAAAATAATAAAATAATGAATATGAAAAATATCCCTTGAAAACAAAAAATGCAAAAACAATTTTGACTCATAACTTTAATACCTTAAACACTGTATTGAGTGATGTGCTATAATCTCGTGGTGTCAAAATCCATTAGCCGGAGGTCATAACTTTAGATCAAAATTTCTCCGAAACGAAAATATTTGAACAGAAATTGTACACGAGGTGTTACTGCAGATGCCCTAAGGAAGCGTCCTTTAAATATTTGCTCCAGTTACAGGGCCCTCATAACGGCAACCCTTCGTTGTTTCAAACATAGCTTTCCGGCTATTCAACCGAAATGAGTCAAAGGACTTCAAGTGGTCAGATTTTAGAGTACAAGTTCACATACAAGCCAGTCAAGTCGTCACACTTCGGAGTATTTGTCGCACAAGGGATTTACGTCATTGGAACACGAGACCCGTGCCACGTCGCAAAAGGACATTGTGTTGTTTGCACAGCGTACGTCATAGGTTGGTTGACATGGTTTTTGGTTTAGCACCTACCTGTCTGGAAACCCTGTATAGGTATATATATTGTTAGATACGTGACTAAGACAATAAGAAAACAAACTAACACCTTTGTAACCAGTCTGCCCAGTACACACAGAAAAAGTGTAAATGTGATATGTATTATTTTCAACATTCTTGTTTTATTTGTAATCTTCGGGATAGTGGGAATCTAAAGTTTAATCTTCCGTGTGCTAACAAGAGTCTACCTTCCTGCCTATAGCCTACTTTTTTGCAGGCTTTTCGCACACTTGCAATTGCGGGCGTTCCTAATGAAATCCATAATTTTATTTGTCTCTTAAGGACAAAAATACGGTTGAACCTCACTGGTAAAGTCACTATTTGCGACCTCAGACTTTTACCATTTTCGTCTGCTCGTTTGCCTCCTATGTCATAAAAAAAGACTAAGAAAAAAATATAGACGGAGCATTAGGAACAAATTTGTGAAGCCGATTTTTAAGACCATGCCCAATAAGGAAGCACACGCACAGGCATGCACAATCCCAAAACGAATGATCTCAACGCCATTGTCACATGTACTAAACAGTTCATGTTCATGGTTTAGTTTGTATATATGTGCGAGCTAGTGCTTACTTATTGGGCATGGTTTTATAATATAATATAAATAATAATAATCGTGTGTCTGATGGACAGCGACCGGATGCTACAGCCATGGTTAACTTTTGGCGTAGTATCTGGTCGGTGCCTGTCGAGCAGACCGAGGGCGCCTGGATGGATGCTCCAGATGGATGATCAGCCCCGAAGACGTAAGTTGTGCCATCCGTACGGCTCCGAACTGGAAAAGTCCGGGCCCGGATGGATTGCACAACTTCTGGCTAAAATGGTTTCGATGCTCACACGCGCGTTTGGCAGCACAGTTCCAGCAAGCCCTCGAGCTCGGTTCCCAGCCGCCTCCCTTAACAACTGGTGTTACCTCCTTGCTCTACAAGTCCGGTAGTACCACGGAAGCGAAGAACTACAGACCCATCACGTGCTTGCCGACGCTATACAAGCTCCTTACATCCATTTTGAGAGCAAAAACTAACACGCACATTGTTGCGAACAACATTCTGGCTCCCGCTCAAAATGGATGTAGGGTTGGGTCACGTGGTACTAAAGAGCTCCTCCTCATAGACATGACCATTTGCCAATGAGTCCGGCGAAACAGAGGGAACCTCTCGGCCGCCTGGATTGACTATAAGAAGGCCTATGATTCGGTTCATATATCATTCATGGCTGAGGAGGATCTTAGAATTGTATAAAGTTGCTCTTTTATACGGTCTTGTGGACTTCGAAGTGCCGTATTATAAGTACACATCTGCGCCAGTTCTCGAAAATGGTCGTGCAACGCTCTATTGGGATCGATCTGTCATCACGGACAGGACTACTGTAGCCAACAAGCCTGATATCGTGCTGACAGATCGATTGAAGCGCCAGGCAGTACTCGTTGACATGACCATCCCCCATGACGAGAACCTCGTGAAAGCTGAGGACAAAGTCAGCAAGTACCTAGACTTGGCACATGAGGTAACCGCCATGTGGGATGTTGATTCAACGATTATTGTCCCGATAGTCGTCTCTATGAACGGTCTAATAGCGAAGAGTCTCGACCAACATCTCAAGAGACTCTCGTTAGATGGCTGGGTCAAGGGTCAAATACAGAAGGCGGTACTCCTGGACACGGCGCGGATAGTCCGGAGGTTCCTCTCTCTGTCGCCCTAACCACCGGTAGCTTAGGCTCGCCTCGCTGCCGGCGGCACCCTAGGTTAGGTTTTTTATAATGCTTTTATAATTTGTATGTATATTTTTATATTTTACTTGTATAAATTTATTATAAAAAGTCTAACCTAAGCAAAAGAAATAAATAAGGTGAATAATAATAATACGCGGTCGACAACCGTGTCAACACTCGACCTGATAAAAGACTCTAATCGTGGTCCGAAACATGTCACAAATACTGACTATACAAGTTAGTTTCAACCGTATTTCTATATTTAAGTGTTAACGTGTCTCACGTTAGTATAAATTTATTTTATTTGCCATATAGTAACGTTTGCAAAAGTCCTCATTTTCATTTATCATTTCATTTCATTTATTTATTTCATTTAACAATATAAATTGTGTTTGAAAATAAATGTCTATTTAAAAAAAAAACTTAAAATTAATAAACAATCAATTACAAACCTTTTAAATAATACATTAAGAACACATAATTTACAATGAGAGAACAAATTACAATGTCGAAAATCAATAAAGCTAAACTTTAAAAAATAAAATCTATAAACTATAGTATAAATATCAGTAAATGTTAAAAAATAATATTAAGAATGTGACCTAAGTAGTTTTTCTCAGAAAATGTTTTTCAGGATTGTCATAAAACAAACCTAAGCCACCTACAGGGCTCCTTACAAAGTTTATTTAAATTATACTGAAAGTTTTACGGTTTCAGACAAAATCACTTTTA
Source organism: Notocelia uddmanniana (assembly GCA_905163555.1). NCBI lineage: Eukaryota > Metazoa > Arthropoda > Insecta > Lepidoptera > Tortricidae > Notocelia > Notocelia uddmanniana. Next base: position 25,721,516 of record LR991059.1, on the reverse strand, counting down.
TGGCAAATGACGATTCTTGTAAACACTAGTGTTATGGCATATGAACTTATGCACTTATCACAGATGTATCTTGCAGATGGATATCGAGGGGCTTTTGAAACTGCAGACTTACCACATGTATCTTGTAGACTCTTTATAAGTAAGGCGTCCGTAGGCTAACGGTGACCGTTAACCATCAGGTGGACCGTACGGTTGTTAGCCACAGACGTGGTACAAAAAAAGTGTAGTGAGTCCTGGCTCTGGCGACCTTAGGTTCTTACAGCGTTTCCCAGTTAAACGTGCCCCAATATACTCTTCTTAAACATTAAAAGACATTAAATATTTATAAATACCTCGACACAACAAACTTAGCTAAAAACCATATCTATAGATAAGACTTTAGGCTTAAAAAGACTGCACTCAAATCTGTTCGAAACAGGCACACAGATACACAAGTTCGAGGGGTTAAAGTATGACATGGCGTGACGTTTTAATAAGATGCGAATGGACGTCCGTTTTTGTGTCCATACCTTGGTATTTACTACTACTGTAACAACTTCACTTACGTAAATTTTATCGCTTCACACATCATTCACACTACATGCAAAGTTCGTCTGTCGTAAGTTGACCTATGATAACCCCTTAATCTATATTTGGTCGAAGTCATTTGTTTGAGACGTGCAAGTATGTCGACTATCGGTAGTTTTAGTTTAGATCCGGGTATACATATACAGAGCGTTTAATATATTTAATTGGTTCAGTGCCACGTAGAGAAAGTCCCAGCATAATAGACTTCTCCATTGCTCTTTGGGTAACTATGTCAGCAGTGGACGTCCTTCGGCTGATATGATGATCATGATGCCAAGCCCCGCGACAGAGGGAAAAGAATAGGAGGATGAATTAGTACACTCGAAAAAATAATATTGAAAATCTTTCGGAAAAGCCAATGTGATACAATTTTGTAATAAGAGCAGGTCGAAATCTATTGTCATTGCTTATTGATTCACGGAAGGCGCCCTATACCACTCTCATTGTGAGAGTTTCCGAAGCGGTTCATGCTGCCGAAGACAGGAACTGATGGCGAAATATTGCCAGGAACCAATTGATGACACGACGACTGCACTGAAGTATCGTCGATAGACTACGGAACATTATAGGCGCAGTACTTCGATAGGTAAGTCCCGCAAGGGGTGTAATGATGGTTGCCGTTTCATTACTGACGTGGAAAAGACATCCATCACTATCAAATTTGTATATACAACGTTTACAAGAGTCGTATCTGTCATTTTCATAGTATCGTACGTTCGAAAAGTAAAGTGTTTAGTGATTACCGTGCTGGTCAGAACGAAACGGACAGCTATCAACACCAGAATTACTATGTACTACTACTACTACTAAACCACAGGACGCTACTTAACCACATTGATATAATAAAACTTATTATACTAGTGCAGACAGACTTTAACTACAGTCGATCAAGAAACGTGGAGGTGGTCTAAAAACGTTTACCGTATCTTTACTCAAAGGAAGAGGTCCATTAAAGGGTTATAAGTTCGGTTTTTTGTACTTGTTCTTTTCTTTCTATTATTTTGTGTACTTTAGTGTTATCGATAGAGTTTTACTGCCACTACTAAGTACGTAGGTCCGTAATTACAAGTGTGTTTCAAAAGCAGGTACGTAAGAGTACTTTATTAATAAATCCCTTTGAACAGGGATTTAACGTTAACACGTTAATGTTGCATGATAAACAATAATTATTGTTATTGGTGGAAAACCCCAGCCAGAGTGCGTACAAGTTTTATTTATATTAATGTAGAAGGTAAGTATGTTTGACGCACCTTTTGTCTTGAGGCTGAATTTCATTAACTTATTTGTGTAGTGATACTTTAATGCGCGACACCATTGTATGTAGCGTACCTCTAAATAATATTTTCTAATACTCCATACGGGTATAATAAAATTTCGTAAAAAATCTTTTAAAATATATAAATACTAATTTTGATAAGACCCTTAGGAAGCTCTTCTTTAAAATAAATCCGAAATATGCGACCCATATTGACAACTAATACGTGTTTATCTGTATAGCTATCGACCGAACAAACGCGAAGCGACAGCGAGCATCTCCTTTTCAGCGTGGGCAAAAATGATTTCGTATGCCTGTCCGGCTGTTCTCGACTCGTCCTCACCTCTCATCTTCCACCTCACCTGTTTTTATATAGACACTGTCAAAATTTGACAAATGACATTTGACGGTTTCCATATAAAAACGGGTGAGGTGTGAGGTGACAGGTGAGGACAAGTCGGATTTGAATAAGAGGGCAGCTCACATTTCACAACCGTTTCTCGAAATTTTCTGAGCAATTCCTGTATGGAATACGTTTGTCGATGCAGTGCTTGGATATTTCTGAAAATGCCGGAGCCATGGGGGTTGGAAACATAATCACTCGCGAACCCTAACAGCTCACAGACACTAGTTGTTAGGTCATTGGTCAGAAAGATGTGGAACCCAGATTAACAAAATAATGTAAATTGATCGACATAGTGTCATCGGACTTACAATACAACAACACAACAACACGTAACTTCAACAATACAATGCAACTTGCAACAGTATTATCATTTGAATTTGATTGGCGGTAGATGTGCATTGACGTTCAAATCCCATCCGATAAAATCATACCCATATTCATTAATTTAGATACATCTAATGCGGGTCCCTCACTCTCTACACACCGCAGGCTCGGGAGCTCTGGTGACCTTACTCACCACCAGGAACACAACACCACATACTTACCTAAAGTAATGCTGTTATTATGGACTTTAAATTTCATATTCATATGACTCAACGTATGTCGGGGGGCGGGAAGCGACTGGATGCGTGAAACAGAGGACCGCACTTTGTGGCGCTCCTTGGGAGAGGCCTATGTTCAGCAGTGGACTGCAGTGGGCTGATGCTGGTGATGTTGATTCATTTACTCGTATATGAATCAACGTCAAAATTATTTTTGCATACATGTGTTTACATTGGCATCAAAAATAAAGTTTCAACTAATAGAAATGACACTGTAGGTATATTTATTTTTATGTCCTCTACTCGTACCTATTCGTTCTAGGAGAAAAGGCATATATTTATGTATGAATGTGTGAGCAATGACGCACGTAGACAAAAAATGTATTAAACTAACAAGTTTGCTCTATGTAGGTTATTAACCATTTCAGACTAAGGCGCCCCTTTGAAAGGCAAAAGGGCATATTACAGCAAAGGCGAAGTCCTGCATAAAAACTTAAAATTGAAACAGAGTGAATTACTAACAAGGGCAGAAAAACATGTCATACATTTTAATTAAAAATCTTTATTAACACCCCAAACAAAAACTTGATATTTTTCAGTTTTATTTATAACCAATTTTGCAATCAATCCTGAACGGTAAACATAATCAGCCTGTGCGTCAGAATAAACAACGTTTCGTATTTTTTGAAATGAGTCTTTATTTTTACTTGTACAGTCGATGTCAAATATATGTATACGTTTTTCGCCTTATTAGGGGCGAATAAAGTACAAAACTGTAAACATATCCTTGGCGTCTGATTCGCGAATTACTTTCCGCGGCGCGGCGACGTCAAGTCTGGTGTATACAAATACGTCAAAGATATACCTATTTTAAACATACAGATATAGATATGTTTGACGTGCGTATTATTCTTATACATAACAAATTAAATATTTAAATGCCAAGGGATCAGACTAACTGACAACAAAACGTCAATATTCGATTGATCATAGTAATTTTTTGTACCTACTAAAACTATACGTATTTTACAGTACATATGGTGCTAGATACAGACACTCGTGCGGTAATCAGCAGATTACGTGCATATGTCGAAACTTTAAAGAGCCATATGTACTGTAAAACGTTGTACGATACACGTGCGAACAGGTAATTCGCAACTCGTGTCGATTTAAAACACTCCCTTCGGTCGTGTTTTAATTTATCACCTCTCGTTGCGAATTTCCTGTTCTCTGCACTTGTATCATAATGTACTATAAATAGTTAATTATATAAAACAAAAATATTACCAAAGTTGATTTAAAAATAACATCAGGCATGTATGTTTTTCCCAAATGGGGTAGGGAGAGCTCACAAAAACTAATTTTGAGTACCACTTTAAGCAATAATTGTAGGTTTTAAGGCAAAGAAAATGTGATCCCACCAAAAACATTCTCATTTATTTTTTTACGGGTAATCTTGAAATATTTATTTTATTGTTTCTAACAAGGAGCCTCTAGCATCAAAATTTGTGAAACTCTCTTACAAACTTCCATTGCCCAGTTTTAGGGGGCAGGGGGAAAAAGTTTAAAGTTTTAGTTTTTTTTTCCTTTTTGTTGTACTAATGGTACCTTAAATATCAAATTTCAGCTTTCTAGGATTTCAGGAAGTACCCTAAGAATTTTGATGTTCATCATTGAGTGAGTGACGAAATCGGGGTTTTTTTAGAAATCAATAAAATCTAAAGCATAGGAGCTATGCAATTGAAACTTTATACGTTTAATAAGTCCAATATTGACTAATAGCTCTAGAATTGTGTTTATTTGATAATCTAAACCGAAGTTATGAGGATAGTGTTCTTGCGCTTCGCTTGGATCGTCTTAACGGAGGCACTATCGTGCCCCCAGATATTGCAGTAACTGGTTACTCCCCTGTTGCTCATAACCAGGGCTCGAACTTTTCATGCCGTTGACGTAAAATTGACGTCACACTGCATATAGGATGATTCCAATTGGTGTTATACTAATTATCAATCTTTAATCATCAATCATTTAATCATGCATTTAAGAGGGCATTTTTTCAAATAGGCCATATTTAAAAAAATATCATAAATGCAGAGAGTTTACGTTCATATTTAGATTCAACATTCCTATAACCTGTTATAAAAGTTGAAAGAATATGAGTTCCTCACCTGCTTATAAACTAAAATTCTGAATAGAAAGAGAAATCCTTTATAATCTTCGGATGCAATAGGCTGTATTTGAGAACAGACTATTGTAAATGCATGATTATATGACTGATGATTAAAGATTGATAATTACTATAACACCAATTGGAATCATTCTATAAATAAATAAAAGAAGGTAAGGGCGACGTCCGCCGTCTTCAAAATGGAGTCCGCAGCCAGTCCCGTAGCATCGGTGACGCGACCTGCCACAGCTCGTAAAAGGGACAATCCAGCACCAAGGAGCGAGCTGAGAAAAAGCTCAACAACAAAGAAATCAAGAGGATGCCGTTATTCTAACCCGATACAACACGGGGAACAAATACCACTCAAAGCGGTCACCCATCCAAAAGTTGTCAACGGCCGACGTTGCTCAACCTTTTATACCTCACGCAGTACGGGAGCGCAGCTGGTCCACGAACGCTCCTGACTACGTGTTTTTGAACGTAATAAGTATATCTATCTGTCAGTTTTAGCATGGAAAATGACATTTAGATCTTACGCACGCTCGAGAACGTTGCGTATTTTACCCCAACGACCTTTAACACAACCGAAGCAACGTTTCTTTAGTTTTTATTGCTATCTAATGTGTGAATGACGTATCGAAGTTGTGACGTTAACTTATTTATTTGTTTGAATCAACATGTCTACACGGATTTCGAGTTATATTGCTTTCTAATTGAACACTTATCTCATACGTTTGTCTTAGAACGAATTCTCGTGTTTCGTGTTGCGTTGACCTAGAGGCCTTTTGGCAATATGTTCCACTTTACCTAGTAAAAGAATGATCTGATGGGTATCTATTCAGTTAACTCGTTTCACATCAGCACATCACATTTAAATACGGACTACTTTTGGACCCATAGCCATTTTCTTTTCTGGTAACATATAAATCGCCTTTTGTTTGGAGTTGGCCTCACAATAATGCATTTGCTTCATAAGGCTACTTCCTGACTTAGCCGTATTTTCTACTTTACCAACATCGTACTGACGTCGCCTAAATTTCTTTACTATCGGTATACTGTCAGCATTAAATTTGCACTGTAGTATATATTATTTACGTTGCATGTGGTAAATTCCGCGTCAATTAGGAAGCACTAATTTAAATGGAGACACGCTGTAAAGCATCTTTACCGACTCGGCTCACAGTTAACACTGACAGCTGACTGAAGTCGCACCGAGCCCGCACCGTGTTTGTATCGCGCGCTCATTCTGACGTATTAGCTCTGCGCGAGTCGAAGCGAGAGTGCACAACTAATTGAAAATCAAAATAAATGTGAAGCGACGAACAAATGTAGAACCAAATGTTGAAACCGTTGAAAGAAAGCATGAAGAGTCAAGGGCGTCATAAGTATTATGTGCTAATGAAAAAAGAAAGGAGAAATGCGCCAAAAATCGGTGCCAAGGAGGTATTGACATGGTTTTTCTTACCCCTTGTACTTAAGTGGTATAACAAAAAAGATGCTTCCTCTAAGTGTATTTTATGCGGGTTTAGATATAAACATTATTTAAAATGATTGATCTAATTATTTTTTTCGGGGAATTTCCTCCCCATATACATACTACCGGGAAAAATCCAGCTGCTACCAGTAACGTGAGTTTATCAGCTGGAATTTCTCGCTCATCTATTCACTTTGGTAACTACTGGGTAATAATCACAGCTGTTACCAGTAAAGTGAGTAAAGTTTACAACTGGAATTACCCTGGAATTACCTCATCTGTTAAGAACAGTGGTAACTTTTGGGAAAAAATCTTAGTTTTCATCAATAAAGTGAAATTATTTATTCCCAGTTGCTACCGTTAAAGTGAGTGAAACTAATAGCTGGAATTTACTCCCCCCATTTGTACCCATTGGTAGCTAATAGGAAAAAAATTGCACCTGTTACCACTAAAGTGAGTGAAATTAACGGCTGGAATCCCTCCATTTATTCTCAGTGGCATTTACCCCCCATGAAATTGGGGGAGGCCTACGTCCAGCAGTGGACGTCCTTTTTTTTTTTTTTTCTTGTTTCTTTTTTTATCCCGGGGGGAAAATCCTTTATGGATACCGCCGCACCACGGGGACAGTTATGTCGGACTTGCACCGGCTAAAAACCCCCCGATCGTCCTCCTCAACTAATTTCGGGCGGCTCTGGGATCTCCTTCGGAACGCACCAGTGCCGCCCTAGAGTCTGTGGGTCCAACCATCTGCTTTTATAGGCGATCACAGCCCCCAACCGTGACCGTCTTCGACCCCAAGAACCCCCTTTTAGTCGCCTTCTACGACAGGCAGAGGATACCGTAGCCGTATTCTATACCCGGGCTACAGGGCGCAACGGCGACGTATTATCGTCGCCGCCTCCTCCTCCAAGCAGGGTCATTACGCTCCCGTTCACGCTCTGCGGTCTCCTTGTGGAGCATAACAGTCTCACAAAAGGTGACAGCTGCATCCCAAGCGGAGCTTCTGCTCAACATTGCCGCTATAAGAGCGGGTGGGGAGAGATCTTGCCCCACTTTTTGTATTAGGATCTGCCGCTCAGTCCGCCACGCTGGGCATTCCTCGAGCGTGTGCTGCGCAGAGTCCAGGTGTGGACGTCCTAGGGCTGATATGGTGGTGGGTGGTATTCTCAGTGGTTAGCTAATGGGAAAATTTCAGCTGTGATTAATGTGGGAGTTAAAAGTGATCGTATCTAATCCCAGTATTTTTTTCTCAGTAGCAACCACAGGGATTAAATTAGTGATAACTAATTGTGTACTTATATATAAAGTGGGAATAAGCCTTCTTTTCCATACATTTTACCAGAAGCTTGTATGTCTCAAGGGGCAGCGCGCATAAGTAGGTACAAGTAATAATTCGTACGGTATGAGGCGACCAGGACGTCGTAGACCTCTGATTAATTAATTAATCAATTATTCGACTTGAAAGTGATTAATACTTGATTATTTATCATTATATTTATATAATTAGGTATCATTTGTACTTTTGCTCACTCACTGCAAGCCGTCATAGTAATTAGTTAATTACAAATATTTACACGGAACGAGGAGACCTGTTCTTGATCCACATTATTCAACAAAAATATCAGCCATTGAATCGGAACTCATCATTTGATTGAACAATCACTAAGGATTGAATCGATATACAAGCGGTTTGACCGGTTGGCGCTACTTTGGATGAGAAAAATGTAGACAGGTTAGGTTTGCAATTATTGGAACCACAAAAGGCCGTGTCTATGAAATGGACAGTCAGCATCATGTAGTTAGTAACATACAGTCAAGAGAGCCAAATATATCGACATTTTTATAACTGTCTAATATGGATGCGTTACGAAATAATTTAGCTACTTTGTCTATAAGACGCTGACTGGACAAGCGAAGCGATTGGCGGCGGGATCTGCGTCAGAATGCGCGCAAACCATACAATAATGAATACAATAATAAAATAATTTTTTAAAGAAAATATATACAAGAATACTTACCACACTGACTCTTACGTGGGTTGTGGTCTTATAGCTAAAGAGCGCGATCTCTTCCAGATAACCTTTAGGTAGCGGAAATCAAATTTAATAATTACAATTTGCAGTAGGTGGTGCAGATATAATTTATGAACCCTACTAATAATTTCAACAATTTATACTGAATTTATAATAATATTATAGAGATAAAAATATATAAAAAGAATGATATATATATAGTCAGCCATAAAGTCTAAAGGAGCTATGCATTAAATGTCATGGAAATGACAAATAGTGATCCTTAAGTTGTTTTGTTGCCGTTAATGTGCCTCCCTTAGAAAGTGCAAATATGCAATAAATACAACAATCACCGCCATTCAGCAATGAAAAAACCTCGACTCGTGTTTCGTACAAATTACACCTTATAGTTACTGAAAGAACTGTTTTATAATCTTGCTGTAAGTTAATTGCCTTCAGCAACTTGGTGACTACGAGAAAAAACCCTAGTTAGTATAATTAAGAGGACTAGGAAGTAGTTAGCATACCTAATTACGAATGGTCACTTACAATGGGCTCCGGTGGGAAGTCCAGTGAATGACGCATTGTCTTGCACTTCATTACGATGAAAACGTCATTAAAATGTAATTATGCTAGTAGGGGGTGAATTTTAATCGTACATATCACTGTTTGAAGTGGATACTTCTGTGTTGTCAGCTTATATGAGTTAGCTGCCCTAAACTATACTCAACGTTGTTAGTTTCAGTTCCGTTACTAAATTCCATCTTTCCTAAAGCGAACAGCTAAGGACTGGAATTTCCTACCGTCGTTTGTAGTTCATGAATTATGAAATCATACATTTTCATGTCTGTATTTCATCATATGCACAATCTGGGTTTCAGACTAAGAGAGAATAGGCTATTACTGAACCAGTGAGCCACATCTTAGGCATTGTCGTCGTTTTCCATCGGGTCTTCCAAGGCTATTGCCGATCGCTGGTCAGCCAATCATAAAAATAAAATAATTTAAAACTGATACTCGCAGTATCGGTGATTATCCCCCAAATACGAAAGCAAAATACTCATGTTTATTTAATAAAAACTTAAAATACAGTTATACAAAGTAAATAAAAAAAAAACGTAACGATTGGTCTTAGAATCCGCCCGTGTCATTCCTGACCCAAAGGTGCCCATCACGCTTGTCGCGTTCCCGCGTTGGATCGCAATGGACAGCCCTTGCACCAGGAATGAGCCGGAACGAGGGTCACGACCCCTTTCCTCACGTTTTGGTTTATTTTACATTGATGATGGGTTGGTCGACCCTGACACCACCCTCTGGTTTATTTTGACAACTGGGTGTTTTTGTGTGCTGCGCATGCGATGTATTTCGCTTTTCGAGTAATGGAAAGAGAAATACATTTCTCTCATTCTTACTTTGTACTATAATAAATACTTATAATACTTGTCAACCTGAGTGAATAATTGTTACCCCGGGTGGGATTTGAACCCACGATCTTTGGAATCTCCGCCCATCGGTCTTACCAACCAAGCTACCGCAGGTACAGCTCGTGGCAACGAATCTTTCAATTAGTTCACTCTTTTAATTAAGCCTCAGCGGGGTTTTTCCAATTTTCCACTCCGGTTGTAATATTGGAAATTATAATTTAGCAAAGCCGACGTTTCCGCTAGTAAAATATTTACTTTTTATATGTTTAGTTTTCAACGAATCCGCATGAAACTAACAAGGTTCTTTTTAAATAGACTTATAATAACTATTTAATATGTTTATTCTGTTACTCTGTTGTATGGTACCTTCAATATTACAAGACAACAATACAACGGGGCGGCGATGGAAGCGTAGTGAATCAATAGCTCTAAATATTTAAAACAAAAGCAAATACAAAATGAATGTCACAAATTGACTCCAAGAACATCAGCTAATTTGAATGATGATAAAGAAGTATATCTCTTTCATGACTTCCTTTGATATTTTTTCTTTTGTGTATTTTAATTAAGAATCCGCAGGAGGCTCGTTTCTCCATACCAACGTTGTTTCGCTCTCTTTTTAAAGCGGCATGAAACTTTATATACAATCGGACTCGACATATCTAAGCTGGAAATTAGTTCCTGTTGCTTGAAGTTATAATGGAGAAAAACTACATCGGTTATTAAGGTATATACAAGATCTAAAAATTCCAAAAACTTGTTGTATTTTTTTATTTCTGTTACAATTTATAGCAATATTTAGATATTGATTTCAAGCCTAGATATGGCGAATCCCATTGTGTACTTATTTCATGTTATTTCAGCACGGTGTTTTAAAATGGGAACGAAACTACATTTTTATGGAGAATACAGTTCAGTCGAGCGCGCGGGAGATCCTTAATGATTGAGTAAGCTTATTTTTTGCGATGAGCATGACTGTATTGATAATGATTGTACCTAATTATGTCATTGTATTGTAATATGTATTGAAACCCGCCTATTCCGTTGCAGCGGGGAGTCAGGCAAGGAGATGTTATTTCTCCTAAACTGTTCTCCGCTGCACTGGAGGATGTTTTCAAGACTCTGGACTGGAGAAGGCTAGGCATCAACATAAACGGCGACTACCTCACTCACCTTCGGTTTGCTGACGATATAGTAGTCTTGGCTGAGACCATGGAGGATTTAAGTACAATGCTCAATGACCTCAGTAAAGCCTCCGAGCGAGTTGGTCTAAGGATGAACATGGACAAGACGAAGATCATGTCAAATGTCCATGTCGCACCAACTCCCTTAACAATCGGACACTTTACGCTCGAAGTTGTAGACGATTACATATACCTAGGACAGACTGTCCAGTTAGGTAGGTCCAACTTCGAGAAAGAGGTTAATCGTCGAATCCGACTCGGCTGGGCAGCGTTCGGGAGGGTACGGCACATCTTTTCGTCCAATATTCCGCAGTGTCTCAAGACAAAAGTCTTTGACCAGTGTGTGTTGCCAGTGATGACATATGGCACTGAAACGTGGTCGCTTACTATGGGCCTCTTAAGAAGGCTCAAAGTCACCCAAAGGGCAATGGAGAGAGCTATGTTGGGAGTTTCTCTGCGTGATCGCATCAGGAATGAGGCCATCCGCAGCAGAACCAAAGTGACCGATGTAGCCCTCCGAATCGCTAAACTTAAGTGGCAGTGGGTGGGGCACATAGCACGTAGAACCGATGGCCGTTGGGGCGGAAAGGTTCTCGAGTGGCGACCACGTACCGGAAGGCGTAGCGTGGGCAGGCCCCCCACACGGTGGACTGATGACCTGGTGAAGGTCGCGGGTGTCTGCTGGATGCGGGTGGCGCAGGACCGGTCATTGTGGAAGTCTTTGGGGGAGGCCTATGTCCAGCAGTGGACGTCTTTCGGCTGACATGATGATGATGATGATGTATTGAAAAATTACAATCTTAAGCTTTAAGCATGTACTCGTAATATTTATAATAGTCCTGTAACCGTGCACCTTTAGGTATAAGTACAATACTACCTATACACATACATAACTGAATTAGTTAAGTGTAAGCACAATATAATTATTTACCTAAATACGTACTTGCAAAAGCGATGTCCTAGGGATATCCATTCGGCCAATTAATACAAGTGGAGTTGCAAGGCGTCTAGGCTTGAATGAAATTAATATTATCAGAGTATATTACTTTAATTTTGTAATTGTTAAAGGAGGATTTTTACTACATGAATTTTTAATTGGAATTCGGAGATAAGTTTATATAAAGCAATTATTAACTTCATATTACGGAGAATGGATAGGTATTTTTTACCCACGACGGAACGGAGAAGGTATATGCGTTTAGGGTGAGAGGTTGTTACCCACGACGGAACGGAGAAGGTATATGCGTTTAGGGTGAGAGGTTGTTTGTTTGTTTGTTTGTTTGTGTGTTCACCTCAATATCTCCAAAACGGCTTGACCGAATTGGATACGGTTTTCTGCAATGGGTTCGTGGTTCATTCGGGACGAACCCCATAATAATTGTTACGACCATAACTCGCCAGGGGGCGCTGCAGTAAACATTTTTTGCTTGAAAGTGCGTTTGTGCTGGTTTGAGCGCATTTTCTCCGGAACAACTTCACCACCGTGGATGATTTCGAGAGTGCTGGGTAAAGAGTACATGTACTTGAACTCTGAGGATCAGATGATGGAGCAAAAAACATAGTAGGGAACTGTACAGGGGTTCGATTACTTACTGTTCGTTTTTGGGCCCTTTTGTTTATGTTTGCTTAGCAGCGATTGTAAATGAACTTCTGAGGGTCTGATGATGGAGTAAAATAACATCACACAGAACCTTTCGAAGGCATATAGGTATTTGGCCGTGTTTGGGCTCTTTTCATTGAGTTTGCTGAGTAGTTTCTGCACATGGTATGTTAAGGGTCTGATGATGGATCAGAACAATATTGCAGGGAATCTTATTAAGGTGATCATTTAGTGAACCGTGTTTCGATTGTTTGGCTGGTATGAATTGAGAAACCTCTTCACATGAACTGCTGAAGGCCTGATTATGGAGCAAATCAGCACCATAGGGAAGTTTGCGAGAGCACATATATATGCATTAACGTGTCGTGTTTCTTTTGATAGTGTTTTCTGAGTAGCTTCTGTGTATGAACTGCTGAGAGCTGTAGGTATGATGAAACAGAATAACATAGTAAGGAACTTTGTGAATCCTCATGGATAGAATACCGTGATATAGCTCTTTAAAAAGTGATGACTGAGTAAGTGATAGTAACTTCTCTACCTATAACTACTCATGAACTGCTAAGAGTAGAATTTTTGCTCTTTATACCCGCCACGGAAGAGTAGGCGTAAGTCATATGTCCCCCAAACAGGTCTGCTTATCTGGCCGGTGCGCCCTGGAGGCAACGGTAAGTGATTCATTTTCGGAGGGATCGTTTACCGGTGCTACCAATAACCCGGAGACGGGGTCGCTCTGGGTTTTCCTCTGTTTAGCGGAGGACACTCCAGATGCGACCAATGGGGGGTTCCGCATTCGCAAGACTCCCCAGGTGCGGCGAGAGGGACAGGCCATGCCGTATGCCTGTAAAAATAACTACGGACCCGTAACCCTAGCTTCGGAAGAGCGGCGCTATGGTCGGGAGCGGGGGCTGACACCGTCAGGCCGGGGCCGGGTGGTGACTGCGAGGGAGAAAAGCCTCTTTAAAAAGTCACAAGGGGACCTGAGGGGGTGAATCCGGGGTTTTTCACTCTCTCCCAGCGTGGAGGTCCTTTGGTCGGCAAGTGTGTGGTGTCGCCCTGCACGCTTGCCGACGGGTGGGAGACGCTTGCCTCAGCAGTGAGGGAACAGCTTCGGCTGTTGCAGCAGGCGGTGTTCGCAGTTGTATGCCTTGGCGATTCCGTGTCACCGCCACTAATGCTGCGTGATGGGCTTACCCTGGTGGTTTTAGACGGTAGTCCGGGCAGTTCCCGGGAGTCCGTCATACCCGTCCTAGTTCCCCGGCTAGGCGGGATGCGTAAATGCATTTCCCCAGGTAAAAAAAGGATAAATTAAGGGCAATAGGCGCAGATTCTCCAAATCGGCTAAACCGATTAAGATTTTTTGCTATATATTCGTAAAAAAGTAAATGTTTGTCGAAATTTAGAATGAATGATCCAAGTTAGTGATATTAAATTTGATGTGCTTGTGATAGAGGAAGGAGGATGTGAGTGTCTACGTGGGCTCGCATATACTCATAGTGCGCGGTCTGAAGAGAAGCTTAGGACCTTCGGCCCCACGCAGAACTCGGATCGGCTCTACTTTGAACATTTAGCGATAGGATAGTGCACGAGAGTCCCGTGTAGGCTCGCGTACAGAGCGTGACCCTTCGCGCTGAGGCTTTTAGGCACTTCGGGCCTTCTCACCTGCGCGGAGCTCAGCTTTTGGTCTTGCGTGCCTTGCCACTCACCTTTGCGCTTTTGGCCCTCAAATTTAATTGTAAAGACACAGGTGGATAGTGGTGGCTCGCCCTTTGGGTCTTCGGCCCTCTGGCTTGCGGAGAGAACTCTCTCAAAGGACGCTCCGAGCCTTCGTCTTCCAGGTTCTCTTGTAAAACACTCGATAGGAAGGATCTACTTGGGCTTGCCCTTCAGGTCTCGGGCTGGCGTCGAGAGTGCTTTCTAATGGGACACTTTGGGCATATGTCCCTACGCTGAGCTCTGCCTTCGGCCTACCGTGCTTGTTTCCGGAATATATAGCGTTAAGTGAGAAACAACCATTGTTTTTCTACCACGTCGATGGCATACAAGCATACAGTCCGCTTGATGGTTAGCGGTTACCGCAGCCTATGGATGTTTGCAACTCCAGGAGTTTCAATGCGCGTTGCTGATTCTTTAAACATGTATACACTCCTTTCTTGAATAGCCCTATACTATAATATAATCCCTTGGGAAAACCTCAGGAGGGAGCTCATTCTACAACTGGAACGTTTGAGTGAGGAACGTATAGACATTGCTCTCTAAAAATAATAAAATAAAACAAAATTAAAAATTTTGAAAAACCCACGACGGATTAACCTAATTCAAAAATTATAAAATAAAATAAATGTGAATCTCCCGACTGGGTATTTACGAAGTAAGTACATGGAGATAATAAATAGATTTCAAAAACGGTTGTATGGTCGCGAGGTACAGTTACAAAGCCAGAAAAATCCGTCGGGGGCTGCCATTGCCATGTCTGTACCTAATTTCATTAAAATATTAATAATAGTAAAGCTCGAGGTACATTAGATACAGCAACTTAAATTGAAGTACCTATAACACGGACTTCGTAATCTTACTTCATTTCAGGGCAGGCAATGGCAGCCCCCGACGGATTTTTCTGGCTTTGTAACTGTACCTCGCGACCATACAACCGTTTTTGAAATCTATTTATTATCTCCATGTACTTACTTCGTAAATACCCAGTCGGGGGATTCACATTTACTTTATTTTATAATTTTTGAATTAGGTTAATCCGTCGTGGGTTTTTCAAAATTTTTAATTTTGTTTTATTGGAAACAAGATCACGTTTTATCTACTTAGATTTAAGCAAATTGGTCGCTGAAAGCGGTTACTTCGCTAATCGTTATATGTTTATGTAATACAGTTAATCAATAACAAGCAAAAGGGAATACCTTCGCAGTGTTTCATACGTCTTTTACTAGAAGGGAAGACTTCTTACTACCCCTCGATGTCGTCATAATGCGGATCAAGGCATTTTTAGATTTTGACTTTTTGCGACCTCGTCAAATTATGAGGTAGTCATATGACAATCCCGATATTCTGCGACAAAGCACATTTGCGATGTAGCCGCTACGCGAAGTGGTCATTTTACGATTTTGACATACTAAGATGTATCCAGCAGCCTGATTGCGTAACTTATTGTTCTAACGTTAGGCATATTTTAATGTCACTTTTGAAGTAAAAATCTATTAGCTTATGTCATATTTTTTCTACCTTACGTTAGGTAATATTTGAGCCGAACTGAATGAACGACTGAATGGAAATCCCATACTAAAATCAGAAAATGATGAAATTATTGGAAACGCGTAACTTTTTGACGGTTAGATTGGACAGTACAAAATGTCAATTACTGTGTGACAAAGTCATAATGTCTGTCATGTCAAAACATGAATTGAACAAAGATTATAGTTGTTGTTTATTCATTAAAATGCGAAAATTTTACAACTATTTCATTGTCAAGTTGCTATAACACACGATAGAGTACAAAATATCAATATCACCTTGTAAAAAATCGAAAAGTAAGTAGGTAACAATAAATGTTATGTTATGTCATAATCATAATATTCATTTAATTTTTACTATTGTGTGCTTCGTTTCAGGATGTAAACCGGAATATCCATCTCTGTGATGATGATGCCATGCTCTATTAAGATGATGAGATTGAGTAGCAAAATGAAATGAAGGAATGTAAAAAACATGTACCCAGCAAAAGAGATCTCTTCTGTGGTATACGTGCCATATTATTAAACAATATATGATGAAATATAGAAGTGTTCTCCTATAAGCATGTATTTTTTCATACACGCGCCCCACACGTTGATGCCAAGGGCGTTGTTCCTACATGCTTGTCGATTTATGGTAGGTACTAGGAATTGATGAAATGACGTGATGAATAAATATCATAATCACAGCATATCATTCTGAATGATTGACACTAGTGTCTACATTCATTTTCAGTAACCGTGAATTTATTGATTCTACTTACTGGTGGGTCTGAATCTTTTCTTTTTACTAGTCTCTTAAATGAAACCTGTGGTATGGATAATGGACATGAGCTATATTTTATCTCGCGGTTTTACCTTTATTACTAAGTAAGAATACTTGGGCAGAGTCGCGCAGACAGCTAGTAAATACATAAAACTGCATACAACAGTTATATACTAATGTAAAATGTTATAGGTGATACAAAGGAGATTGCGGAGACGTGGGTGGTGCCGCATGGATTTTCTGGCAAGAAAGGAGTCATCTTTGTGCGGCACCGAGATCACACACTACGGGCAATGGTCGCCTTGTTGATCTACATTATCTACAACAATCATTAAGCTTGAAATGCACAGAGCGCGGCGCAGCGTCGTTGCGGGGCGGAGGCGGTTTTGCGGTAAAGCGAAAGCAATCCGGGGTATGTCGCACCACAAAAACCGCGCGGAGGCAGCGTGTGTGATAAATGAAGCAGTAATTGACACTACCAAGTCTACCAACAGCCGACAGTTACCAACAGCCCCGCACCGCGCCGTGCCCGCTCTGTGCGTGATGAGGCTCTTGTCAAGATTTTATGCAGTATCGACCGGTTTAAGACGTAAAATTACAAAAAATCAAATTAATAATTATACTATACTTTTATTTTATCTCTTTGAATATAATAAAACAGTAGCAAAGTACGGACAGATCTATGAACCATGAAGATATAGATACGAAGACTGTCAATGCGCATATATATCGCGCCCAAAGCGGACTCTACGCTACAAGCATAACTTTACTATATTATACCTACGTTTAAGCTTTGAAAAATCTTAGTAAGAACAAAAAGGTGCAACCATGCTGCTGGTCAATAACGATCATACAGTTGAGTTTAATGAATCATACATGAATCAAGATTTTATACCTAGAATTATATTGGTGGGGTGTAGTCATGTAATCCATTTATGATGAAAACCATAGTTAACTTTTCATAGGTACATTATATAGAATGTGTCGACTGTTGGTCTAAATACAACAAATGGCAGCTGAGGGAATAAGGACAGCATTCTGGTCTTATGTTTTCAAGGGTACACATTTCTACCGATTTTCTCATGTGTGGTTTAGCGTGTTGTGATACGAAAATATTATTATTGAACGTTTTAAAGTAATCCAATAAGGGGTTTCTAACAAGAGAAATAATTCTCTTTACCTACATGTAAAGTAAGTACATTTTGATTTTACTTATTTACCATATTTCTTTGTCTCCTGCCAAAGGTGCCGATATAAAATAAAAGAACTAAAGTCAACAGCAAACGTAGATGATCATTTTACTACTTTATCGCACTAACGTAACAATACTGCGACAGTTGGGATGCATCAATGTAGTGAAAGTGACAAGGTACTTGTAATAATACGTTAATTGTAATAACTTATTCTACTTGACACTAGATGTCTATTGCTGTAAACAACTGTGTACATTATCACTCTTGATTCCAATTTATTAACAACAGTCAGCTAAAATCCGGCAGTCTTCCTCTAACACAAAGAGGCTGATGACTTAAAACCTCCTTGAAACATAAAATTCTGACACGTCATAACAATCAAACTGTAGGCCACATGTAGGTGTCATTTTGAAATTAATGTCGTGTTGTCAAAGAATTAAAAGTAATTGTTATTGGGAAATTATAATGGCAAGAATATGAGACGAGTAAAACATTAACAAGGAAGGTATTTTGGTATGTTATAAAGGATTTATATACACAAATATGCAAACAAGGTGTGTAATGTTTTTATAATTTCAAGTTGTACTCATATTGGCTTTCATGTTGTGCTTCTGATCTTTCACGCCGTGATCGGCGACGGCCATCCTAGTTAGTTGCAGACGTGCGCAGCTGAACTTACTCCGAATACTCAGCTGTTAAATGTATTAGTTGTATGAAGGCTTAGGGCGATTTCGTATATACCTAACGTCGCAATCAAACTTGATGAGACGAGCATCTTTGAAAGCTTGAAGCTCATTTTAATACCACAACGCCATTTTGAGCCCAATTAGGCCCTCCCACTTATGCGTTGGTACCATTTTGCAGGCAGTTAGGTGACGCACGCGGTAAAACACACCCTTGTAACGAAAGAAGATAATGCTCACCTCGAATCCGTTTGCTGGCTGATGAACGGGTTTTGGTAGTCTACAGTCATCCCAACGGCCTTAGCTAATCTTCCAATATCAAACCTTCCATGTCTGATGATATTTTACACCAACGCAGGTAGCAGAGCTACTATGTACGGGGCGCAATCATAATCATGCCACTATAGTGGTGAGCTATAAGGATTTCTACATAGAATTATTTTCTGCCCCACAGTTTTGGCTACATTGTTTAAGTGCTAATCACGTGCTACTACAATGCTTTTTGACGGAGGCACGTTCTACGAGTACACTATCTTTTGACGGAGTTTCAATTGAAAATGGCGCACTTAGTTAAGTACCCTTATATTTATTGAATTGCTTAAGATTTTTATTTAAGTAGTTTCTTTTTTTCGTGCTGAAACGATAACTTAAACATTCCGTTTTTAGGGTTCCGTAGTCAACTAGGAACCCTTATAGTTTCACCATGTCTGTCTGTCTGTCTGTCCTTCTGTCTGTCCCAGGCTTTGCTCTGGGACTGTTAGTGCTAGAAAGCTGCAATTTGGTATGGATATATAAATCAATAATTTTTGCTGTAACCCTTGTATTGTGTGGAGTGCTGTTGGTAAGGTTTTCAAAATGAATAGAAGTCTTTATCAAACAATTTTGAAAAATTTAATATTTTCGGAAATATTCACTCAAAAATACAAAAAAAATGTGTCCCTCTAACTTTTGAACTATGGGTCTAAAAAATATTAAATAAAAACACGAAAGTAAATCTTAATAAAGAATTTCAACGAAAACTGTAGCGGCCATGATCAGTGAAGCTGTTTTTGAGTTACCGTAAAAAGTCTTCCCTTCGTAGTAAAATACGTATGAAATGCTGCGAAAGCATTCTCTTTTGCTTATGGATTTTTTTAGAGTAAGTTCATTGAGCAACTACGGAACATTTACAGCCTACCTGATGGTAAGTAGACACCGTAGCTGGCAGGCGGACGGACAATACGTCCCACTGCTGGGCACGGGCTTTCTCACTAATGAGAGGGATAGAGCAATAATCCCCACGCTGGCCCATTGCGGGTTGGAGACTTCATATACTCCTTGGAATTTATTGGCAGATGTATGTAGTTTTCCCCAAGATGTTTTCCTTCACTAAAAAGCTAACGGTATCAAATGATATCCCGCTGGTACGAGTCGGGATTGGAACCCACGACCACTTTTTACCCGACTACGGCAAAGCCCAAAAGGAGTAGGGTTATGTGTTTGGTCCACTCGTAACTACTTAACAGCTTAACCGATTTTGATGAATGATACGTCATTAGATTCCTCTCAATGGCGCGAAATGGTGGATTTGAGAATCCTCTTTTCACTAACACGCGGTTATCTTCGCCATTTAGCAGGAGGGTGGAGCGTTATATTAATAACGCTGACTGGACTAATAATAGTTATTAGTTTTATTACTAACCACGTTAACTTTGCCAATGGTACCCGTAGGTGTCTCTCAACTCATCGCAGCGCGCATACTCGGGAGCTCTGGTGTCTCTATGCTTTGAGGGTATATATCTTCAGGAATATAACACCACGTACTTACAGAGTTGAATAAGTTCTGCTATCCTCAGTTGCGTTGCTCCAAATATGAGTAAGACTACAATTTGCTGTGTACGCGATGTAGTGAAAATAATTGGGCAGAATTACGATTGTTTAAAAAAATGTTCACAATGAGAGCATAAATAGAATAGAAAACATATAGGTATATTTCCTATTCGTGACAATACAACACAGCAAAAGAGAAACAGTAAAAATAGTAATAATGGTATTGCACGAAATGGTTCCATCTCAGCGTAGTGCTGGCGCGATTACCAGCGCTGATCTGAATAAATGAAGAATAGACAAGGAAATTGGAAACAGAACTTTCGAACTTTTTTAGTTTGATTTGATAATTTTCGTCAACTCGTAGTTTCTAGGGCTCCGTACCTCAAAAGGAAAAAAACGGCACTTCGGCATGCTTATAGGATCACTCGCGGGAAGCCGCTGGATGACACGAACTGTATTTAAAAAATAATGTTTAAAAAATTGCGTACGTTAACCAATATTATTTATTATTTTTCTCAAACATGCAATGAAAATTAATGTATCATGTTGCAGGCGAAACAACTCGGGAGAACTGTAAAGGAATTTCATACAAAATTGAAGGCCTAGTACAGGAAGTATCTTTTTTTATTTTAATGTCAAAAATGGCATTTGTAAAACTTGGTTTTTGAGTGGTGTATTTTTTTATTTCATGCATATGTTTGAGAAAAGCACTATACAAATCTCGGCGAGAAACGTTGGGCTGCAGGCCGCGTATCCCTATCCTCGCTACGCTCGGCCGTCTATATCTACTTGGCCTGCAATTCTTCGTTTCCCGGCCCTTATAGTAATGTACTGTCTATTACAATAAACACGACTCACCGACCACTGAAATCCAGCACTAGCTGAATTAGGGTAGGGTAAAGTGGTCGTATGTTGTCGTGCCCACCACGCCAAAGCACTAAAAAGGTCGGAGTGAAGGTGTACTTTTATCATGAAAAAAATCAATATGATTTATGATTTTAACCGACTTCAAGATTTCAGAAGAAGAGGTTATCAATTCGGTTGTATGTTTTTTTTAAATGTTTGTTACTCCATAAATCCGTCATTTCATAACCGATTTTAAAAATTCTTCTTTTGATTGTAAGTATATATATCCAAGTTGGTCCAGTTTTTGTCAAAAAAAGTTCTGATGATGGGATCCATGAGGAATTGAGGGATCTCCTCATATCTTAAAGGTAAACATATTGTGATTATTGTGTTTTTTATCAGCAAATCGAGAATTTTCATACAAGAATGAAAGATTGTCTATATGTCATCTCCATCTAGACACGCGGCAGCGTGTCCAGCCAAGTTCATCCCAGGAACTGGCGGACAGCAGCCGTGTATTCACCCCAGGAACTGGCGGATAGCAGCCGTGTGTTATTTTACACGAACCGTTTGGGGCCACTTTTGACCCCCAATAACTCCAAATCTATCTAATAAAAGAATGAAATTTGGTACATGTATTAAGATCTATTAATACAACTAGAACCTCAAATTTCATAAATGTAGGTCTAATGGTTATAAAGATATTAAATTCAAAAAACGGCATTTTTACCACTGACTGACTGACTGACTAGTAATCAAAAACCTAACTCACTTCCAGGTAACCTAGGAAGCTGAAATTTGGCATACAGCTTGGTAATTGTGTTTGTACACCAGAAAAAATCAGAAAACAGTGACTTTTTTATTAGTTTTAATATTATTATTATTTATGCTAGTTACCTCAGAACTCCGTCATTTATTAACCGATTTAGAAAATTATTTTTTTGTTTAAAACGGTATACTTTAGGGGTGGTCCCTATATGGTCCCTATAACGGTATACTTTAGGGGTATCAAGTAAGAATCTGATCATAGGGTCCTGGAGAAATCGAGGGAACTCTTCAAATATTTGAGGTGCACCTATAGCGATTTGGATATTTTGTATAGTAACTCGTGCATTTGCTCTTAAAAAGCACCATTTGGCGAAGATTGATAAAAAGTAACCATATCCCATCAAAAACATAAATGTGAAAATGGGAGCCAAATTCAATATTAAGAATATGCGATCTTAATATTGAACTTGGCTCCCATTCTTTGGTTGTCGTCTTCACCGGCAAAATAATTGAGATCTAAATGGGTTCCAAGTTCCGTAGATTCTCTGAAATGGTGCCAAGTCCGGCACTACATTGTTTACAGTAAAACTAATTTACTGCGGCTTATTGCATTTTGAGCCTTAACTTGGCACTGTAAACAATGTAGTGCCGTACTTGGCACCATTTCAGAGAATCTACGGAACTTGGCACCCATTTAGATCTCAATTCTTTTGTCTGTGAAGACGACAACCAAGCATCGCATATTTTTAATATTGAACTTGGCTCCTATTTTCACATTTATGTTTTTGATGGGATCTGCTTTACTCCAAACGTACGACATACATAATGCTACGAATATAAATAACCCCTTCTCCACGCCAATTCACCACCCAATATTAAGGTGCAGTCGGTGCGTGCTGTCTGTGGGTAAGTTTTACCCGTCTATCCCACTAGTCCCATTGAGTTATTCCATCATGGGACAAGTGAGACGATTCCGCCCCAGTAATCCCATGGGACACGTGGAACTAATATTTTTATTTCATAAGTCCTATTTCCGAAATCACACAGTGTTGTTCAAAAAGTTGGTAGCCGTTATCCGTAGTAACAGAAACATTACGAAATTAAAATCCTTTTGGCGACATAGGTCTATCTGAAAAAATGACTAGGTATAAAAATGTCTAAATACGCTTTTATTAAGTATTATAGGGTCGAGGAATAATAATAATAATAATCCCCTTGTTCTTCGTACATTACTGAGTTACATTACTAGCTATGTATAAAGAAAAAATATTCTTCGTACAAAACCGGGTAATGTACCAAGAAACCTTCGTTCCTTGCACATCACACTCACTCACTCACACTTGCTCACATTGACAGTTATGTACAAAGAAGTAAATATTCTTCCTACATGACCCGGTTTTGTACAAAGAAATTGCTGTTCCTACTACAAAACCAAGGAGGTTCTCCGAGCAGTGTGTCTAACTTATTAATGTGGGATCATCTTTTACTTGTGTACAACATGTGTACAAACAACGCAGACATCCGGCATTTTGATGGTTTTTTTTTATATTCTCTTGGTCTGTAGTAATCGAGCAGTTCCAAATAAATTTCATTTATCGCAATGACAGTTTGAAAGTCATTTTATTTTTAGGGTTCCGTAGCCAAATGGCAAAAAAACGGAACCCTTATGGATTCATCATGTCTGTCTGTCTGTCCATCCGTATGTCACAGCCGATTTACTCGGAGAATATGACTACTACAATTATGAAATTTGGTGTGAAGGTGTATGTTATAAACCGATATAGAAATAAAATGTGAAATTACAAAAAAGAAATATTAAACTGGGGGGGGCACACATGTAACAGGGGGTCAATTTTTTTTTCAATGTACTTAGGCGTGTTGGGTATCTATGGATAGGCCTTTAAAAATGACATAGAGGTTTCTTCTTTTTTTCATTTAAGTCAACGGTTGGTGAGATAATTAGCTGTCGAAGTCGTAAAAAGTGTGTCCCCCCCTGCCCTCTAATTTCCAATCTATTAAGTTCAAAATTCTGAAAAAAATCATGTTGATGTACATTAATAAATCCTTTTTACAATTTTTGTTTTAACAAGATAGGTGTAACGGTTTTTGAGTTATTACTGAAAAACTGTCTTGCTAAAACAAAAGAGCGTAAGTGTCGTAAGTTTCCTATAAAGATACGACCTTTTGTGATTAAATGTATTGTATAGTGGTTTTAAATGTAGATAAGGAGGTGTCGGTACGGAACCCTTCGTGCGCGAGTCCGACTCGCACTTGGCCGGTTTTTTAAATACATAGTTTATTAGTCTACGAGCTTAGTCAATGTACGTACGTTCATAGTCTCGTATTGAAAGCTGAGCGTTTAGTTAAGAGAGTAGATGCTCCTCTCCTAACCCGCAGCTGTGGCTCAGCAGGTTTTTCACGTGTAGGGTAACGGTGGGTACTCCCTACGGACGTGGTGCAACTTCGACTCCCCTATGTCAAGTGAGTGGGAAAATTGACTGTTAGAAGTTCTCAAGCCGCCCGAAGGCCTCTAACTTGGCTTAACGACTGCTGTCATAGACAACAGCCGGGATCAACGGCTTAACGTGCCTTCCAAAGCACGGGAACGCTCAGTTAGTAACCTCTCAAAGCGGTCACCCATCCAAGAACTGACCTGAGCCCATATTGCTTAACCTCGCATACCGCACGCGGTTCGCGGGCGCCGCTGGGCCACGAGCGCTCGGAGGAATAAAAATGTCGAAATAGAATTTAGTCGAAGTATTGAAATGACTATAACTTCACTCTGCCTTAAAATTGACGCAGCCCCGCGGAGCTCCTATTTCTGCGCAGTTTGCCCTTCGGGCATCTGATAATACCTAACGAACCTAACCTACCTATCTGATGGGACAACAATATGATAAAAATATTAGTTCCACTTGTCCCGTGGGACTGCTGGGATGTAATCGTTTCAGTTGTCCCATAATGGGACAACTTAATGGAACTAGTAGGATAGACGTAGTAAGGCTTATCATACAATTTCGTGTCCAGTATAATAACACTATGAGGATGCTTTTGAGGTTGCCGAAGCACTGTAGCGCGTCGGATATGGTCGCGGAGGCGCAAACAAACGACTTCTACGCGATAGGGAGGAAGAGAATAGCCTCATTATTAAGGAGAGTACGATGTACCAGCAAAAGCCTCATAAGGGAGTTGGCAGAGCGACTTGACTGTCCATTCGCTAAATACTGGATAGAGGTTACAATAGGGAGAGCAATATATAAGTAATTGTTAGTGTCGATAGACTTATGTTGCTGTCCATTATAATTAAAATTTAAATATAAATTAACATAGTAAATAAGATAATATTGTTAACTAACCCACTATGGATCGATTAGGTCTGAAATAAACGCTTTATCTTTTTATTTATTTTAAGGTAGCTTGTGGTTCTACTCCGAGCGTACGCGTGGCACGCAACATATCTGTAGAGCGCTAACGACGCGTTTGCGACTACTACACGCGCTGAAGCGGCGGCAGTTTTCTATGCTGTATATTATAATACCATGAAAGCTGTTGGATATTTAAGAAAACTGGCAAGTTAAAGCTCAAAATGCATTACGCCGCAGGAAATTAGCTCTATGGTAAACAATTTAGTGCCAGACTTGGCACCTTTTCAGATAATCTACGGAACTTGGCACCCATTTATGTTTTGTATTGTTTTGTGTTTGTATTTTCGTGTACGTTAAAAAGCAGTGTCGTAACACTTTGTGCTGCGTGTTATCCTATTCTGAAACGCTTGCAGCATTGTGACCTTTGTTGCCATATTTTGTAGTATATGTTAATGTTGTTGTGTCTGTGTTTCGAATAAATGCCTCATTCATTTATTCTATCATTCATTTAGATATCAATGTTTTTACCAGTGAAGACGACAACCACGCATCGCATATTGAACTTGGCTGCCATTTTCACATTTATGTTTTTGATGGGATTTATTTTAAGGTAGCATGTTTTTCTACTCCGAGCTTACGCATGGCACGCAACATATGACATGTATTTAGACTAACTTTGCTACAACTACATGCGTTTGAGCGGCGCCGTTTTATATGGATACAATGCAATATGCATAGCAAATATTCGAAATCCATTTACGCCCAACGCCGCGGTGAGCAGCACCAAAATAGTTCATATCTACTACAACAAAGCAGCAGCTGCTATCACTTCTACATCCATTTTCAGATGATGAAAATGTATGAACGCAAACCATGATCGCGTCGAAAATGATTTTACAGACCAATGAAGAAGAGCCAGCAAACAACAACTGGGCACGGTTACACACAATTTGAACTTCAATTCTTCGGAAGTTTGTCAGATCCTTGCCAATAATATAGATACAGTTGTACGTATAATAATATCTGATCTGACTGAACTATAGAGAACATTCAAAACTGTGTGGATATATTTTGATTAAATTTTTTTTTAAAATAAGATGCTTGTTTTATTTTTTTGGGGGAAAATTTAGGACATTTTTATATTATTTTCTCTTCCAAGCCGAGATAATATAAATAATAGCCGAGGTAATTCCTATAAGTCGCTGTAAGAATAATAGTTCGGACAACTATCTACTTCACAGTGTCCATATACAAGGTGGCCTGTAATAGGAACAAAAAATTAAACGGTACACTATTGAGCTCCCCAGCAATTATTTCCACCATCATCACCCACCACCATATCAGTCGAAGGACGTCCACTGCTGGACATAGGCCTTCCCCAATTCCATGGGGGGTAAATGGCATAATCGCCACGCTTGGCATGCGGGTTGGCGATCGCAGTCGGACCCGGGTATGTCCTAAAACTACGACCAAGACCACCGGGGGATGGGCAGCAGCGTCCCTGGAGTGCGGTGGAGATACCTACTGCAATTATTTCCAAATGGTTATAATTGAAAAAAAAAATTTTTTTTTCGCAAATGTATCCTATATGTACTTTGATTCTGATTCCGATTCTAAAAAAATGCCAAAAATATCGTTTTAAACCAAAAATGCAACAACGGGTATGAGTTATAACTAGATAGGGTAAACCAAGGTGTAACTGGCCACCTTCAGTAATTGGCCACTTTAGACTTCATTTGCCTAAAATAAGAGTTTAATGCATTTCACGCCATCTACTGACATCGATGAATATAAACATACCAATAAGCTTTCATTTTAGTACAAATTTTGACCACTATAGACATTAGCGCCATAATTTTCGGTTGTTTATTGTAAGTCGGCGCACTTGTCTCAACAAAAACAGTCATTGGTTAATAAAATGTTAACGAAATTGGATTTGTTAAAATTTTGCTACAGTGTCAGTTTAGAAAGGTTAATTATTTCTGTTGTGTTATTTGAGTTACTTGAGAGGTGAGTAACATGCATTTAATTAGTTTTATGTCTAAAACTTATAATAACCGGTGTTTGGGGGGGCGGCTAGTTACTAAATGATATTTATAGAGAAAAATCAGAAATTGGCCGCCTATGCCAGTAACTGGTAAATTTCTTAAACATCGTTTTTTATCAAAATTGAACCCTATTCATAAAGCTTATAAAGTATACTTTTCAACACAAAAATACTGTTAACTTTACCCGATCTTATGCAGAAACTGGCATAGGGGGCCAGTTGAGTGGCCAATTACTGAAAGACAAATTTGATCTACAGGTTCCCTGTGTATAACCACATGCAACATGCCAAAAAAACGACAGTATAGTAAATAAGCCATAGATAATGCTGTTAAATTTGTACAAGAGGGCGGTGGTTCTATTAGGGGAGCCGCTAAGAAATTTGGTGTCCCAAGAAACAGCATACCTTTTCTGCCGCTGGCCATCAGGTTTGGGTCATTCCTGAGAATGGCATTCTTGATGTCATTCCCTTGGCGATTTTTATTTAAACAATTTTCTGCATAGTTGCAATATTATATGAAATTATATTAAATCATATGCAGATTTATCGAATAGGCATCACTTTCAGTCAATTAAGTCCACTTTTATACCACTTTAAATTTTAGATGCCAGGGGAATGAGAAAAAGTTACAGGGGAATAAAAAAAACGACAAGGGAATGATAGAATCGACAAGGGAATGTCAAAAACGACAAGGGAATGATAAAAACGACAATGGAATGAAACAACTTGTAGTTCAGAGATAGATGTGATTTATTTAGAGTGAGACTAGATATTCATGAGACCAGTGTCATAAATGACCCACTGGGCATTTATGGGTTAATCTATTTCTATCTAGGTAGTTTGTTTGAAAAAGGGGCAATCCAGGCAATGTTTTTATGTATTGCAACAAAAGTTTTGTTTGTTGAGGCGTAAAATCTATGTTTATTTTTTTCCTGTATTATAGGGGCCACCCAGTATTGTGATATTTTTTTACCAGTGAGTATTCGCATTATCAGTATCTTACAGAAATTGACCTAGTGTCCCACAGTAAGATCAATAAGGCTTGTGTAATGGGTACTAGATGACGATAATATAATATATAATATATAAAAAAACAACCAAGACTCAGTAACAAACACATTCGTGCTCATCACGTAAATATGTTTGCCCTTACTGAGATTTGAACCCAGGACTAGCTTTGCAGACAAGATCAGTACCAACTAGGCTAATCGCGTCTCGTGCTTTGAAAATCAAAGAAAAAAAATATTTTGCAAGAAATCTATGAAAATTATCACTACCCTGCTTAAAACCCAAGGGAATGAGAACCAGGGAAATAAGATAAAGTATGTTTTTTGTCAATTTTGCAGAAACTGTAAATAATATAGAAAAAGCTATTAGATCAATACATGCAGTCATCTATATAGTATTATTTTCTCTAAACACGCTAAGCTAATTACAAGTAATCAATTTTATATGAAAATACAGGGTAATGATAATCACAGTGAACCAAAGCCAGGGGAATGATATATTTACCTTCATAATTCAGAGCTCCAGCGACGAGTGACGTCCCCTCCCCGCCGTGACGGAAGCGATACTGACGCTTGTCCGGCGTGGTGTGCGTAATGTGTTGAAACGCGTTTAAGTAGGGATGTGCACGTTGTTTAGTTAGCCACCAAGGGAATGATAGCTCAGCTCCGGACAAACCTTTCATTTAGATTCTCGAGAAAACTACGATAAGCACAGCTAGCCATATTTTTTTATTTAAATCAAAAAACTATCTTGTAACGATTCTATTCAATACCACTGTTTATTTCAATCCCTGACTTGTTGTTCTTGTAGGAGTTTGTTCACAAAAAGCCGAATGGACGCACCAGGGTAATGAGGTTTTAAGTGTTTGATATTTTTTAAAGATTAGTTCTACTAATCTATTGAAACAAAAAAGCCGTGCCCCAGTAAGATTTTGTGGTATTGTAACGAAAAAAAAATAGTAAGGTTAATTATTCCCATTTTACGGGCACTTTTTCTCCCAGGACGGTGAAAATTGATACTTCCAAGAATCACCCGTTTGCGATCCTCTTATAGGTGACTCAGAGTGTACCTTCTGGGTGAGGGATCGGTCGAAGTGATAATAGCTGGATGACTGCCGCTGTCTTTTGTGACTACATAGCCAATTGCTTTCATCGAGAACTTCTAGCCAACGATATCCCACTCCCAGTTATATTATTTGTTGACGTTCATAAAACGCATTTAACAATTGAAGTCGCTCAACTTTGTCGAATCTACAGATACACTTAGTGGCTCTTTATCAAAACCCAACACATATTATATAACCTGCAGATTTCGACGCCTTTCGACCTATACAGGCTGGTTGGAAAATGGCATTACGTGAATGGCATGCAGCAAAAAATTACTAGGTCAACCTAACTAAAGAGAACTTCGTTCCTCTGCAAAAAATGGTTGTAAATCCGTGCATGAAAGAAAAAACATTAGTCAACGGATTTCATGCGTATCATTGAAGAAAATGAACAACCTAAGGAGTTACAAATGTTGAAAACAGATAACTCCAGAAAAACAGATTCATGTCATTTCAAGTCTTACTACTCTCCGATTACTTGAAGGCAAAATAGTTGCCAGAACCACCAAAACGCCAAAGAAAGCGGCAAGTCCGTTTGCTTTGACGGCCAATAGATTTGTGGAATTAATACAAGCAAAGCAGTCAAAAAAACAAGAGGAAGAGGCTGCAAAAGAAGAAAGGAAGCGATTACGGGAAGAGAAATAAACCACAAAAAGAAAAAGTTCCGAAGAAAAATCCAACAAAAATTGTAAAGGAAAAAGACGTTACTTGTCTTTACATCATCGAATTCATATTCCTGCAGACGATGATGATGCTTTCCTGTGTCATGCTTGCTACAGGGAAAGCAACACCGAGTCATCGGATGAAAATGACTTCGATCACTTTATCAAGAAGCTAAAAACCTGGTTTTTAGCTTTTGTTTGATGATTTGCCTACAATAACCCGAGTTTTTAGCTTATTTGTAAAATAAATTTATACGTGAATATTTTTTATATGTTTTTTTATGAAAATGTATGCGTAGTTAAAGTACGTTCAGTTTCTATTATGCGCTGTGATGATAGATTACTAAATTGATAAGTATAAGCGGTTAATCGCATCTTAGTACATATGGCCAATTAATGGTTTTCTAACGGCTAGTAACTAAATTTTGTGACCAATTACTGGTAAAAATGCACAATTTTTGTTTGAATTAAAACATTTTTACGAAAACGGCTTGTAATTCAACAATACATTAAGAAACATTAAGATAAAGATCCCTTTTATACGTGGGTGTCATGAAAAAAGTAACGAAATGTCACGATTAGGTAAAAAATAGATTCAAAGTTTCCAAGTCGCTTAAGCGGCCAGTTACTGGTCAGTTTACCCTACTACCTCAATATCAGCAGTGACTGCCGCGCTATAATCTCATGGTGCCAAGATCCATTAGGTACTTGGAGGTCATAACTTTAGCGCAACGTTTCTACCAAGTGAAAAATATATATTTTTTTTGCACAAGAGGTTACTGCAGATGCTCTACATTTTTTTGCTCCTATTAAAGGCCACACCCTTTATAGTTTGGCAAAAAAGTTTTGATATTAAAAAGTGGCAACACTGTAGTATCGTCCCTTTTTTCTTAGATTGATCTGAAAGGGAAGACACTACAGTGTTGCCACTTTTTAATTTCAAGACTTGCCAGACTGGTAAACTTATATCTAATCCTTTTATTTTGGCTTTGCCGTCATCAAAGATTTTCTCAGTTTGTAGTGCAGAGTGGTGAGCTATACTAACTCCCGTCGAAGAAGTTCCGTGGTGAGACTTATTTTCCCAATAGTTCCGTCAACGATACAAAGTAGTAGCTACTACGACATCAAGCGAATTTAGGAGGAATGTTAGTAGAACTGCGACCATACAGCGTCAGAACCAAACATTCGGAACGGAACTGAGGGCCTACTACGAACTTCGAAAATCGAAGTTCGTGACGTGCCGTCCCTTTCACTCTTGTATTATACACTATATGACGGAAAGGGACGGCACGATACGAAGTTCGATTTTCGAAGTTCGGAGTAGGCCTTCAGTTTGCAATAAGTCTCACTAGTTCCACCACGGTACTTCTTCCACGAGACTTCTGGAATAAACGGAAACAAGAACGGTAAAACAAGGATAACCATACCTACAATTAATTAATTTCTCCCCTTTTTGGGCTGACATGAAAGACTTGCCAGGTTATACGCTGATATGGATTTCGGAAGGGCAGATCAACAGAACTGGCTTGTTTTGACCTCATTAAATTTGTAACCGAGAGCATCAACAACAAAACTCCAGTAATATCAATGTTCTTAGACATGAGCAAGGCTTTCGATTTTGTCAACCATCCTACGCTCCTTCGAAAGCTTGAAGTATACGGGATTAGAGGAAAAGCACTAGAATGGACCAAAAGTTATTTGGAAGATAGACGACAGTGTACCGAGATCAAAAAAATTACTGTAGCAAAAAATGTTATCTTAAAGAAAACATATAGATCTCAACTTAAAGTCAATAGAGTTGGCATTCCACAGGGTAGCATTCTGGGCCCGTTATTATTTCTTCTGTATGTCAACGATTTGCCAAAGGCGACTTCTCAAAAGACCTTATTGTTTGCAGATGATACAACACTTCTTGTTAGATGTAACAACCGGGAAACCTTTGAAAAAGATTGTAATGACGCATTGTCAGATGTAGCAAATTGGATGACTTTTAATGGATTGAGCATAAATATAAGTAAAACCAATTTTATTCAGTTTATCTCATATAATACTACGGGATCACCTGTAAATATACAATTAAACAACAACGATGTGCAAAAAGTTGATTCATGTAAATTCCTTGGTATCAGCATTGATAAACACCTTAACTGGAAGGAACATATTGACCAACTCTGTGGAAGATTAAATAGATTTGTTTTCGCTCTGAAGAGGCTAAGAGAAACAGTTTCGGTGGAAGCTGCGCTAGCAGCTTATCACGGCTACGTTTCATCTGTGCTCAATTACGGATTAATACTTTGGGGAAATTCTGTTGACGTAGTAAAAATCTTCAAAATTCAAAAGAAATGTGTGAGGGTTCTTTGCAAGGCAAAACACGATGACAGCTGTGTTCCACTATTTAAAAAGTTAGGTATACTTCCATTGCCATGTTTATATATTCAAAATGTATGCAATTTCGTGAAAACTCATCAGTATTATTTCGTACAAAGAAATGAAATTACACAAAGGCAAACCAGACAAAAAACAATGAACCGTATGCATAAACCAGTTTGTAACAAGGCGATGTACGACAAAAATGTATTTAATATGTGCATAAAAGTTTATAATAACTTGCCAGAAAACTTTAAGTTACTCCAGGAACACGAGATGAAACGAAAATTAGTAGACTGGCTTCTTGACAAGTGTTTTTATAGCATCAAGCAATATTTAGAATTTAAAAATTAGTATTCATAGAATCACAATGTTTATGTTAATTTCCTGTATTTATTTGATTTATTTTAATTTATTTTTTTAGGATTAATTTTACCTATTTATTTTGAAGATTGATTTTGATTGAAATGTGAATTAGAATTATATTACTGATAATATTTGCACGCTTGCTTGCAAGCAAAATACACTGAACTTTATTTATTTAATGTAACAACCTACCACTGTATTTTTGCAAATAAATATATTTGATTGATTGATTGATTGATATAAGAACAGTTCAATCATAATCTATTGATGAATGTACAATTTCAGCATAAATTTACAATATGCAATTATACGCTGTATTTTAAAATAACAGTTCTCAAATTGTAATTCTGCGAGGGTTTAGCCTTCAGTGTAGAGCCAACATTATTTTATGTCAAAAAGTTTTCCTACTGCATACTAGATGTCGATATTATGAGATTCACGCGCATTAATTTTCATAAAGTTCTGCTATTCCATACTAGATGGCATTTAATCATTAAATGATATATTATTATTGATGCAATACGTATAACTGGTAAATTTATTTTTATATCATTTATACACTATCACTAAATGAATATAATTTAAAATAATAAGTACTATATAAATTACTTTCACCAAAATTTACAATTGTCTTTGATTCATATGCTGCTTTTAATAGTGCGTTTTGTGATTTTTGGTTGCATGGTTAATTTATTTCTTTAAACATACTAGCGTGTGTTTATTTATCAACATCATTTTTCCCAGAAATGAAAACAAAATGCTTTGATTTGATGTATTACTATAGCAAATTTGTGCAACACATTGTAAGAATAAACCATTCGTTCATTTTATCACCTTTGCAATAACGAAACGGCGAGTCTCATTCACCTTGTGAACGGTACTCATCTCAAACCGTACGGACGGAGTTACGCGGTGCGAATTTTTGACAAGCTGCCGTCGGGTCAAAAAATGACATTAAAATATGCCTAACGTTAGAACAATAAGTTACGCAATCAGGCTGCTGTTAGCGATTTACGCTTTCTGCGATGAATTCTTTTGCGATGCAGCACTTATGCGATGTGGACATTTTGCGATCTAGTCAGTGCACTAGTGACCCAGTCAAAACAGGTTAACTGATCATGTCCGCTATAGTGGTCGTTGAAAGTCTTTATTAAGCTTTACTTTCATGATTTTTTCATATGTTTTGAACCTATAGTTGAGAAGTTAGAGGGGGAAGGGGGAAAACATTTTTTTTCTTTTGGAGTTGTTTTTCCGAAAATATATACATTTTTTTTTTTTTTGATGATGACCTCTATTTTTTTTGAAACACCTATCCAAAAACACCCCGCACCATCATCATCGTGTCAGCCGAAAGCCGTCCAGTGCTGAAAATCCCCCAAAGAATTCCACAGGACTGGCGCCACCCCCATCCAGCGGACACCCGCGACCCTTACCAGGTCATCAGTCCACCGTATGGGGGGCCTGCCCACGCTCTGCCTTCCGGTACGCACCATAAGGTTGAAGCAGAAAAAAGTTATCCCCACTTTACGTGTAGGGGAGGTACCATTATAAAAAACAGTTTTTATCTTAACACATTGTCAGATTTATTGATTTATATAACGTTGCAATCACAGAGCAAAGTATCGGACAGACAGACGGACACACAGACAGACAGACGGACATGGCGAAACTGTAAGGGTTCCTAGTTGACTACGTAACCATAAAATCTGCGGTATTCGAGGTTAAGCAACGTTGGCCGTGGCCAACTCTTATGGCCAACTGATTTGATTGGTAACTAACTGAGCGCTCCCGTACCTCGGAAGGCACAGGCACACTAAGCCTTCCTGCCTCTTTTCTTCTTTTTCTTGCTGCTTGAATATTTTTGTAAGCTACTGTCTATGACAGCAGTCACTAAGCCAATTCAGAGGCCTTTGGGCGGCTTGAGAGCCTTTAACAGTCAAGTTGCCCACTCACTTGACAAGCCAAATCGCAATAAGGTGTAGTACCTCGAGCATCCTTGAGGATGATGTTGATGATGACTTATGAACTTGACTGTACTAAATACAAAGAGTAAATAAATATTATAATCCGTTGTCCATTTAACTTTTTTTATGACATAGCAGACAAACGAGCAGACGAATTGCCTGATTGTAAGCGATTATCGCCGCCCATGGACACCCGCAACACCAGAGGGGTTGTAAGTGCGTTACCGGCCTTTAAGATGGGAGTCCGCTTTTTTCTTGAAGGTTTGAAGGTCGTATCGGTCCGGAAATACCGCAGGCGACAGTTCATTCCACAGTTTAGGTAAAAATTATGAGATTTCTAGCAAATTTCATATTGATTTTCATTGTGACAAGTTACGAAGTCGAGACATCGATGACCCGTTTCTTTATATTTTATTTAAAAGTACCTTACCTCCCTTCCCAGTACGCACAAGTTATTTGCAGAAATTGAGAAGCGTCTGGTTGACATAACTGGTGACCAAAGAGCTGGCGACTTCTTCGCTCAACGTATCAGTATTGCGATACAGCGAAGAAATGCCGCCAGCATCCTCGGTACAATGTCTCAAGGACCTGTTTTAGATTTAAATTATATTTTTTTCGGTTAAGTATTTTTGTATAATTTTTTTTGTAAATAAATAAAGTAATATTGGTGTCCTTAACTCTTTGTTTCACAAAGATATACCCTCGAAACGAAGCCAACTGGGCTTATCGTAAATAGATAAACAAGCTAATTATATGTAAACTAGCATTTGCCCGCGGCTTCGCCCGCGTACTAAGCGTAATTTTAACCGTCTACAAAAAATAGGTTCACTGTTTGACCCATATATATGTATGTAGGTGTATGTTTGTCCACGATTATCTTGCGTTTGGCTGAACCGATTTAGATGCGGTTTCCAGAATAGTAGTTGTTACATTCTGGGGGTATCGGTATACGAAGTTTGGTGATTGTGATTTATTAAAAGGAGCATCCAAAAAGAAAATTTGGCTTTCTTTTTCATTCGCACTCCTTACTGTTAGTCCGTCTGTTCCAACCGAGTTACTTTTACTGGACCGATTGAATTGAAATTTGGCACAAACTATCAAGAATTCAGAGCGCTCGTGGCCCAGCGGCACCCGCCTACCGCGTGCGGTATGCGAGGTTAAGCAATGTGGGTGCAAGTCAGGTCTTGGATGGGTGACCGCTTTGAGTAATTACTAACTGAGCGCTCTCGTGCTTTGAAAGGCACGTTAAGTCGTTGATCCCGGCTGCTGTTTACGACAGCAGTCGTTAAGCCAAGTTGGAGGCCTTCGGGCGGCTTGAGAACTTCTAACAGTCAAGTTGCCCACTTAATTGACAAAGAAGGGTCGAAGTTGCACTACGTCCGTAGGGAGTACCCACCGTTACCCTAGTTACCCTACACGTGACCCCTGGGTGGTGCTAAAAGTGCAACAAAAACTGGAAACCGTACTTGTCTTCCCGAAGATTTCACGGTTCGTTAATAAATACCATACGATTCAAAAATAATTTAAAGGTTGATTTAAATGGATACAATATCGAAACCTCTATGTCGTTTTTAAAAGCCAATCCATAAATACCCCACATGCCTATATAGTAACAAAACTTTTTTTTACAATCCCTGGCATGCATAGAGTGCTAAATTTTACCTCAGATTCGTATTAAGAGACCTCTCGGACGCTCAGATCTCGATTTTGATCGAAATTGGGTCGAAAAAAAAAAACAATATGGCCACCACTTACACAAATTTTACCTGGGATTCGTATTAAGAGACCTCTCGGACAATCAGATATCGATTTTGAACGAAATCAGGACGGAAATGAAGAAAATCAATATGGCCGCCACTTTTTCCAAATTTTACCTCAAATTCGTATTACGAGACCTGTCGGACGCCCAGATATTAATTTTGAACGAAATCGGGTTGGAAATGAAGAAAATCAATATGGCTGCCACTTTTTCTAAATTTTACCTCGGATTCGTATTAGGGGACCTCTCGAACGCTCTGATATTGATTTTCAACGAAATCGGGTTGGAAATAAAGGAAATCAATATGGCTGCCACTTTTTCCAAATTTTACCTCGGATCAGTATTAAGAATTCTCTCGGACGCTCCGATATCGATTTTGAACGAAATCGTGACGGGAATGATAAAAATTAATATGGCTGCCACTTTTTCTAAATTTTACTTCGGATTCGTATTACGAGACCTCTCGGACGCTCAGATATCGATTATGAACGAAATTGGGAAGGAAATGAAGAAAATCAATATGGCTTGGACTTTTTCAAAATTTTACCTCGGAGTCGTATAATTAGAAACCTCTCGGATGCTTAGATATCGATTTTTAACGAAATCGTTAAAGAAAAGAAGAAAATCAATATGGCCGCCAATTTTCCAAATTTTACATCGGAGTCATGGACCTCTCGGACGCTCGGATATCGATTTTGAACGAAATCGGGACGGAAAAGAAGAAAAGCAATATGGCCGCAACTGCCATACCGCTGCTGCTGCTGCGGTATTTCCGGACCGATTCGACCTTCAAACCTTCAAGAAAAGAGCGTACTCCCATCTTAAAGGCCGGCAACGCACTTACAACCCCTCTGGTGTTGCGAGTGTCCATGGGCGGCGCTAATCGCTTACCATCAGGCGATTCGTCTGCTTAATGTCATAAAAAAAAAAAAAAAACTTTTTCCAAATTTTACTTCGGAGTCGTATTAGGGGATCTCTCGGACGCTCAGATATCGATTGTGAACGAAATCGGGACGGAAATGAAGAAAATCAATATGGCCGCCACTTTTACCAAATTTTACCTCGGATTCGTATTAGGAGGCCTCTCAGACGCTCAGATATCGATTTTGAACGAAATCGGTTTGGAAATGAAGAAAATCAATATGGCTGCCACTTTTTCCAAATTTTACCTCGGATTCGTATTAAGAGACATTGTGGACGCTAAGATATCGATTTTTAACGAAACCGGGACGAAAATGAAGAAAATTAATATGGCCGCCACTATTTCCAAATTTTACATCGCATTCGTATTACGACACCTGTCGGACGCTCAGATATCGATTATGAACGAAATTGGGAAGAAAATCAATATGGCTGCGACTTTTTCAAAATTTTACCTCGGAGTCGTATTAAGAAACTTCTCGGATGCTCAGATATCGATTTTTAACGAAATCGTTAAAGAAAAGAAGAAAACCAATATGGCCGCTACTTTTTCCAAATTTTACCTCGGAATCATATCAGGGGACCTCTCGGACGCTCAGATATCGATTTTGAACAAAATCGGGACGGAAATGAAGAAAAGCAATATGGCCGCCACTTTTTCCAAATTTTACTTCGGAGTCGTATTAGGGGACCTCTCGGACGCTCAGATATCGATTGTGAACGAAATCTGGACGGAAATGAAGAAAATCAATATGGCCCCCACTTTTTCTAAATTTCACCTCGGATTCGTATTGCGAGGCCTCTCAGACGCTCAGATATCGATTTTGAACGGAATCGGTTAGGAAATGAAAAAAATCAATATGGCTGCCACTTTTTCCAAATTTTACCTCGGATTCGTATTAAGAGACATTGTGGACGCTAAGATATCGTTTTTTAACGAAACCGGGACGAAAATGAAGAAAATTAATATGGCCGCCACTATTTCCAAATTTTACATCGCATTCGTATTACGAGACCTGTCGGACGCTCAGATATCGATTTTGTACGAAATCGGGAAGGAAATGAAGAAAATCAATATGGCTGCGACTTTTTCCAAATTTTACCTCGGATTCGTAATAAGAGACATCTCGGACGCTCAGATATCTATTTTGAACGAAATTGGGACGGAAATTAAGAAAATCAATATGGCCGCCTCTTATCCCAATGAGTCGTATTTAGGGGACCTCTCGGACGCTCAGATATCAATTTTGAACGAAATCGCAACGGAAATGAAGAAAATTAATATGGCCGTTACTTTATTCAAAGTTTACCTCGGATTCCCATTAAGAGTCCTCTCGGACGATCAAATATCGATTTTATCGAAATCGTATCGGACGGCACTGATTAATCACTCACTTGCACATTGATCACTTACTTACAATACATTGAATCAAAAAAGGTCGTCTCTTCATAGGGAATTCACGGCATTTCATGCACCTTAAGATCTCATATGGAACCTACATGCCAAATTTGGTATCTCTCTAACCAGTAGCGCTGTGCGTTGATATGTCAATTACTCAGTCAGTCAGTTTCTTCTTGCAATTTGGCAAAAACTTTTAAAAGTTTTCATGTCCGCAATATAAAATTTCGAAATCAATGCCATTTTCAAAATTAACGACCCAAAAAAACCATAAAAACGACGCGAACCCAACTGAGGGAATGGTATTTCACGTCCTCCACGTGGGAATTTAAAATCATTGTTGTTTTCGTAATCAGCGACCTGATAAACCATTGAAACAATACCTACCCATATCGATTTTCAGAATTTGTCACCACATTTCCCCCTTTTAGGGGTTGATTTCTCATAAAACCTGAAACACATGTTTACTAATTTAACGTTAGAAATACTCCTGTGAAGTTTCTAATAAAATAGTCCAACTAATCTTGATTCCCCACACACACCTCGAACCCCCATTTTACCCCCTTAGGGGTTGAATTTTGAAAAATCCTTTCTTATTGCACCCCTAGATCTTATATGGAACCTATATACTAAATTTAGAATTTCTAGAACCAGCAGTTTGGGCTGTGCGATGATATTTCACTCACTTAGTCAGTCAGTTATTTCTTGCAATTTGGCACAAACATTCAAAAGTTTTCATGTCCACAACATTAAATTTCAAAATCGATGTCATTTTCGTCATGAACGTCCCAAAAAACCATAAAAACGACACCCATATTAATATTTAGACATTTCATCCCCCTCGCACCCCAACAGAGAGGATGGTATTTCACGTCCTCCACGTGGGATTTTAAAATCATTGTTGTTTTCGTTATCAGCAACCCGGTATATCATAAAAACAATACTCATGTAGATTTTCAGAATTTGGCACCACCTCTCCCCCTTTTAGGGGTTGATTTCTCAAAAAACCTGCAACATGTGTTTACTCATTTATCGTTAGAAATACTTCTGTGAACTTTCGAATAAAATTGTCCAACTAATCTTGATTTCCACACACTTCGGACCCACATTTAACCCCCTTAAGGGTTGAATTTTGAAAAGTACTTTCTTAATGCACCTCTAGCTAGACCTTATATGGAACCTACATACTAAATTTAGAATCTCTAGAACCAGCAGTTTGGGCTGTGCGATGATATGTCACTCGCTCAGTCAGTCAGTTATTTCTTGCAATTTGGCACAAACTTTCAAAAGTTTTCATGTCCACTACATTAAATTTCAAAATCTATGCCTATTTCGTAATGAACGTTCCAAAAAACCATAAAAACGACACCCATATTAATATTTAGAAATTTCATCCCCCTCGCACCCCAACAGGGGGGATGGTATTTCACGTCCTCCACGTGGGATTTCAAAATCATTGTAGTTTTCGTTATCAGCGACCCGATAAACCATAAAAACAATACCCATGTCGATTTTCAGAATTTGTCACCACATTTCCCCCTTTTAGGGGTTGATTTTTCAGAAAACCTGAAACACGTGTTTACTCATTTATCGTTAGAAATACTTCTGTGAAGTTTCGAATAAAATAGTCCATCCAATCTTGTTTCCCCATACAAACTTCGGACCCCTATTTCACCCCCTTAGGGGTTGAATTTTGAAAAATCCTTTCTTAGTGCACCCCTAGACCTTATAAGCAACCTACGTGCCAAATTTGGAATCTCTAGGACCAGCGGTTTGGGCTGTGCGTTGATATGTCAGTCAGTCAGTCAGTCAGTCAGTCAGTCAGTCAGTCAGTCAGTCAGTCAGTCAGTCAGTCAGTCAGTTTCTTCTTTTATATATTTAGATATTGTACAAACTGAAACCAATGCTTAGTCACGTAGTCCAAATTAATAATGTAGGTATTGACTTATTGTTGGGTTATTTTGTTTGAGTTGGGAATAATGAAATGCGGCGAAGTGTGGAGGTATTATGTAGGTATTTTTTAGCCGGCAGGTTGAATACGTACCGTTTTCAAATGTAGGTAGTTTTTAAATTCTCATGCTCGAAAAGTGTATTAGGTTTAACAAGCGGAGCATATGAATACATATTTGTAATTAACAAAATATTTATTATTATATGACCAAAATACTTCCCCATATTAAATCCACCAATAATCCGCAATACACATCGACAGCCAATCGGAACCGTTAAGGATTTTTTTGGTACCGTAAAATGGGGTGAGTTGGGTGAAATTCGACTTACAAACCTCGATAAAATTTTATTTTTACATGTGAAAACAGAATGGTGTATATAATAAGTGGTTCGGACGTTTGTATTTTATTTTTGGTAGTTCCATTTCATAAATTTGACGATAAAGAGGAAAACCCACCTCACCCTGTAGTGCCTCGTATTTGGGGGAGAGGGTTTTTCATACAAAGGTGATTTTGGAAGATTATTGGATCGTTTTTTTTATTATGCGTATTACTATAGCCCCATTTTAAATTGGAATACATTATTTTTGTAGCAGTAGCCTTAAAATCCCTTCTCACCCTCCTCTCAAACCTTCTCTCCCCATTCACAACCCAACTCTCCCCGCGAAACCTACTCACCCTGTTTTACGGTACGTATACATTTGAACTTGGCTTCTTATTAAAATTTGAAATTCTTACTGTTCCCAGCTTATATGTACATCCTACGGTACGGTTTCAGAGGAATTTTCTCCCTCGGACGTTCCGACTGTGGAATGAGCTCCCTGTCGAGGTTTTCCTGAGGGACTACAGTATGGGGTTCTTCAAGAAAGGGCTGTATACATTTTTAAAGGGTCGGCAACGCGCATGAGACACCCCTGGAGTTGCAGGTAGGGTGCGGTGACTGCATACAATCTGCCTGGCCGTACGCTTGTTTGCCACCGACGTGGTATTAAAAAAAACATATTATACATTATTATTATAAGTATTGTCTACGGTTATTACAATTAAAACTCATGAAATAAACGTCGAGATATTTATTACTACAAAACACATGCAATATAATACATTTTTATAAAATCGTTTTATTTGACAAGCTGGCTTTTGATTAAAGTTAACTTAAGATTAGCACCTAGTCCTGTAATTTTGCAACTTTTTCGACGAAACATCTTAAAAATTTATAATTTCAGTTGCGACGGTAAAAAGTTCAAGTATTTCTGCAATTTAAATTTAAATTTCTAACGTCCCAAACGTCCAAGAGTGTTAAATATATATTTCGAAACTCTTGAATAATAAACTTTCTAATTGTTACCAGGCCCGGGTATAGAATACGGCTACGGTATCCTCTGCCTGTCGTAGAAGGCGACTAAAAGGGGGTCCTTGGGGTCGAAGACGGTCACAGTTGGGGGCTGTGATCGCCTATGAAAGCAGATGGTTGGACCCACAGACTCTAGGGTGGCACTGGTGCGTTCCGAAGGAGATCCCAGAGCCGCCCGAAATGAGTTGAGGAGGACGATCGGGGGGTTTATAGTCGGTGCAAGTCCGAAATAACCACCGTACTGTCCCCGCGGTGCGGTGGTATCCATAAAGGATTTTCCCCCGTGAAAATAAAAAAGGAAAAAAAAAGGCAACTTGAATCACGTGTAAAATGTTATAATTTTTATAGATTTTTAGGTAGTGTCACAGTCACCTGAACACTTATAAACCTTATTGCAATGAGATAACGCCTATCATCTGGTCAGCTAACTGTGGCGCTGTTAGGTATGTTACACAGTAGATAGGAAGTGAGTTGAGTGTCGCCGTTCGCCAACAAACTGTCATGCAGTTTGGCGAAAAGTTGTGTGTATTAAACTATGTGAATTGTGATTGAATAAATAAAAAAAAGGTATTTACTTTGTAAGTGCCGGCCTGGGAGGCAACTGATTTGGCGGATCCGGTATGTGATATTTTGTTCTTTAACATGAACTTGCAGGTAAATTAGTTTAAGTTTACCACTGATGACATATGTTCTTATTCAATTGGATATATATTCTACTTTAATACTAATGTAATAGAGTTTTCTTTACATACATATAAAAAATCCCATATTTGTATTGTAATAAATGCTGATGTAATAGTGAATCAGCAGCCTGATTGCGTAACTTATTGTTCTAACGTTAGGCATATTTTAATGTCACTTTTGAAGTAAAAATCTATTAGCTTATGTCATATTTTTTCTACCTAACGATAGGTTATAATTGAGCCGAACTGAATGAACGACTGAATGGAAATCCCATACTAAAATCAGAAAATGATGAAATTATTGGAAACGCGTAATTTTTTGACGGTTAGATTGGACGGTACAAAATGTCAATTACTGTGTGACAAAGTCATAATGTCTGTCATGTCAAAACATGAATTGAACAAAGATTATAGTTGTTGTTTATTCATTAAAATGGGAAAATTTCCCAACTATTTCATTGTCAAGTCGCTAGAACACACGATAGAGTACAAAATATCAATATGACTTTGTAAAAAATCAAAAAGTAAGTAGGTAACAATAAATGTTATGTTATGTCATGTGGTATTTACTTATTTATTCACATTCGTCATTGATGATTAATTTAATTTTTAGTATTGTGTGCATCGTTTCAGGATGTAAACCGGAATATCCATCTCTGTGATGATGATGCCATGCTCTATTAAGATGATGAGATTGAGTAGCAAAATGAAATGAAGGAATGTAAAAAACATGTACCCAGCAAAAGAGATCTCTTCTGTGGTATACGTGCCATATTATTAAACAATATATGATGAAATGTAGAAATGTTCACCTATAAGCATGTATTTTTTCATACACGCGCCCCACACGTTGATGCCAAGGGCGTTGTTCCTACATGCTTGTCGATTTATGGTAGGTACTAAAAATTGATGAAATGACGTGATTAATAAATATCATAATCACAGTATATCATTCTGAATGATTGACACTAGTGTCTACATTCATTTTCAGTAACCGTGAATTTATTGATTCTACTTACTGGTGGGTCTGAATCCTTTCTTTTTACTAGTCCCTTAAAAGAAACCTGTGGTATGGATAATGGACATGAGCTATATTTTATCTCGCGGTTTTACCTTTATTACTAAGTAATAATACTTGGGCAGAGTCGCGCAGACAGCTAGTAAATACATAAAACTGCATACAACAGTTATATACTAATGTAAAATGTTTTAGATGATACAAAGGAGATTGCGGAGACGTGGGTGGTGCCGCATGGATTTTCTGGCAAGAAAGGAGTCATCTTTGTACGGCGCCGAGATTACACAATACGGGCAATGGTCGCCTTGTTGATCTACATTATCTACAACAATCATTAAAGCTTGAAACGCACAGAGCGGGGCGCAGCGTCGTTGCGGGGCGGAGGCGGTTTTGCGGTAAAGCGAACGCAATCCGGGGTATGTCGCACCACAAAAACCGCGCGGAGGCAGCGTGTGTGATATATGAAGCAGTAATTGACACTACCAAGTCTACCAACAGCCGACAGTTTCGAAACGAACATGTAAAACTGCCTCCGCCCCGCACCGCGCCGTGCCCGCTCTGTGCGTGATGAGGCTCTTGTCAAGATTATATGCAGTATCGACCGGTTTAAGTCGTAAAATTACAAAAAATCAAATGACTAATTATACTATACTTTTATTTTATCTCTAATATAATAAAACAGTAGCAAAGTACGGACAGATCTATGAACCATGAAGATATAGATACGAAGACTGTCAATGTGCATATATATCGCGCCCAAAGCGGACTCTCTCGTATACGCTACAAGCATAACTTTACTATATTATACCTACGTTTAAGCTTTGAAAAATCTTAGTACGAACAAAAAGCGATATATCGTCAATAACGATTATATAGTTGAGTTTAATGAATCATACATGAATCAAGATTTTATACCTAGAATTATATTGGTGGGGTGTAGTAATGTAATCCATTTATGATGAAAACCATAGTTAACT
This sequence comes from Notocelia uddmanniana, assembly GCA_905163555.1. Classification (NCBI taxonomy): domain Eukaryota; kingdom Metazoa; phylum Arthropoda; class Insecta; order Lepidoptera; family Tortricidae; genus Notocelia; species Notocelia uddmanniana. The sequence goes on along the minus strand of LR991059.1, from coordinate 25,676,637 downwards.
TTTCATAGGTACAATATAGAATCTGTCGACCCAGGTTGGTCTAAATACAACAAATGGCAGCTGAGGGAATAAGGACAGCATTCTGGTCTTACGTTTTCAAGGTTACACATATCTACCGATTTTCTCATGTGTGGTTTAGCGTGTTGTGATACGAAAATATTATTATTGAACGTTTTAAAGTATCCCACTGGGTTGATGCGAATCCAATAAGGGGTTTCTAACAAGAGAAATAATTCTCTTTACCTACATGTAAAGTAAGTACATTTTGATTTTACTTATTTAACATATTTCTTTGTCTCCTTCCAAATGTGCCGATATAAAATAAAAGGACTAAAGTCAACAGCAAACGTAGATGATCATTTTAGTACTTTATCGCACTAACGTAACAATACTGCGACAGTTGGGATGCATCAATGTAGTGAAAGTGACAAGGTACTTGTAATAATGCTTTAATTGTAATAACTTATTCTACTTGACACTAGATGTCTATTGCTGTAAACAACTGTATATACATTATCACTCTTGATTCCAATTTATTAACAACAGTCAGCTAAAGTCCGGCAGTCTTCCTCTAGAACAAAGAGGCTGATGACTTAAAACCTCCTTGAAACATAAAATTCTGACACGTCATAACAATCAAAATGTAGGCCACATGTAGGTGTCATTTTGAAATTAATGTCGTGTTGTCAAAGAATTAAAAGTAATTGTTATTGGGAAATTATAATCGCAAGAATATGAGACGAGTAAAACATTAACAAGGAAGGTATTTTGGTATGTTATAAAGGATTTATATACACAAATATGCAAACAAGGTGTGTGTGTAATGTTTTTTATAATTTCAAGTTGTACTCATATTGGCTTTCATGTTGTGCTTCTGATCTTTCACGCCGTGATCGGCGACGGCCATCCTAGTTAGTTACAGCTGAACTTACTCGGAATACTCAGTCGCATGAGCATGAAGCACAGTCAAGCTGATGGAGCTGTTAAATGTATTAGTTGTATGAAGGCTTAGGGCGATTTCGTATATACCTAACGTCGCATATCAAACTTGATGAGACGAGCATCTTTGAAAGCTTGAAGCTCATTTTAATACCACAACGCCATTTTGAGCCCAATTAGGCCCTCCCACTTATGCGTTGGTACCATTTTGCAGGCAGTTAGGTGACGCACGCGGTAAAACACACCCTTGTAACGAAAGAAGATAGTGCTCACCTCGAATCCGTTTGCTGGCTGATGAACGGGTTTCAGTTGTCTACAGTCATCCCGACGGCCTTAGCTAATCTTCCAATATCAAACCTTCCATGTCTGATGATATTTTACACCAACGCAGGTAGCAGAGCTACTGTGTACGGGGCCCAATCATAATCATGCCACTATAGTGGTGAGCTATAAGGATTTCTACATAAAATTATTTTCTGCCCCACAGCTTTGGCTACATTGTTTAAGTGCTAATCACGTGCTACTACAATATTTTTTGACGGAGGCACGTTCTACGAGTACACTATCTTTTGACGGAGTTTCAATTGAAAATGGCGCACTTAGTTAAGTACCCTTATATTTATTGAATTGCTTAAGATTTTTATTTAAGTAGTTTCTTTTTTTCGTGCTGAAACGATAACTTCAACATTTCGTTTTTAGGGTTCCGTAGTCAACTAGGAACCCTTATAGTTTCGCCATGTCTGTCTGTCTGTCTGTCCCTCTGTCTGTCCCAGGCTTTGCTCTGGGACTGTTAGTGCTAGAAAGCTGCAATTTGGTATGGATATATACCTAAATCAATAATTTTTGCTGTAACCCTTGTATTGTGTGGAGTGCTGTTGGTAAGGTTTTCAAAATGAATAGAAGTCTTTATCAAACAATTTTGAAAATTTTTAATATTTTCGGAAATATTCACTCAAAAATCCAAACAAAAATGTGTCCCTCTAACTTTTGAACTATGGGTCTAAAAAATATTAAAAATAAACACGAAAGTAAAGCTTAATAAAGAATTTCAACGAAAACTGTAGCGGCCATGATCAGTGAAGCTGTTTTTGAGTTATCGTAAAAAGTCTTCCCTTAGTAGTAAAAGACGTATGAAATGCTGCAAAAGTATTCTCTTTTGCTTATGGATTTTTTAACCGACTTCAAGATTTCAAAAGAGGAGGTTATCAATTCGGTTGTATGTTTTTTTTTTTTATGTTTGTTACTCCATAACTCCGTCATTTCTTAACCGATTTGGAAAATTCTTTTTTTAATTGTAAGTATATATATCCACGTTGGTCCCGTTTTTGTCAAAACGCAGTTATGATGATGGAATCCATGAGGAATTGAGGGAACTCCTCAAATCTTTAAGGCAAACATATAGTGATTTTTGTGTTTTTATCAACAAGTCAAGCATTTTCATCTAAAAATGTGACATTGGATGAAGTGGAACTGCTGATGATGATCAGAACAGAACTCTTCAACAACGAAAAGTTCACGTTTGGCGATTTGTCCTCCTACACAGCTAGGAGGACAAATCGCAATTCTTAAAGGCAAACATATAGTGATTTTTGTGTTTTTATCAACAAATCAAGCATTATCATACAAAAATGTGACATTTGATGAAGTGGAACTGCTGATGATGATCAGAACAGAACTCTTCAACGACAAAAAGTTCACGTTTGGCGATTTGTCCTCCTAGCTGTGTTTTTTAAGCAAGTTCTATTTTCACGATTAATTTTTGTCTTGCTCGATTTTTGATGACGGGATCCATGAGGAATTGAGGGAACTCCTCAAATCTTAAAGGCAAACATATAGTGATTTTTGTGATTTTATCAACAAATCGAGCATTATCATACAAAAATGTGACATTTGATGAAGTGGAACTGCCGATGATGATCAGAACAGATCTCTTCAACGACGAAAAGTTCACGTTTGGCGATTTGTCCTTCTAGCTGTGTTTGTTAAGCAAGTTCTATTTTCACGATTGATTTTTGTCATGCTCCAGTTCTGATGATGGGATCCATTAGGAATCGAGGGAACTCCTCAAATGTGAAAGGCACACAAATAGTGATTTTAGTATTTTCATGAACTAATCAAGCATTTTCATTCATAAAAGTGACATTTGATGAAGTGGAACTGCTGATGATGATCAGAACGGAACTCTTCAACGACGCGTAGTTCACGTTTGGCGATTTGTTCTCTTCGTTTTGTTTGTCAAGCAAGCAAGGTTTTTCCATGATTCCATGAGGAATTGAGGCTACTTAGTCTTCTACCATTATAAACATACTTATAGCCATTTTTATTTTATTGTATGGAATCTAAGAGTGCATTGTCTAAGTATAATAATCTTTCACCGGTCTCTTAAAAATTATTTAGAGTAAGTTCATTGAGCAACTACGGAACATTTACAGCCTACCTGATGGTAAGCAGACACCGTAGCTGGCAGGCGGACGGACAATACGTCCCACTGCTGGGCACGGGCTTTCTCACTAATGAGAGGGATAGAGCAATAATCCCCACGCTGGCCCATTGCGGGTTGGAGACTTCACATACTCCTTGGAATTTATTGGCAGATGTATGTAGTTTTCCCCAAGATGTTTTCCTTCACTAAAAAGCTAACGGTATCAAATGATATCCCGCTGGTACGAGTCGGGATTGGAACCCACGACCACTTTTTACCCGACTACGGCAAAGCCCAAAAGGAGTAGGGTTATGTGTTTGGTCTGTATGTATGTATGTCTGTTCCTATGTCCACTCGTAACTACTTAACAGCTTAACCGATTTTGATGAATGATACGTCATTAGATTCCTCTCAATGACGCGAAATGGTGGATTTGAGAATCCTCTTTTCACTAACACGTGGTTTTCTTCGCCATTTAGCAGGAGGGTGGAGCGTTATATTAATAACGCTGACTGGACTAATAATAGTTATTAGTTTTATTACTAACCACGTTAACTTTGCCAATGGTACCCGTAGGTGTCTCTCAACTCATCGCAGCGCGCATACTCGGGAGCTCTGGTGTCTTTATGGTTTGAGGGTATCTTCAGGAATATAACACCACGTACTTACAGAGTTGAATAAGTTCTGCTATCCTCAGTTGCGTTGCTCCAAATATGAGTAAGACCACAATTTGCTATGTTCTACCTCTCCAAGAAGTAAATATATATCTACATTTTAATGATTGAGATACCTATCGTTTCACCAGACACTGCATTAAAGAATGTTTTGTTCCTATAATTATGTAGAATACGAGCAGATCAAACTCACAGAGATGCCAAAACTAATGTTGACACTCGCTCGAATGCTGATTTACCGACCGAACGACACATACGGTCATGCCATGAACGAATTGGTTGTTTCATACCTAGCGTGAAACGGTGAAACAGATTACTAAGTTCAATATTTAATTGCATTTTGTGTTTCAGATACTTAATCAACCCATACATAGAATAGCCTCATTATTAAGGAGAGTACGATGTAGCAGCAAAAGCCTCATAAGGGAGTTGGCAGAGCGACTTGACTGTCCATTCGCTAAATACTGGATAGAGGTTACAATAGGGAGAGCAATATAATTGTTAGTGTCGATAGACTTATGTTGCTGTCCATTATAATTACAATTTAAATATAAATTAACATAGTAAATAAGATAATATTGTTAACTAACCCACTATGGATCGATTAGGTCTGAAATAAACGCTTTATCTTTTTATTTATTTTAAGGTAGCTTGTGGTTCTACTCCGAGCGTACGCGTGGCACGCAACATATCTGTAGAGCGCTAACTACGCGTTTGCGACTACTACACGCGCTGAAGCGGCGGCAGTTTTCTATGCTGTATATTATAATACCATGAAAGCTGTTGGATATTTAAGAAAACTGGCAAGTTAAAGCTCAAAATGCATTACGCCGCAGTAAATTAGCTCTATGGTAAACAATTTAGATAATCTACGGAACTTGGCACCCATTTATGTTTTGTATTGTTTTGTGTTTGTATTTTCGTGTGAAATCAGTGTCGTAACCCTTTGTGCTGCGTGTTATCCTATTCTGAAACACTTGCAGCATTGTAACCTTTGTTGCCATATTTTGTAGTATATGTTAATGTTGTTGTGTCTGTGTTTCGAATAAATGCCTCATTCATTTATTCTATCATTCATTTAGATATCAATGTTTTTAGCAGTGAAGACGACAACCACGCATCGCATATTGAACTTGGCTGCCATTTTCACATTTATGTTTTTGATGGGATTTATTTTAAGGTAGCATGTTTTTCTACTCCGAGCTTACGCGTGGCACGCAACATATCTGTATTTAGACTAACTTTGCTACAACTACATGCGTTTGAGCGGCGCCGTTTTATATGGATCTCAGATCATAGAAAGAAATAGATGTGAAACGGGGGCGTGGCGCATGTCGCCGCGACATGGTCAAAAAGCAGTGTAAATAATAACATATGAAAAAGCGTTATATTTTCTGTGAGTTGTACATTGAACGTTTTGTACAATAACCACACCGTACCGTGCTAAGCCACGGCGCAATGTATCATGCCGCGGTCGCTTTGGTCGCTGCGTGAATTATTTAGTAGTGCGTAGGCGCTGGCCGCCTGTTTGACTCCACCTACTAGAGCGGTGCCGGTTAAAATTGCAGTTTATGCGTCATCGATAAAATAGGAATAGAATGTTGAATTAGTTATTTCATATCAAAGATAAATTCACAAATCAATATTTAATAAACATAACTTTTTTCCGAAAGACTGCAGACCAACTTCCAACTGGATCTTATTAACCGACTTCGATAAAAGAAAGAAGGTTCTCACTGTTGTCAGTTCGTATTCGTGTTTTTTTTATGTATGTACCGCTATAATGCTTTACTATGTTATACAACTTTGGTGATTATATGAACACCATCTAAACTGGCCATTTCAATAGTCATCAATATCTGAACATAATAATTTAAAGATCGAGGTCGATAAAACATCATTTAACGTTTGCCTCCCTCTAGTGTTCATTGCCTTTTTGAGGGGTGCGTAAAGCCAATCGCAGCGCTTGTTTGCATGATGTCGTAAACTCGGCGGCACCGCCCGAGGTTTTGTTTTTACACGGTTCATTGTGTGTGTGTGGACTTGGTGGGAGAAAACTGGAGACATTGGTTTTCGTTGAAAGGAAGCAGTAGGGCACTTCTCCCTTTTTTTATGTTCTGAGATATGGATACATTGCAATATGCATAGCAAATATTCGAAATCCATTTACGCACAACGCCGCGGTGAGCAGCACCAAAATAGTTCATATCTACTGCGCTACAAAGCAGCAGCTGCTATCACTTCTACATCCATTTTCAGATGATGAAAATGTATAGGAACGCAAACCATGATTGCGCCGAAAATGATTTTACAGACCAATGAAGAAGAGCCAGCAAACAATAACTGGGCACGGTTACACACAATTTGAACTTCGATTCTTCGGAAGTTTGTCAGATCCTTGCCAATAATATAGATACAGTTGTACGTATAATAATATCTGATCTGACTGAACTATAGAGAACATTCAAAACTGTGTAGATATTTTTTGATAAAAAAAAATTCAAAAATAAGATGCTTGTTTTATTTTTTTTGGTGGAAAGTTTAGGACATTTTGATTAGTACATTACTACAGAGGCCGGGACAAAAGGGGTTGCCGGCCGAAGACATATAGACGGCCGAGCGAAGCGAGGCCGGATAGGTCTAAGGCCGGCAACCCCATATTTCCCGCCGAGGTATGTATAGTGCTTTTCTCAAAATGCAATGAAATAAACAACAAAAAAATCAAAGTTTTATTTTTAATACGCACAGTGGCAGAATGTCATGATGCCTGTGCCACAAATTTATGTGGAATGGAAATTAAAAGAGAACTTTGCAGGCCTAGGCCTGCAAGATTTGTATGAAATTCCATTAACTACCTCTTGTCATAGCCGCACCTGAAACGTCATACTTCGCAGCCTATTATAAGGAACATAACATCAATATTTCATTGCATGTTTGAGAAAATTATTTTCCCCGAAACGAAGAGAAATTGGATCGACAAATATTTGTCAATTCAATTTCTCTTCCAAGCCGAGATAATAGTGGTAATTCCTATAAGCCGCTGTAAGAATAATGGTTCGGACAACTATCCACTTCACAGTGTCCATATACAAGGTGTGGCCTGTAATAGGAACAAAAAATTAAACGGTACACTATTGAGCTCCCCAGCAATTATTTCCACCACCACCACCCACCACCATATCAGCCGAAGGACGTCCACTGCTGGACATAGGCCTCCCCCAATTCCATGGGGGGTAAATGCCATAATCGCCACGCTTGGCATGCGGGTTGGCGATCGCAGTAGGACCCGGGTATGTCCTAAAACTACGACCAAGACCACCGGGGGATGGGCAGCAGCGTCCCTGGAGTGCGGTGGAGATACCTACTGCAATTATTTCCAAATGGTTTTAATTGAAAAAAAAAAGTTTTTTTTTCGCAAATGTATCCTATATGTACTTTGATTCTGATTCTGAAAAAAAATGCCAAAAATATCGTTTTAAACCAAAAATGCAACAACGAGTATGAGTTATAACTAGATGCTACCTCAATATCAGCAGTGACTGCCGCGCTATAATCTCATGGTGCCAAGATCCATTACTTGGAGGTCATAACTTTAGCGCAACGTTTCTACCAAGTGAAAAAGATATATTTTATTTGCACAAGAGGTTACTGCAGATGCTCTACATTTTTTGCTCCTATTAAAGGCCACACCCTTTATAGTTTGGCAAAAAAGTTTTGATATTAAAAAGTGGCAACACTGTAGTATCGTCCCTTTTTTCTTAGATTGATCTGAAAGGGAAGACACTACAGTGTTGCCACTTTTTAATTTCAAGATTTTTGCCAGACTGCTAAACTTATATCTAATCCTTTTATTTTGGCTTTGCCGTCATCAAAGATTTTCTCAGTTTGTAGTGCAGAGTGGTGAGCTATACTAACTCCCGTCGAAGAAGTTCCGTGGTGAGACTTATTTTCCCAATAGTTCCGTCAACGATACAAAGTAGTAGCTAGTACGAAATCAAGCGAATCTAGGAGGAATGTTATTAGAACTGCGACCATACAGCGTCAGAACCAAACATTCGGAACGGAACTGTTTGCAATAAGTCTCACTAGTTCCACCACGGTACTTCTTCCACGAGACTTCTGGAATAAACGGAAACAAGAACGGTAAAACAAGGATTACCATACCTACAATTAATTAATTTCTCCCCTTTTTGGGCTGACATGAAAGACTTGCCAGGTTATACGCTGATATAAGAACAGTTCAATCATAATATATTGATGAATGTACAATTTCAGCATAAATTTACAATATGCAATTATACGCTGTATTTTAAAATAACAGTTCTCAAATTGTAATTCTGCGAGGGTTTAGCTTTTAGGTTCAGTGTAGAGCCAACATTATTTTTTGTCAAAAAGTTTTCCTACTGCATACTAGATGTCGATATTATGAGATTCAAGCGCATTAATTTTCCTAAAGTTCTGGTATTCCATACTAGATGGCATTTAATCATTAAATGATATACGTATTATTATTGATGCAATATAACTGGTAAATTTATTTTTATATTATTTATATACTATCACTAAATGAATATAATTTAAAATTATAAGAAATACTATAAATTACTTTCACCAAAATTTACAATTGTCTTTGATTCATATGCTGCTTTTAATAGTGCGTTTTGTGATTTTTGGTTGCATGGTTAATTTATTTCTTTAAACATACTAGCGTGCGTTTATTTATCAACATCATTTTTCCCAGAAATGAAAACAAAATGCTTTGATTTGATGTATTACTATAGCAAATTTGTGCAACACATTGTAAGAATAAACCATTCGTTCATTTTATCACCTTTGCAATAACGAAACGGCGAGTCTCATTCACCTTGTGAACGGTACTCATCTCAAACCGTACGGACTGAGTTACGCGGTGCGAATTTTTGACAAGCTGCCGTCGGGTCAAAAAATGACATTAAAATATGCCTAACGTTAGAACAATAAGTTACGCAATCAGGCTGCAGTTCACATCGTGAAAACTTGGAATACGACTTCACCCGAAGTGGCTATCAATAATCGTATTAAATGATTGACACGTTCACCTCTGTTAATATTTATTAGTCAATGTCAAACGCCAGAATGAAAACTGGTAAAGGTAAACCATTAATATATGACTATTGTCAAGAGGGCGCTATTATTCTGATTTATATGGCAACAGTTCACTATAGTCGGAACAATGCGAATGGGCAACTCGTCATTTTGAATTACTTTCATTCACCGCAATCAAAATCAGAATGCAAATATTCGGTGTCCAAGTGGCTTTAAATTCAGACCCAGAAAGTGTCAATTATATCGAATCTTGGGATGGGCAGCAGCATCCCTGAAGTGCGGTGGAGATACTGCGATCGCCAACCCGCATGCCAAGCGTGGCGATTATGGCATTTACCCCCCATGGAATTGGGGGAGGCTTATGTCCAGCAGTGGACGTCTTTCGGCTGATATGGTGGTGGTGGATATCGAATCTTTCCATTAAAATTTGTCTCTAATTTCGACACTTTTTGAATTTATAGCCTAACTTTTTCAAAATTAGACGTAATGACTCTCTGTCTCCAGGGAAATTTGTGTCCTCTTTCAATACTGCCAACATTTTTTTACTGTCGGTACTTCTTTTCATATTGTGTATGTATATGTATTTGTGTATGTATATGTAGTATGTATTTTCCTACTAATCACACAATCAATAAAAAAAACCGGCCAAGAGCGTGTCGGGCCACGCTCAGTGTAGGGTTCCGTAGTTTTCCGTCCGTCACATTAAGTTGACATATTAAGTACAGAAACACAAAACCCTAAAAATGAGCGTTCCACGTACAGCGACATCTATCGGCAAATTAAGTAAACTATTGCGCGCGAGCTTAAAGTATGGAAGATGATTTTTATGAAATAATTCTTTATTGCGTGAACCGATTTTCACCGGTTTTACTTTATTTGAAAGCACGTCATTTCATTGTGATTTTGTAGAAATGACAGGTACAATAAACACCTGTTTATACGGTTAAATTACAAACTTAGTTCAGAAATTATTTTTGTAATTTTTTCAAAAACTATTCAACCTATCAAGTTCAAAATAATTTTCCTACAAAGTAAAATAGATATTTATTTAGAAATAGATATTTATTTACGAAATAAGTACTTCAAAAACATAGTGGCTATGGTCCCACACTAGGCTGGGCCTGTCCCGTGGAAACCAAACAGTGCAGATTAACAAATACGCGGCTTTAAAAAAAACAAAAAAAAAAGAGCAAGACAAGATATGCAATTTAACATTTCACTTATACAAACAAGAAATAATAATAATAATGATTAAAAATTGAAATACCTATTATAAATAACTATAACCTATTATAGTAGGAGTAAGTGGAGGGTGTACGAATGTATATGTGTGTGTGTGTGTGTGTGTGTGTGTGTGTGTGTGTGTGTGTGTGTGTGTGTGTGTGTGTGTGTGTGTGTGTGTGTGTGTGTGTGTGTGTGTGTGTGTGGTGTGTGTAAGTTCAGTCGCTTTTGCAAATTCATTATAAATATGTGGAAACAGAAACCTAGGAAATCGCTTTGCAAATTTGGTCTTGACCATCGGAACTGGTACTTTAAAAACTCTTTTACGGAGTAAGTCCCTGTAACATGGCAGGTTCAATGTTGCCTTATGCACGTAAACGGCAGCACGTAACAGGAATAACCTACGAACGCTAAGTACCTTCGCTTCTCTATATAAGTTAGCAGTAGGATACCAACGGGGCTTGCGCAAGGACACCTTTAGAACTGCTCTTTGGGCTCTTTCGAGCGCTATCAGAGTTGTTTTTGCTACGCCTCCCCATGCAAGAATGCAGTAATTCGTTATGGATTGGCACAGTGCGAGGTATACTGTTCTCAAAAGTAGTCCGTTAGTGGCCTCTCGTAATAACTTCATAGTGTAGACGAGCTTACGAATCCTAGACGCTGTAAAAGAAATATGATTTTTAAAATTTAGATTGTCGTCTAGCTCCACACCCAGATATCTTAGAGAGACACACTTTTGAATGCTTTCACAATTGCAGCTCTGGTTAGAAATACATGATGCAGAATGCGTTTTCAAACTCGCTAAAGAAGGAGGAGGTTTAGACAAAGCGGTCTTATGGAAACAAAGAAATTTTGTTTTCTTTGCATTTAATGTTAGGAGGTTTTGGTTTAACCATGCTAAAACTTTTCCAAGTCCCAAGACCGCTGTATCCTGGGCATCCTGCCACGAGCAACCGTGAAAGATAATGGCTGTATCATCGGCGTAGCACTGCATATTACTATTATGGAGCTGTAGTGACAGAATATCATTTAGGTATGCAAGAAAAAGTGTGGGTCCCAGAATACTTCCCTGCGGGACCCCAAAGGTGACACTTTGCTTGGTACTGATAAAGCCATTGACCCTCACACATTGAAATCTGTCGGTTAGATAACTATAGAACCAACTTAGAGCTGAGCCCCTTATACCTAAGCTCTCTAGCTTGCGAAGTAAGATGGGGATCGAAACCGTATCGAAAGCTTTTGATAAATCTAGAAATACGCCGATACAGTTGCGACCCCCATCCAAATGGGAAGCGACCGTTTCTGTCAGACGTTTAACTGCATCCTCCGTCGATTTTCCTTGACGAAAACCGAATTGTTTGTCCGAAAGTAAATTGTTTTTTTCTAGAAAGTTGATCAGTCGCTTATTCATTATTCGCTCCAGAAGCTTCGAGTAGGCTTTTAGAAGCGAGATAGGGCGGTAATTGCTAGGGACGTCCTTTGGACCATCTTTATGGATCGGTGTAACAGTAGCTGTCTTCCAATTTTGGGGAAATATGCCTATGGACATGCTTAGGTTGAATATCGCAGCTAAAGGCTCCGATATGATGTCACTAATTTCCTTAAGGAGTCTGTTATTTATACCATCTAACCCTGGAGCACTTTTTACATCCAGTGACTTGATAAGACTGTAGACTTCGTGTTTGTCAGTAGGCGTAATATAGAAAGAAGGCGTATTTGTGTGACAAACTTTTATTTTGGAAGCCAGAACTTCCTGAGTTTCATTAGAATTTGCCAAAATAGACATTGCTAAACTGGAACCTACAGTAGAGAAGAAAGTATTGCAATAGTCAAGGGACTCTTCAGCTGATTGCTTAGATCTTAGAAGGTCGTCGGCCGCGGACCTGTTTCTAGTTTGGTGAGTGATTCGCCTAATTGTATCCCACAGCTTTTTAGGTATGTGCTTGTTTTGTGCTAGCTCCCTATTATCGTATTCGGACTTTAACTTTCGCAAGAGTTCAATGTAGAAGTTCCGATATCGGGTATAAGCAACTTTTTTTAAAGCATTTTTTGGATCGTTACGGCATTGTTGGTGTAATTTATCTCGGTGTTTGGAGCATCTTATTAAACCAGGTGTCATCCAAGGTTGCAAAGCAAAATTGGAACGGCTAACCTTGACAGTTCTAGTATGCTTGGTTAAGGCATTTTCTATTATGGATGAAAAAGAAAGGACGACATTATCGAGATTAATATCATTAATTAAAGGCGACCAATCAACAGACTGTAACTCGGATCTTAATGATTTGAAATCAATAATATTTTTAGTACGGGCAGGTGCTTTCTTCACGTTAAGATTAACAGAAAGACCGGCCATGGTTATATCATGGTCAGTGAGGTCTGCTGTGCAAACCACGGACTCCGCAGCAACATTAGCTGGTACAAAAACATAATCTAAGCACGTCTTTCCGTGAGTAGGTTTGTCAATACTAGGGAAAAGGCCATGTTCTGAGAGCATACTCAAGTACTCTGTGACATAAGCGTCATCGGGTGCTGAGGCTAGAATATCGAGATTAATGTCACCTGCAAAGATTACACATGGTGACATGTCCATATTTTTTAAGGCCGTATCAAGAGAGTTAATAAAAACTTCAGGATTTCGAAAGCTGGGTGATCTATACGTTGCGATTATTTTGAAACAGTTAGGGACTTCTACCAGAACGCAATTGGCTTCATCAACATCCAATTCTGAAAACACTGCGGACCATTTATTATTAAGATAAACTATTACGCCTCCCGATTTATTGATGTACTTTTTGGAGTGAAACAAAGTGTAACCTTCTAGGTATCCTACAACAGAACTCTCATTTAACCAACATTCACTAAAAATAATTGCATCAAAATCAATGTTCAATCTTTGTCTTAAAACTAAGAAATTATTAAAGTTTTTATGAACACTTCTTATATTAACACTTAAAACTTTGAGACTATATTTGTTTAATACATTCGAACAGTTTTCTAAGACCGATATTTTATGGCAATTAAACCAGTAGGAATTATCTATTTTGCTAAGAAAATCTAGGGAAGCCATGGAAATAAATATGAAAAATAAGATTTTAGACACAAAAGTTGGGTTGTTATTGCCAATCTTGACAAAAAAGTATCTTTTTTAAATATTTTTCTAGTTATGCACGCGTGAATTAGTGAAAAAATGTGCAAGTGTGTGTGAAGTTTGTATCGTGTGTGAGTGTAACACAATGTGACTGTCGCCAGAGGTACAAAAATGGAAGACCGAAATAAATTAGCAAATATAAAACAAATAAGTGTAAACAAAAGCAGGCACACTACATCAGCGACCAGCAAGTTGAACGGTCTCCTGCTGGTCCTTTGATGTCTCCGGGTTCGATAAATGGGTAGAGTTGAGCAGTCGGTTGAGGTCGTCTTCGCTACTGATTCGTATTGCGGGGCTACCCGCGTTTGCGTCTCGCTTTCTGACGAAGATATATCCCCGATTAATCCAGCAGTATTTGTATCCGTGTTTAGTTGCAAACGATCTGGCATCACGAAATAACCGCCGGCCCTCGCTGGTGAGTCTTTCGTTTACATAAACTATACGGTCGGACCCCTGGGCTTGTCCGACTATGTCTTTGCTTCTGATAGTACGGCGTGCCTTTGACTGCTTGAGAAACTCGTCACGCTTAACACGACGGGTAAACGATACTACCAGTGGGCGCCGCAGTTGGCCCGAGTTGTCCGCGTGGGTCTCTTGTGGTCTGTGCTTGGGTCCGACTCTTGACACGTAGTTCAGGTCTGCGTCGAGTATGTCAACTCCTAATTTCTGCGCCGTAGTCATTGCCAGGTGGTAGGGGTTTTCCCCCGGGGTCTCTTCTAAGCCAGTAATCTCCAGCTCATTTCTCAGTTGATTTTGTGCCTCGTTATTCATCCTTTGTTGCATATTAGAAATGGTGGCCTTGAGAATTGCATTTTCGTTTTCCAATGCCTCGAGTGATTTGATTCGTAAGTCGTAGCTAGATAACTTAGAGTCCAGCTCGTCGAGGCGGGTCCTTATAAATGCCCATAGGTCTGATATGCTTTGCCTCATGAGACCAACGTCTGAAGATAGAGATTTTAGAGCATCGGCTGAGACCGCAACGGGGACGTCAGCCTCCGGGTGCAGCTGCGGCAGTGGCCGCGGGGATGCTTGCGACAGCAGCAGAGGCTGCGGGGGTGCTTGGGTCTGCAGCAGCGGTGAGGATTGTGGCTGCGGATTCTTTTTACGAAGCGTAACATTTTCTGCTGGCTGACGGAGCGGTGTATGAGTGTTGTCTCCACCTTTCCTGTTCTTTGCAATGCAGTCGGGACATATCCATGTTTTAATTTCGTCAGGCTTTAACTTCTCTGCCTTTATGCATGCATCGTGGAACATGTTCACACATTTTTGAGAGGTACACGCGATCTTTACCTCCACTTTTTCAAATTTTTGCAGACATCCGGAACACTTCATCTTTCCCTTACCAAGTAATCAAGCGATAGTTTAGCGACAGCTATCGCGCAGCGTTGCGCAGTCGTGGTATCGAGGCTATTCACGAACAGCGCGCGACTCAACTTACTGCACTAGCGAACTACCGGCGAAATTTGAGAAATATGAAAATCGTACTAGTGCTTCAACAAAGATATCACCGTTAAAACTAACACTTGATTTTCAAATCTTGCACTACATACTATTGCGGAATATATGTTTTGTTGTATTCAAACTCAGTTAATTATTTTTAAACTAATAAATAAACGGAGCGTCGAACTTTAGCTTGTCTTGCGCCGCGAGTCGCGAGCGAGAGGAAAAGTTTTTATAAAGTTCTACTTTTGAGATTTTTTTCATATTTTTAAAACTTATGGTTCAAAAGTTAGTTTTTTTACTTCTGGAGCGATTATTTCCGAAAATATTAACATTATCAAAAAATGATTTTAGTAAACCCCTATTTATTTTTAAATACCTATCTAACAATATATCACACGTTAGGGTTAAAATGAAAAAAAAATCACTCCCCACTTTACGTATAGGGGAGCTACCCTAATAAAATATTTTTTTCCACTTTTTATTTTACCACTTTGTCGGCGTAATTGATATACATATTAGTACCAAATTTCAGCTTTCTAGTGCTAACGGTCACTGAGATTATCCGCGGACGGACGGACGGACAGACATGGCGAAACTATAAGGGTTCCTAGTTGACTACGGAACCCTAAAAAGAAGATACAATCGTCTAATTGTATCTTCTTTTTATTTTCGGTTTGTTTTTCTTTGGTGATCTAAAACTTGAGGAGGACCGACCTTCTCTCGTAATTCGCGTAATCGATGACTCTGATATACCTAGAAAGTTCATTATAACTTTTATTAAAACGTTTATTAAAAAGTAACATTTAATTTAGTCGCAACATTATCAGATGAGTAACTAATAGAACTGTAAAAATATTTCGTCTAAGTGTCATCTTGCAATTCGAAGCTTATTGATCAATTGCTATTTATCGTCTTGGAATGCAATTGAAGCGATTGTTAATTAAAAGGGTATACAAGGACGGAAAATTTCTTTGATGCTAACACATGCATATTTTTACACTACGACGGTGGCAAACAAGTATATCGCCCGCCTGATGGTAAGCGGATTCCGTAACCCATGTACGCTCGCGACTCTAAGAGCCCTAGAACGGCTAGAACTAGACTCTATTAAAAAGGATTGGGAAAGGATGAGGAAGGAGGGCGTTTGAAATAACACCAACACCCCTTCAATGATAGTAGACAATAACGTTGTTGTACATTGTCAATGATCAAGATTGATTGTCTCCGAAGTCCATAATAAATACATATTTTTCAAACTCAAACTCAATTTCTTTACGGCGGGTATTTCCTCGCTTGTATAACCTCCACCACCACCACCACCATATCAGCCCTAGGACGTCCACTGCTGGACATAGGCCTCCCCCAATTTCATAGGGGGTAAATGCCATAATCGCCACGCTTGGCATGTGGGTTGGCGATCGCAGTATCTCCACCGCACTCTAGGAATGCTGCTGCCCATTCCCCGGTGGTCTTGGTCGTAGTTTTAGGACATACCCGGGTCCACATAACACTACAATAACCAATTTATAATAACCAGACTATAATGACATCTTGACTTGTTTACCTGTCAGCTCTGATGTTCATTTTGTAATGTTTTGTAGCGAAATAGTTTCATTTCCCGAGCGTCTTTTTCCAGAAGTTATATTAAACATTATTAATAATTTTCCGCTCTTGACTATGAATAGTTTTGGGCATTTTTTGTCATTTATCATTTAATATTCAACGTGAATTTAATATTCATGAAAAACTTTATCGTCGCGGCTGATCAACGCATTGGGGGTATCGCAGGGCTGGCGGATACCTCTGCCAACGGATCGCTCTCGCGATCCAAAGGGGTAATGCCGCTAGCGTCCTGGGATCCATGCCCCTAGAGGGAGAGCTAGACGCGGTATTCTTTTTATAACTTAATTTAATTTTATCTTAATATTTTATTTATTTTTAAGTTAGTTTAATTTGTTTTTTAGTTTACCTTGTAAAATCTATAATTAATATTATTAATTCTACCTTTTTATAATAAAATTTATTTACACATAGAATATAACCACTACGTTCTAGTGAAGAACTTAATAAAATAATCTTAACGTATAAGCCCATACATATTTCACTCAACAACCATTATTATAATAGCCACCTAAATCTAAAGCCTTGACTAATAAAGTGAAAAACAACTGAAGAACATATTCAACACTTTATTGTTATTGAAATAAACCGCCACAGTGACACTGACAACCTATCATTAGAATTATTGCCAGTGTAAGAAATTAGTTCCGAAGAAATTCCGCAACATGGCGCATGGTCATATATTAATGGTTTACCTTTAGTACTTTGCCATTTGACATGACAAATGTTAGATAATACGGTAATTGATTGACATTTCACGAGTTTTCACGATGGGAAAGGATTAACGCATTCACTGCCACTGACGCACATGTGCCTTCACTTCTGTGCAAGTTTGTTCCTGAGGGGCGTGGCTGGCAGTGAATGTGTTTTCACTACATCTGTACTTTATTTTATTGATGTCAAGACAGAATATCAATTAGATTAACATCACCTGTCAGAGGCAAAAAATCAGTAATCATAGTGTACTCGTGTCGCATACACAGATTTCATCACTTGATTCTTCCGCTTCCGCACATCCCACGTCAGCGCCTGGAAGCACTCATTTAAATATAGCGGCGTAGTAAAGAAGCGCCCAGACCAACCAAGATGCGTGCCTACGAAAACGTTATTAGGCCAATTGGAAACTCAGACAGACAGAAGAGAGCAAGCTCTTAGCGACAGAACGGAAAATCTGGCGGAAGATTCTGGGGCCATGAGGTATGCAGCGTAGGGTGATAGTAATGAAACGCGAGCGTACCGATGCGCAGCTGATTTATTACTGACTCATGTGGGAGGTGCGCACGCGCACAAGCCTGTGTACATCTAAGGCCAACCAGAATTGAAGACGGTACGCGGCGGCGGCGGGGCGGTACGGTACGGAGACGGACGGTGGGGTAGCTGATGGAGACGTAGGACGAATAAGGAGCTGGAAGAGCTAATGACCAATATGACCATGCCTAACATAATGGGTGAAGTTAAAGCAACGTGACTCCGCTGGCTCGGCCATTTGGAAACACGATTTCAGTGAAGAGAGTGTATGCCCAATGAAAAACGTCGGGTTGGTGGTGTCCAGTGGCAAATACCGCTGGATTGATGAGGCTTGGCCAACCTCGGAGTACCTAACCGGCGTGAGGCACAAAATAGAGAATAGTGGTGTTATCTTGTGTCGGAGGCCAATTGAGGAGTGTCTTTTTAAAAGGGCTTATTTTTGTATTCGCGGTACTTCTAAACCGAACCTTGTCGAAGAAAACTTAAGGTCCAATTTAGAAGTAGAGTTACAAAAAAATAAAACCCTTTTGAAAAGACACTCCTCAATTCGTGTCATTGAGCCAGCGTAGTAAGTAAAGAAGCAATGACTGACATTTGACGTTGGCAGCTCCGGAGGCCTTTGCACAGCAGTGGGACAGTTCATCAGTAGGACTACGATTATTTAATGTGAACTTACCGTAATAATATTAGTTAACTGAGAACCTTCGATATCGTTTTGATTGCGGTGCGATTGGCGAATGATTAATGAATTCTTCTCTAGGAAACTAGTACGATTAGTCGATTCCTTCCAAATCATACACAAGATAAAGTTTCTGTTTTCTTTCTTGCCACTAACTGTATTTAGAAACTTAAGAACACGTTATAATAACTAAGTTTTTGACTCTGTCAAAACAAACTTAAAACATCAAAGAAACAGTTCAGAAATTGGGCCACGTACCTTCCCATTGAACACGGAATTCCCAATCCCTAAGTTTACGTGACAACCTCTCCCATAAAATGAGAACGTGTGGTCACCAATACAACTAACGTTTTCCTGTAGGGTAATTACGTAACGTTTTAGAGCGTGTGTAGGGTAGATGTAAATGGCATTTTTCATACTAAAAATGACTTAGATCTACGTGATTACGCTGCACGTGTTAACTACAACGTGTCAACAAATTTGATTGCTGCCCCACTTCGTACCTTGTCACAGTGAAAACTAATTTGAAAGCTGCTAGAGATTTCACATTATTGTCACTGTGACAAGGTACGAAATGGCCCAAAAACCAATCAGCAGCAGATAAACAGCGTGTGGGTGTGTTCAAAATGATATAAACAAACCCTTATTGCCTTGTAACAGACGTGTGCAGATCATTTTGATCTTTTTGTATGAGTAGCTACGGATCATTCGCACGCTCAATCAAGTTGCCACTCGAATTGATGTATTTCTCTATTCTCTAAATAAATTCATATAAGTTACGTTATATGTACAAGACATACAACGTAACTTATATGAATTTAGAAAGACATACAACGTAACTTATAGACTTAGAATTACGTAATTAACCTTTACTTGTGGTGAAATAATTGGCTACACTAGGTATCACATTGGAAAATTGTAAAGATAGATGTATTGTTATTAGAAAATAAATAAAACCTCACGATTCTTTTTTCAAATTTCCAAAAACTTACTTGCGAAAAAAGTTCTATATTATTATAATAATATTATCAAACCTGCCCACAAATGTTCACGAAAATCGGTGGACAAATGCAACCTGTACTCGTAGATGGGAACTGCCGGAAATTCGGCAATCTGGAGGTCATCGGTCCACCTGGAGAGATGGTTGATATGGAGAGGTAAAAAACGTAAGAAGATGACCTGTCGTATGTAGTTGTGACGTGTTCGAATAGGTGTTTGTTTTGTTTGTGTTGCACATTTTCATGTCATTTCATATTATGTAATGTATATTCGAACACGCTACAACTACATACAACAGGTCCTTTTCTTGTTTACCTATACATGCATCAAATTGCAATGCAGAAATGTCTCTGAATGACCTTTGAAAAAGTTCGTGGTGACCTAAGAAGTTATCATCAAAAATCTGGATTTAGTAGCTATTTCGCTGAGAACCTGATACCAAATGTTTTGGCAATTAAATGCAAAAAACTTTATCAACGACCAAATTATTCATTTAATCACAACTAACACGTTAACTTGACGTCAGGTTTCGAAGCAATAACTGCTAAGCTTTTGGATTTTTAATCTTATAAACTTGTTTTCAGGGATAAAAAGGGTGTAAAAGAAAAATATTAGTTCACAAAATGTTTCGCAGCTCATGACTATCGATAAAAGACATTCGTTCTGTTAGTGCTCTGTCTAATTACTAACTTCTGTATTTATTAAACAGATATTCAATTTGTCACATAAAAATACAACAAATCTAAAGGTGCGTATGAAACTAAGAATTCAAAGATCACAATGTGATAACGTCAAGTAACATACATATAGTTAATTTCAGAAATAAGATATAATCTATTGTATAAATACTCCTGCGGATGTTCTAAATTAATAAGTATTTTCTGTCATTATTAGCGGAACAAAAGAATAGAACATTACTATACAAAAAGGACCAAGGAACCATAAGTACGTGGACTTGGTTTGTTTTTGGTTGATCACGTTTTTTGTTCAGTGAAATTATGCTGATACTTCTGCGGACGTTTAAAATGAATAAGTATACTTTGTCGGTCTGAAAAAAAGAAAAAAAGAAAAAATAATAAAAAGTATACTTTGTCATTCTTTGCGGAACAAATTATTGTACAAAAAGAATCAAGGAACCATTAGTACGCGGACTTGGTTTGTTCTTGGTCGATCACGTTTTTTGTTCGGTGAAATTATGCTGTTCTGCTGTTAATTGCCCTGTCCAATGCAAAACGAGTTTACATATGAATAATAAAACAACTAACACATTTGAATGTTTATTCGAGGTTTGTATTTATCTATATAAGTATGTATATCGTCGTCTAGTACCCATAGTACAAGCTTTGCTTAGTTTGGGACTAGGTCGATTTGTGTAAGGTTGTCCCCCCAATATTTATTTTTATTTTAAAAGTTCAATGAAAATCTGAGGTTGGAACAAAAGGGCAAGATGCTATATTAGATAAATCTGTATGGGTTTCAAACAAAGAAATATCACTGATACTTTTTTATACGCCAGAAGAATCACAAGAACGTTGTTGCTTTCATTAACTTGAGTATTCGTTAAGTTGACAGCTGTAGACATATGCAGGTTCCTCACTCTATACACAGCGAATCATTGGGAGCTCTGCCGACCTTACTCACCAGACACCAACAGAAACACAATACCACATACGAGTACCTTAAGAGCAAGTAGTGGTGTTATGGCTGCGGTCTTCTGTAAGGTGGAAGTACTTTCCCAGATGGGCTGCTCCAAATATTAACGAGATGGTGGGTGAATATTATTCTGTGCATTTGTATTCCAATTTGTTATTATGTTGCTGCATGCTCTAATTCCAATTAGGTAGCTTGGTGCACGTGAAAGCAAGTGCACAAAACACATTAATAATATATCCAGTAAAGAAGTGTAATGCAAGTCTTACAGTAACCCCAAGAATCCCAAGATCCTACCGAATTGAAAATCGAAGAATTGAGTAAATTCCAAGACTTTTCCTCCCAGATTTGACGTTTAATGTCTTCTAAAAGGCCTTCTTTCATTTTCGTCCCCTAAGATGAAGAATCATTTTCTTCAAGCAGCGGGCAGCAATAGAATTGATATACCTAAAAAGATCATTTTAACGGTCGGAGTTTCATTATTATAAAATGCGCTCTTTTGAATAGTTGCCCCTTCCTAACTGCCACAGCCATCGAGTAACTAACCCGTCTAGGAACCGTTCCGTATAAATAGGAACTTTCCTGTGTTGTTGACTGCACCAAGGGAATTCCAAAGCGTTCGAATTCAAAAGAATAAATCCCGCTTCGGCGCCATAAATAAACCCTTTTGGGGCTTTGACTGTACAAATAAATAGCCATTACATTGCGCGTTGCACGTTAAAGCTGTGAGGATGAAGTGGTGATGGAGCGTGGTGGTGACTTTAAAAGCAGCCATTTTATTAAACGTCTTCAATAGACGGAAAGAGGTTCTCAGTTCATATTCATGTGTCTATTTATTTATGTTCACCGATATTTAATATTGAATAATATTGGGGGACAATCTTACACAAATCGACCTAGTCCCAAACTAAGCAAAGCTTGTACTATGGGTACTAGACGACGATATACATACTTATATAGATAAATACATACTTAAATACATAGAAAACATCCAAGACCTCACAAACAAACAAATATCCGTGAAAAATGCACAAATAAATGCCCTGGCCGGGATTCGAACCCGGGACCTCTAGCTTCGGAGGCAGAGTCACTACCAACTAGGCTAAACAGGTCGTCATTTCTTTAAAATGATTTGCTTGCTTATGATGGTTATGTTTTAATGGGGATGTTTGGCAGTGATAGCGTCCTGCACGGCTAATCTATTGCGAAAGTAGGTTTTCTACTGTAGTTTTCTATTGTAATTTTGTAGTAGCTGACACTGTAATTTTATATTCAACTGTACAATGTATATTGTTAAGGTTTCGAATAAATAACACTTCGCCGAGTTTTTTACGCCAGTTCTTCTCGTAACAGAGGTTTATTTTTCTGAACCGGCGGTAGTTTATTGACGTTCATAGGTGCATGTAATATACCTAAATTGAAGAGGGGAGGTGCCATATAAATTTGATAAATGTCTGATGATGGGATCCAAGAGAAATACAGGGAATTAATTGCGCATACTGAAATGGTCATTAAGTAAAAGTAACATGATCACTGATCATCACTGCAGACGTAAACGCTTCTGTTTTTAAAAGGTCTGTAGAGTTATGTTTCGCTCAGTAGCCTGGGCATAGAATTCGGCTACGGTATCCCCTGCGTATAAGGCAGTACTAAAAGAGGCTCCCTGGGGTCAAAGACGGTCGCTGTTCGGGGCTGCGATCGTCCATGAAATCAGACGGTGGGACCCACAGAGGTATGATTCTAGGGCGGCACTGCTTCCGAAGGAGATCCCAGAGCCGTCCGAAATAAGTTGAGCAGGACCATGGGGGGTTTTAGTCGATGAAAGTCCGACATAACTTCCGCACTGTCCCCACGTTGCGGTGGTAAAAAAAGGTACAATTATGTTTAAATGCATGTTAAATACAGTGCCCTAGCGCTACCCGTAAAATAAAGGACAGGAAGAGATAAATATTGCAGTAAAACTTTACCGTTTCTACTGTAGAGAACGAATTCAGATTAAAAACAGACCCAACATTGCGTTTTTATTATCCAAGGGCGCGTATCTAAGCAAAAAGAATTACTCCGAATGTTACTTATCTATTCATTAACTTGCTCAGAAAGATTTGGTTATTATTGGAGTGAAGCGAGCTGGAGGCGATAATCATTCGCGTATTTCGTTAAAGTTGCACACCTCCTGAACCATTCTATGTTACAATAACCAAATTTATCAACTGATTTAAAAATTAAAAACGTAATATACAAAAATATTTATTTAAAAGAAATTAAGCCGCTTTAGCGCTTAAGGCCTGTCACAAACTGGCGCGGCCTAGGCCGCGCGATCAATAGTAAACTTGTGATTAGCTGTCCAGTGTGTATCACGCTTTACCGTGGTGGTATTGACTGAAGGTACTTGTAGATAGGCAATAAGCTTCGCTCCATTACGTCGCCGTCGGGCGCAGACTGCTTACGACTGCCTAGTTTTAACTGATGGTAAGCAGACGCCGTAGTTTATGGGCGCTAGCAAATCCAGAGGTATCACTCGCACGACATCTTCCTTTTACTGATTTCGTTGTATTGATAGCAACAATAGCAAGATAGTACAGACTAATTGCAGTTCCCTCAAATCTAGACACGCGCCAGCGTGTCCAGCCAAGTTCACCCCAGGAACTAACGTGCTGCAACCGTGTGATATTTTACACGAACCGTTTGGAGCCACTTTTTGACCCCCCAATAACTCTAAATCTATTTAATATAAAAAATGAAATTTTGTCCTATTAATCCCAAATTTCATAAATATAGGTGAAATAATTTTTAAGAAAAAAAAACCGTCTTCAATGGGGGAGTCCGGTGAAAGATTATTAATCTTAGATGGTGCACTCTTAGATTCCATACAATAAAATACAAAAATGGCTATAAGTATGTTTATAATGGTTATAGAAGACTAAGTACCCTCAATTCCTCATGAAATCATGGAAAAACCTTGCTTGCTTGACAAACAAAACGAAGAGAACAAATCGCCAAACGTGAAC
Source organism: Notocelia uddmanniana (assembly GCA_905163555.1). Lineage (NCBI taxonomy): Eukaryota > Metazoa > Arthropoda > Insecta > Lepidoptera > Tortricidae > Notocelia > Notocelia uddmanniana. Next base: position 25,652,501 of record LR991059.1, on the reverse strand, counting down.
TACGCGTCGTTGAAGAGTTCCGTTCTGATCATCATCAGCAGTTCCACTTCATCAAATGTCACTTTTATGAATGAAAATGCTTGATTAGTTCATGAAAATACTAAAATCACTATTTGTGTGCCTTTCACATTTGAGGAGTTTCCTCGATTCCTAATGGATCCCGTCATCAGAACTCGAGCATGACAAAAATCAATCGTGAAAATAGAACTTGCTTAACAAACACAGCTAGAAGGACAAATCGCCAAACGTGAACTTTTCGTCGTTGAAGAGTTCTGTTCTGATCATCATCAGCAGTTCCACTTCATCAAATGTCACATTTTTGTATGATAATGCTCGATTTGTTGATAAAAACACAAAAATCACTATATGTTTGCCTTTAAGATTTGAGGAGTTCCCTCAATTCCTCATGGATCCCATCATCAGAACTCGAGCATGACAAAAATTAATCGTGAAAATAGAACTTGCTTAACAAACACAGCTAGGAGGACAAATCGCCAAACGTGAACTTTTCGTCGTTGAAGAGTTCTGTTCTGATCATCATCAGCAGTTCCACTTCATCCAATGTCACATTTTTGGATGCAAATGCTTGACTTGTTGATAAAAACACAAAAATCACTATATGTTTGCCTTAAAGATTTGAGGAGTTCCTTCAATTCCTCATGGATCCCATCATCAGAACTGTCTTTTGACAAAAACAGGACCAACTTGGATATATATACATACAATCAAAAAAAGAATTTTTCAAATCGGTTAAGAAATGACGGAGTTATGGAGTAACAAACATTAAAAAAAAAAACAAAAACAAACATACAACCGAATTGATAACCTCCTCTTTTGAAATCTTGAAGTCGGTTAAAAAGGCGGAGCGTTCGTGGCCCAGGGGCGCCCGCGTACCGCGTTCGGTATGCGAGGTCAAGCAATGTGGGCGCAGGTCAGTTCTTGGATGGGTGACCACTTTGAGTGGTTACTAACTGAGCGCTCCCGTGCTTTGGAAGGCACGCTAAGCCGTTGATCCCGGCTGCTGTCAACGACAGCAGTCATTAAGCCAAGTTAGAGGCCTTCGGGCGGCTTGAAAATTTCTAACAGTCAAGTTGCCCGCTCACTTGACAAAGGGTGAACGTGATCCCTGGGTGGTGCTAAAAGTGCAACAAAAACTGACAACCGTACTTGTCTTCTCGAAGATCGCACGGTTCGTAAATAAATGCCATACGATTTAAAAAAAAAGTATAAAAAACGGCATTTTTACCACTGACTGACTGACTAGTAATCAAAAACCTAACCCACGTCCAGATGACCTAGAAAGCTGAAATTAGGCATCCAGCTTGGAAATTGTGTGTATACACAGGAAAAAATCAGAAAACAGTGATTTTTAATTTTTTTATTGTTATTATCCTTATTTATTTCTTCTTCTTGGGTTAGATTTTTTACAATAAATTTATCAAATGTAAAATATAAAAATACACGTACAAAGTATAAAAGCATTATAAAAACCTAACCTAGAGTGCCGCCGGCAGCGAGGCGGGCCTAAGCTACCGGTGGTTAGGGCGACAGAGAGAGGAACCTCCGGACTATCCGCGCCGTGTCCAGGAGTACCGCCTTCTGTATTTGACCCTTGACCCAGCCATCTAACGAGAGTCTCTTGAGATGTTGGTCGAGACTCTTCGCTATTAGACCGTTCACAGAGACGACTATCGGGACAATAATCGTTGAATCAACATCCCACATGGCGGTTACCTCATGTGCCAAGTCTAGGTACTTGCTGACTTTGTCCTTCTCAGCTTTCACGAGGTTCTCGTCATGGGGGATGGTGATGTCAACGAGCACTGCCTGGCGCTTCAATCGATCTGTCAGCACGATATCAGGCTTGTTGGCTACAATAGTCCTGTCCGTGATGACAGATCGATCCCAATAGAGCGTTGCACGACCATTTTCGAGAACTGGCGCAGGTGTGTACTTATAATACGGCACTTCGAAGTCCACAAGACCGTATAAAAGAGCAAGCTGCTGGTGAATAATCCTGGCCACCAAGTTATGTCTGTGCAAGTACTCGCCGTTAGCAAGATGACTACAACCAGAAATAATATGCCTGAGTGACTCTCCGGGACGGCGGCATGCCCGACAAATGTCGACCGTACCGTCCTTCAGGATATATTTCCGGTAGTTGTTCGTCATGATAACCTCGTCCGCAATTGCACAGACAAAACCTTCAGTTTCCCCAAAAAGATCCCCAAAACGTAGCCAGTTCACCGATGCGAGCAGGTCTACCTCGGGCCCCGTAAGTGCCTTGTAGAACCGCCCATGTAGCTCCTTACTCTTCCATACCGCCCTGCGGTCCTCGATGCTTAGTACTTTAAATCTGCGCCAGTTCTCGTTTGCCATGGAGAGCGGGGTGAAAGATGCGTCTGCTGCCACTACATCACGATGCATCCCACACTCACTGTTTAGAAAGTAATCCCTGAGACTGCACACTTCGCGGTTGTGAAGGTCTTTAGCATTTAAGAAGCCGCGACCTCCAAGCTTCCGCGGGATGTACAGTCTCATAACAGAAGATCGTGGGTGTAGCATACGGTGCGCAGTGAGCAGTACACGTACCCTTCGATCCAGGAAATCGAGCTCAGTCTGAGTCCACCTTAATATGCCAAAGGAGTATGTGAGCAACGGCATCACCCAGGCGTTGAAGGCGCGAACCTTATTGCCGCCCGACAAAAAACTATTGAGTACTTTTGTCAGGCGACAGAAGAAGCGCTCCCTCACCGCCCGTTCGATGTCTCCACCCTCGATACCCAAAGACTGTGACATACCAAGATACTTATAGGTTTCTGCTTCGGGGAGAGATCTGAGAGCCATTGTCTCAGAAATATGTAAATTTGTGGAATTTACAACTTTCCTCCGCTGTGCATGCATGACCGCACACTTATCGACACAAAATTCCATTTTGATGGCACTACTGAAGACCTCTGTGGTTTTCAGTAGCTCCAACAAGTCATGTTAATTTGGTGCAAATAGTTTAAGGTCGTCCATGTAGAGCAGATGAGAAATGACCTCACCCTCTCTCCGTAGCTGGCAACCTAGTCCCGAATCCTTCAGCAGGGTACTGAGCGGATTCAGCGCTAGGCAAAACCACAAGGGACTCAGACTATCACCCTGAAAAATACCTCGCTCAATCCTGATGGAATCCTGCGGGCCAGAGGGGCCCTCTCCTCCCCCGGGTTGACGAAGGACTGTGGTCCACTGCCCCATGCAAGCAACTAAGAAGGATCTCAAAACTGCATCCACTTTATACAGTTCTAAGATCCTCCTCAGCCATGAATGAGGCACCGAATCATAGGCCTTCTTATAGTCAATCCAGGCGGCCGAGAGGGTCCCTCTGTTTCGCCGAACTCGTTGACAAATGGTCATGTCTATGAGGAGGAGCTCTTTAGTACCACGTGACCCAACCCTACATCCATTTTGAGCGGGGGCCAGAATGTTGTTCGCAACAATGTGCGTGTTAATTTTTGCTCTCAAAATGGATGTAAGGAGCTTGTATAGCGTCGGCAAGCACGTGATGGGTCTGTAGTTCTTCGCTTCCGTGGTACTACTGGACTTGTAGAGCAAGGAGGTAACACCAGTTGTTAAGGGAGGCGGCAGGGAACCGAGCTCGATGGCTTGCTGGAACTGTGCTGCCAAACGCGCGTGTGAGCATCGAAACCATTTTAGCCAGAAGTTGTGCAATCCATCCGGGCCCGGACTTTTCCAGTTCGGAGCCGTACGGATGGCACAACTTACGTCTTCGGGGCTGACGGTAACAGACCCCATGGGTTCAATGGACTCACACACACGCTTGACAACATCCATCCAGGCGCCCTCGGTGTGCTCGATAGGCACCGACCAAATACTACGCCAAAAGTTAGCCATGGCAGTAGCATCCGGCCGCTGTCCGTCAGACACACGATGGTCGGTTCCCTCCCACTTCCGGTATACCTTCCTTTGGTCGCTTTGGAAAAGGCGATTCAGCTGGTATCGGTCCACACGCTCTCTGTAGCGACGAATACGGCTTGCCCATGCATAAACTTTCTGCTTCAGAAAGTCAATGCGTTCCGTGACACAGGTCATGTAATCACGGGGTCTTACACCAGTCCCCGCGAAGGCCTGGTTCACGAAGCGCATTACTCGGGGGCGGCTATTGCCCCCTCTGAAGCAGATCAGCTTTGCAATGAGAGTCCTATACGTGTCAATACGCCGCTCAATTCGTACCTGCCAAGTAGGGACACTCCCGGCGGTCCTAGGTGCACGGTCAGCGTCCGGAAACTTGACGCGAGCAACACGGCACGCCGCTATGGCCCCGCAGTACATAATTGAGTGCGTATCAATCAAATCTTCGCTAGCCCGTAAATACGGGGCTAGGAGATCGTTCAGGGCTCCCATTAACGCTAGATTGCGTCTATTCACGGGCAAACGTGGTAGTCGCGGCCTAGAGCTGGTTGTGGAGCGATACCGCGTAATCGCCTCTTCCAAAGCCCTCCTCATTAGTTCATGGGCATGGATACTCACACTCTGATTCGCACAGTCCTCGTCGGCACTGGAATCAACCCGCGGTACCCCCGGTGTCGTATCGGGTGCAGGCACCGGAGCCGGCAGCGTGGCGGGTTGGTTCCGGGCCGAAGCGGAGGCTGCGCGAGCAGAGAGTGCCTCCATGCGGAGCCGATCAAGTGTCGCGTCATCCAACCGCTTGAGCCGTTGGATGACGCGCACCTGATCCGATAGCCGTTGCGCTGAAACGGAGATGGCTGGTTCAAGCGCCTGAAACAGAGGAAGCATCCTAACACGGTACGCGGACAAATTTGTTCCTCCATCTGTCGCCCCATAGTAGGCACGCATGCAGTTCTCGTTCATATTGTTATTATTTTTATTTATGCTTCTTACCTCAGAACTCCGTCATTTATTACCCGATTTGGAAAATTCTTTTTTTTTTTAACGGTATACTTCCAGGGTCAATGGACCTATTGTCATCAGGTCAGAATCTGATTATAGGGAAAAACTAATTTATTGCGGCTTAATGCATTTTAAGCTTTAACTTGGCAGTTTTTTTTAAAATCCAACAGCTTTCATGGTATTATAACATACTGGCTCAAAATGCATTAAGCCGCAATAAATTAGTTTTACTGCACACAATCTAGTGCCAGACTTGGGACCTTTTCAGAAAACTACGGAACTTGGCACCCATTTAGATCTCAATTCTTTTGTCGGTGAAAACGACAACCACGCATCGCATATTTTTAATATTGAACTTGCCTCCCATTTTTACATTTATGTTTTTGATGGGTTACTCTCCACACAGCGCATCTTAGGCAGCTCTTCAGAGGTTTCGGCAGCTTACGACCTTACTTAAGTATATGCAGGTAAATTAACGTTTTTGCATCTGTAGTAATATTTGTATATTTACAGGGAGTAGGGACACACGTACACATTGACGTATACAGACACACGTTAACGTGTGTGTGAGGCTGGCTACAGATGTCACAACTACAAACGCAGAAACGTCTCGAAAGCAATTTACCTGTACCACACAAAGGGACAGAAAATGGTTTGTGGAAGATATTTTTCGATAAAAAACCGGCCAAGTGTGAGTCGGACTCGCGCACCGAGGGATCCGTACAACTAAAAACAAATGTGATTTATCAATATACGAGTAGTTGCTGGTGTATTTGTTGGTAAAATATTCGTAATAATAAACATCATATCACTTACTTTACTCCCATGTAATTGGGGGAAGCCTATATCCAGCAATGGACGTCCTTTGGCTGATAGTAGTAGTAGGAAACATAAAAATGTGTGACGACACATGCGTGACAGCAAGGCTCCGTTTAGACCCTTCGGATACGAAATAATTCTCCATAACAAAGTGATTGAGTTAGACAGAATACAAAAGGGAGAAAACTCGCTGTCTTTTCTCCCTTGGCGACTCTCTGACTTGGCGGGGCGTAAGCAATGTGTACCTATATATAGGTATTTTGTTCTTTAACGTGAGTTTACTGATGTGAGATTTCCTCACTTGACGAAATACTGCCAGTTGCGCAGTGTGAAACCAGACGGGCATTTAGTTATGGACCGATTTTGATAAATTATATACCATAGGATTCGTCCCATGCTGCAAATTTGCAATAAGGTCTTAGTTTTTTGATTTTTATACTGGAATATTTTGATTCATTTGAAATAGAACGGTGCGATGTTTATACAAGATAATGTTCTATAAATAAATCGAATATCTGAATAAAACACAAGAACGCGTGTTACAAATCCCTGATTTATATAACAAGCATCAACTCTTCAGAGATAATTCAGTAAACGATGTCATAACAAGGAAGTATCGTACGATCGTTAAACAATTTGTTATTCAAGTCGTATCTCGCGTGTGCCGACATTGATAAGGCATACTTGATCGAATTTCTTGAAATGTCATCGTTTTGCGAATGAGGTAAACAGAAAAATATCAATTATCACAAAATAAGATGTTTCTTTGAACTTCGTGTGTAAGACGGGAAAGGGGTATTGTGACGTATTGCAGCGTCATAAATAGATATGTGAGAGTAGCACTCGTGGCGGGGTGGGGTGAACCGGGAGTACGCGGCACTTGCTGTCAAGTTGTCGGCGAGCAAGGTCACGAATGCGCACATAAGCAATAAGCCTAAATGGCCTAATGGCGGCGACTTGGGGAGACGATTTCACTACCCAAGCGTAGAGCGATAGTCAGCCTGAGACTGTTACAAGCAACGCACCCTGCAGATGGAAAAGCATGGACACATGGGCCAGACTCCCTTTTTGATACAGCCAGTAGATTCGTCAATTTTATTCTTGTTCAGCATGCCAAATCCCGGGCAGGCCGTCTTACACGCGTCTTCTGCCTCGGACAAGTACGCTATCACGAAATCACCTGAGGATATTGCCTCCGAAGAGCAGCGTACAATGTACCAATGAGTGGAACGCGGGCAGGGTGACGCTAGATATGTGGCCAACGCCGAGGCTTCTGAATCGGATCGGTAGAGTGGTGTTAAATAATTGCCAATCGTAAATTTTGATGATTATGATTCTTTGGAGCTGAAGATAAAGCATAGAGTTCACATAATAATTATGTAGTGTTTGTATATGGGATACCACTGACCAATAAATAAACCTCTAACTCTAGTCCTTTATTTTGTAGACATGTCATGTCATGTAATAATGACCTAATTTGTTTAGTAATAATGTAAACAGTGGCATTTCGCCCGTTTTACTATCTGACACCATTATGAAAGCCGAGTTGTTATTATTTAACTCTGATAAGGAAAAATATGTTAAGTGAGATAAGGGAAAAAATGTGTGTTAGCGTAAGCACACATAGTCGGGCAAAGAAATTTTTTTACTCACATTAAAACCTACAGTTTTGGAAGCTTTTTCTATTCATTAAATAAGGTCTTCAGATTATCATCGTGCGTTTATCCCCAGTGCAGCAATTGAGCATTTCAGTAAATTGAAGATATTAATGTCAATCACTGGCGCAATGTGTTCACTAATTCCTACACTCGGGATTGTTTATCAATTATATATGTTCAAATAAGTTATGACAAATGATAAAATTATCCCCTGTTTGTCCATCGAGTTTATTATATTATAATTATATTTAAATTATATTAAATTTATATTATTTTTTATTAAAATATAATTTAATTTATTAAATGGACGAACAACATTTTTTTTAAATAACGAAAAAAAAAGTACAATAACAAAATGAAGTAAATATACGAGTACGTAATTATAATACTACACTAAACGTTAACGTTCACTTGTACCGCCTAACTCACACTGTGTACAAAGGTTGTCATGACAACCATACAGTAGGGTGTTAAGTTGTGTTACGCACATCTATCTATGTATCTTCTATCTATCTATCTATCTATCTATATATATATTATCTATATATATATCTATCTATCTATCTATATATATATTACGCGAAGCCGATCCTTACAACGCCCATCAGATCTACAGTTATGGACCGATTTTGATAAATTATATACCATAGGATTCGTCCCATGCTGCAGATTTGCAATAAGGTCTTAGTTTTTTGATTTTTATCCTGGAATTTTTTTGAAATTGATATTTACGAAAAATCCTGGATGCCCCGACAAATATAAGCCTCAAAATCGTGTTCGATGACGCCGCATACAAGCGACGGGTCAGCTTACCTTGGTAGAATTGTACGAGGTGTCAAAATTTAGCTTAGTTAACACGTGACTTGGGAACTGGCTATTGTATGATTCCGGATGACATAAAATCAAATATGAATTAAAATGTTCCTGTAAGAAATATCTGGTACAGCATTACAAAATAAAATCTTTTGAGTCGAGAAATACTCAATATTATTAACTATAAACGAAAGTAAAATTACTAATTTGTTTACAAGATAATACATAATAATCGGTGTATTCGGTCTAAGTATTTACAGTTTACATGAATGCCTGACGTTTTGTGTCAACATTTAACTTATTTTTTATTGTGGCCCTTTACACGATTTTTATTTTCACAATACTGAGGTGTCAATATTATTGCGGTCTATAAAGACAATACCAATTTTAGTGATCCGTTAATTTCATGGGGCCTTTTACACGGTGATTATTATCCCGTGACACACTCATATCACCATACGATTTTTTTTTTTTTTTTTATGATAGACTGACCAGCGATTGGCCTTAGTCTCACCTGATGGAGAGCCATGACAAGGCCTAAGATGTTGCTCACTGATTCAGTAATAGCCTATTCACTCTTGTCTTGAAGAGACCCAGATTGTATGTATCAGGAAATACAGACGGCGGCAGTAAATTCCAGTCCTTAGCTGTTCGCATTAAGAAAGAAGAAGCAAATCGCTTCGTGCGAATAAAAGGTAGGCTGACAACGTAAGGATGCAACCGCTTACCGCGTCTGGACGTCCGGTGATGGAAAGGGGAGGGCGGAACTAAGTCATGTAATTCCTGTGCACACTCTCCAAAATGTATCCGATAGAACACAGACAGACAAGCGACTCGACGACGGTGTTCCAAGCTCTGTAACTTAGATGCAACCCCTGGATCAGCCTCGAAAAGCCTACGAGCACGGCGCTCTATCGAATCCAAGGCCGCTAACTGATACTTGGCGGAACCGTCCCAAAGGTGGCAGCAGTACTCCATGCACGACCGAACCTGCGCTTGGTACAAGGATAGGAGCTGTTTCTGTGTGAAATACCGCCTCACCTTATACAGGACACCAAGTTTTTTAGCTGCAGTTTTAGCCTTGGATTCGATAGTGGACCCAAAGTTCAAGTTGGAGCTGAGACTCAAACCAAGGAGCTCAAGGTGATCAGTCAGTGGTAGGGATACATTCTGGAAAGTAGGAGTCAAGGTGAAAGCACTCCGTTTCGCAGTGAAAAGGCACGCCTGAGTTTTGGTGGTGTTGAACGCGACCAAATTGATTTCACCCCAATCGGATACGGCTCTCAAGGTCGCATTTGTCCGCTCCACCATATTTTCCCTGAGGGATTGAATCTCACCGCTACCAGCCCGCGAATCGGACAAATATCTCTCCGTGACTGTGCTGTCGTCGGCGTACCCAAAGATACCGGGCTTAAGCAGATCATTAATGTGCAGCAAAAAGAGAGTCGCGGAGAGAACTGAACCCTGAGGCACCCCGGCAGTAATTGCCAAAAGATCAGACGAGCACCCGTCAATGACAACTCGAATAGATCGGTTTCTCAGGAAGTCAGTAATCCAAGAGCGCAGACCAGATGGGATCCCATACGCAGAAAGCTTGCTTATAAGGCTGTCATGCCAAACCCTATCGAAGGCCTTGGAGATATCGAGAGACACGGCTAAGGCTTCACCATGCTTCTCAATGGCCTCGCCCCAAAGGTGAGTAGCATGTATCAGAAGGTCCCCAGTGGACCGGTTTCGGCGGAACCCGTACTGCCGGTCACTAAGGAGATCGTTACCTTCAAGATACGCCAGGAGCTTGGTGTTCAAAACACGTTCCATAATCTTGCAGAGTACGGAGGTGATTGCTATGGGTCGATAGTTCGATGGGTTAGCACGACTACCTTTCTTCGGCACAGGCTGCACGTTTGCAAGCTTCCACGACTCAGGAACTAGACCCATCCTCAGGGAAAGTCGAAACAGGCGTGTCAATATAGGAGACAACTCAGGAGCGCAAGTTCTCAACACTAAGGCTGGAATACCGTCAGGACCACTAGCCTTATTCACGTCAAGACAGCGCAACGCTTTCAGTACCTCCTTCTGATGTATTTTTACCTCGGACATTGAAATCCCACAATAGGGCAACGAGAGAGGTACTGCATTGCTGGCATCGAGACGCGAATTTTGCGCAAATAAGGAGACAAATAAATTTGCCTTCTCCGCCGCAGTATGAGCCAGTGATCCATCGGGCTTTAGTAGTGGAGGGAGTGAAGGGCGACAGAAATTCGATTCCACCAATTTCGCAAGAGACCAGAACGCCTTACTCCCAGAGGGGTAAGGGGGTAAGGTTGTTGAACAGTTGTTTCTTTACGCGCACGTCCGGAGCTTGGCGATTACGAGCATCAGCCCACGATAAATAAGCCGAGTGCTTGAGCGATTTACGTGAATATTGATGCATATTGAACCAAAACACGAACTATTTGGAAAAACGCGATAATATTAACATCTCAGTTTTGTCATTATATTAATCGTGTAAAGGGCCCCATTCATTTCCCAACTTAAGACCCTGTTCACATTATCCGATTTGATGAAGGTTTCGGCTCCGAAAAATGTATGGAAATGTGACCAATATCGTGTCGTGCAATGTGAACAGTGACCAGTTTTCGTAATTAATAATACTAACAGATCCACAGTGTTAAGCAAGACGATTTATCTTATAGTTGTCTCTTTGGATCCTTATGGTTAAGCAAGATGAATTAGACCGGGACAGATAGAACGATCATTTTCGGCTGCTAACGAACTGTCTCCACTTAAAAGCACACCAAAATTTCAAATCCCATATAATGCAAAACGTCACAAACGTCAGTTCAGTACAATTTGCATATAAACAAATATATTTGAAAGCAGGTGCACTAACAGGTGAACACCTGTCAGATATCACTTATCTGTCTCTCTCAAACTTACTGATTTGTGCATTAGAGAGAAGAGATCAGATGTTCAGAAATTGTTCAACTTAAATGAGCGGATTCGATATCTGTGGCAGTTTTCTATACATATAGGGATAAGCTAGCCTTTTTACTTCCACTTTTTGCCTGTTTGTCATTTTGCCGTTTTTTATGTACAATAAAGCCATACATACATACATACATAACCGTGTCGACTCCAACGCCGATATCGGATCGAATAATGTGAACAGGGCCTGTTCAGTTCTGTCGAATAAAGCAGAAAATAAATGTAATGTTTACATAAATGACATGCGTATTGTGTCACTTTTTAGGGTTCCGTAGTCAACTAGGAACCCTTATAGTTTCGCCATGTCTGTCCGTCCGTCTGTCCGTCCGTCTGTCCGTCCGTCCGCGGATAATCTCAGTGACCGTTAGCACTAGAAAGCTGAAATTTGGTACTAATATGTATATCAATTACGCCGACAAAGTGGTAAAATAAAAAGTGGAAAAAAATATTTTATTAGGGTACCTCCCCTATACGTAAAGTGGTGAGTGATTTTTTTTTTCATTTTAACCCTAACGTGTGATATATTGTTAGATAGGTATTTAAAAATAAATAGGGGTTTACTAAAATCATTTTTTGATAATGTTAATATTTTCGGAAATAATCGCTCCAGAAGTAAAAAAAAATGTGTCCCCTCTAACTTTTGAACCATAAGTTTTAAAAATATGAAAAAAATCTCAAAAGTAGAACTTTATAAAAACTTTGTAGGAAAATTATTTTGAACTTGATAGGTTGAATAGTTTTTGAAAAAATTACAAAAATAATTTCTGAACTAAGTTTGTAATTTAACCGTATAAACAGGTGTTTATTGTACCTGTCATTTCTACAAAATCACAATGAAATGACGTGCTTTTTAGGGTTTTGTGTTTCTGTACTTAATATGTCAACTTAATGTGACGGACGGAAAACTACGGAACCCTACACTGAACGTGGCCCGACACGCTCTTGGCCGGTTTTTTTTTTATTGTGCTCTATTATGTCAATATTATATTGTCATGGTTTAAACAAAGAAGTTGGTATACAAACCAATGACGCTTCAAATATACATTCCGTATATCTTGACTGATATTGATACCTGCCAAAACAATGACAAACCAAATTAAACTTTACGTTGTGAGTTACAGAACTGTTTCTGAGTTAATCATAGATAAGCTGCAAAACATTTTGAAAGAGAAGAGATTCGCTGTGTCTAAGTGTGTCTCTCTTCCACCTATTGCCATACCAGTAGGGTGATCAAGAGATCATAAGCGAAGAAGTTCTCATTGGAGTAGACGTTACTTATTGGTGGATTTAGATCAAACGAACGAGAAAACAATGTTGCACTAATTAACCTTTACGACGCCAACAACGCATTTGAAGTATATGCGCACCATCGATTCAATACAACGACAAATATATCCGTCATGGCGACGGCATCCAATGCGATATTAACCTACATGCATTTCTATAGATAATGCGCTTAAAAGGTTAAAAATATAATTACAACCTTTAATTGCCGAGAACATAGGTGTTATGATATATGAAAATTACCTTCGTACTTTATACTATGTACTATTACTTATTCTGTGATACTATGGTTTATATTCTATCTCTTATGAAAAATGAGTTGGCGTGTAATTGTCACTGTGGTTCATAAAGTATGGCGTTCAAAAGGTTAATTTGCTATTTTTTTTTCAATGTTTGTCTGAGGATGTCAAACCCTACAAAGTTGAACCCTACAGAAATGCATGTAGGTTGATATCTCATTAGCCCATCATGGCCCACGTACAAGGCCCAGTTATGCGGTGGATCGGGGTGCAAATATGTTTTTTTATGATTGACTGTAACACAAATGTTTTTAAATCAACTTTGTAATCGAGAGCGAAGCCACGGGATAGAACATAGATAGGCTATATTCTATAACACTAGTTATTGTTTATTACTATAAATAGATACCCCGACTACCCGAACTGCCTTGCCGTTAATTTCCCCAGTTGATATGCGTGGGACACCCCTTACATCAAACAGGAATTTAAATTGCCGGCGTTATGAACCCCGGAATTAATGGGATTTTCGTGTGTATCCAACAATGATCTTTAGCCTACCTTATATTATGCATAGGGTGTTCCCACTTACCATATAACTTTATCGTTGTTTTGTTCAAACGTACCTCAGTGTGTACCTCTTTCAGTTTGTTTATTTTATAGTTTTCCTCATTGGCCTAGTGTTTGCCGCGGCACGTATAAGGGGACTCACCATTATTATCGCCCGTGACCAGTCATTTGATTTAACACATAAGAACCCATGTTAATAGAACACGCGAGACTTATACGTCCTTTCATACCAAACTCATTGTCTACATACTACATATAGGCTGATTGAAAAATAATACCATCATTTGAACACACATATTTCAAGTATACGTACGTTATAATTCATAATCGTCATAAAGTTAAAAATGCGTTTTACTGCAGTTTTGTTGGTTATCATCAAGATCTGTGCTGCTCAGGGCGATGGTATATATTTACATATTATTCTGTTATACCTTTGTGAGTGCTTACTTATGCATTGTATAGATAATGCTACAGATTGTATTGTTGTTCTATGGACATATACACTTCTACCCTTACTCCGTCTACATAAAGTGTACATATATAGGGATATGTACGTACATCTTGCGACATTGGGCACGGTCACAGCTAGTTCAAGTTGACATTGACCTTGCGGTTTTTCGCAGGTCCAAACTGGTTGCTTGACTTCCACGGGCTAACAGTGGGTAAAAACGTTTTCTTTTGTCCATTGGGCTCTGCATGCTTTTTAAAAAGCCTTCTAAACGCAGAGTGTCCTCTGCGAACTGTCGTCTGTTCATTTCCATTGCAGTATTTATGTTTTTTTTGACACAATTTGACAACAAGATAATCTGAACAACAAGAAATAATAAATCTTACACAAATCGACCTAGTCCCAAACTAAGCAAAGCTTGTACTATGGGTACTAGACGACGATATACATACTTATATAGATAAATACAAACTTAAATACATAGAAAACATCTAAGACCCAAGAAAAAATATCCGTGAATAAATGCACAAATAAATGTCCTAGCCGGGATTCGAACCCGGGACCTCTAGCTTCAGAGGCAGAGTCACTACCAACTAGGCTATAAACAGGCCGTCAAGGGATGATTACGAAAAGCTTTAGTCCGATTTTTTTATACAACGACGGTGGAAAAAAGCTTACAGCCTGCCTGATGGTAAGCAGACACCGTCGCCGATGGACGCTTGCGACACCAGAAGAATCACAAGCGCGTTGCCGACCCTTTATTAACTTGAGGAATCGGTGTGTTCACAGCTAAAGACACACGCAGGTACGCTCAAGAGCTCACTCAGAAGATGCCTATTCACTCGATCCTTAAAAGGTCTAGGTTATACGAACTCGGAAATACAAAGGCGGGCAGAGAATTCTAAACCTTAGAAGTGCGCATTATAAAAGATGATGCAAAGCGTTCGGTTCGAATTAGAGGAATTTCGACCAGGTAAGGATGGTGGCCAGCCTTACGTATGGATGCCCGATGGACGATGGATGGACGGAGGAGGACGGAGGAAGGATGGAGGAGGAGATAAAATTAATCTAAATGTTATTTTGATTACTAAAATGACTGATCTGCCGTAAGTTTAACACGTTATGTAATCAAATAAAGATTTATTTTTTAAAATAGCAGGAGGCAGGATTTTCTTATCGCGTAGTTAAAGACTTGAGGGTCACCGCATTGATGTCAATCAAGCCTGCCTTAAAGGCTAGTCCGTAGTCAGTAGACTAAATACTGCAATGTGGCATGCATACAATAGCCCACCTTGTTCTCTTAAAATTATATTCCACATATGTATTTCTAGATATTAAGTCACACACTTCTCAATTTTTGATTCAAACTTTCCTTTGCCTTTTTCCGAACTAAGGCGGCTTCCTGATTAGGTGGGGCGGGAGCTGTAGATACCTACGTACGTATACGCTGATCATGACGGTTATTCCAGACTGTGGTGTGATACCAATGACCAAGTGGGCGGGGCAGGCGACGCTGCGCACAGAACCTCTAACAAACCCAGTTGACCTGGTCGTCATCCAGCACAGCGTCTTCGGCGCGTGCATCACTGATGAAGAATGCGAGGACGTTGTAAGGAAAATCCGCAACTTTCATATGAAGAAGAAAGGGTTCGACGATATTGGACTTTCGTGAGTATTCTGCTTTTCCACACACTGTAGCGGTAAAAGAACAACTTACGCATGTTGACTTAACAAGAATGTTGAGATTTGAGATTGTAGCGCAGAGGAGAAAAACGCTTTAACCTCACGCATCTCTTATCGCTTGAACTCCGCATCGACTCCGCTTTAATGAGTCGTTCAATATTCTGTGCATGAAATACTTTAACCCACAAATATAAACCTGCCTGTGCTATTCAAATTCAAATATTTTATATCAGATCTTGTGATCCATGTATTGTTAGTTACAATTTTACTTAAAATCTATGTTAGTACTTATATTATAGTTAATTTATTCTAAGAACTACTTAACGTATGTCATAGTAGCTATTACGTGCTTGCATTGGGTTGACACCAGGTGGACGCGGGTGGGTGTTACGAACCGAACCTTTAGGGTGATCAGGCGATGTGTGCTTTAACCTTTACCCTTTGAACCTAGGTTTCTGGTCGGTGGCAACGGCAAGGTGTACGAAGGCGCGGGCTGGTCGCTGGTCGGCGCTCATACGAAGGGTTACAACAACCGTTCCATTGGAGTTTCCTTCCTCGGTGACTTTAGAAGTAAGTCCTAGTTACATGAGGGTTGGTTTTTTATGGCGTCAACAAAGTTTGCTTCTTCGTCTAGTCACGACGGGTTACAACAACCAGTCTATCGGAATATCCTGCCTTGGTGACTTTAGAAGTACTCAGTCTCTAGTCTCAGTCCTATTCAGATGAAGGTTAGTTTTAGGAGTCAACAATGGAAATTACTTCTTTGTCTGGTATCCTGACAACTTCAAGAAGGAAGCAAATTGTTTAATTTTCTTCCACACACTTGAAGAAGGTGAGACCATGGTAATGAACAAGCTACTCCAAGGACCTCCCAGCCCGATAAGGTATCTGTTGAAACTATTAGTCTTAAATTGTAACCACCCTTATTATGTACACAGTTATGCAATAAATCTTTCTTATTCTTATTCTCCTTTAAATTAACTTAAAAATATTGGATAGTCGTCAAGTAAAAAACCCAGATACAACAAACATATTTTAGAGCAATCTAGACAGACAAGGTTAAAAATTGCACTAAAATCGTGCGGTTGAGTATTACGGTTTCGTTTAAATAAATAAAAAAAAATACTTGTCCACTTACTCGTACCGCCTCTGCACCGACAAATTAGGAGGTCGCCTAAATTACAAGACCACTGAGTCTGTGACCAAGCGGTACCATGGGTTTGCACTTCGGCTCTGGTATCACAGGGTTTATCAAAAAATATATGCAATATCATACTCGCAATACCCTCTCGTCCAGTGGCACGGAAAGTACCGAGGGACGGAGGCAGAAACGCCAACCGCTCTCTGTTTTGTTGGTTTTTGGGAGCGAGTCAAAGGGCCTAGTGCAGAGCGCCGAGATTTATTACGCGAGTAGATCAGCGTGTGACCGGAGACGGCAAAGCGAGGAGCATAGTGTGACAAGGGTAGTAGTAGCTCTTCTGTATACCGTGAAGAAACCGGTCTTATCACAAAAATATCTAATTTTCCTTCTTGATTTGTCTTTGAACAATTTAATTGAGTGGAAGATACATACATAGGTACAACGAGCAAGATTAATATACTATGGCATTTGGTCCATGCGTATAAAAAAATAAATGGCAGCAGGCGGCGCGAGGCGAAAAGGTTCTCGAGTGGCGACCACGTACTGGAAGGCGCAGCGTGGGCAGGCCCCCCACAAGGTGGACTTATTGTTGTTACTTTTTGTTGAAATAATTCTTAGTTCAATGTGAGAATTTTATAATGCTAAAAATGAAGAGTCATGGCTATTTTATGACTTTCTTAAATTAAGTGATAATAAGACCCCACGTCTCAAGATAAAACCATAATATGAAAAGTCTGAAAAACGTTTTCACGACAAATTCACCATGACATTTATCCTTAAGTTACATTGTAGAAACTCATAGAGCAATTTACGATTGACACTCCAACTAAACATCACTTTTACGAGAGACTGCGTTGTAACTGAAGAAACGACTCTACAATTTCTGTAATCTTTTGGTTTGACTTTTATGGCCACAGAAACTTTAAGGTATTCTATTTGTTTTAATTCCGAGAACGACACTTGTTATAAAACGGCACTTACTTTTTACGATTTAGGTCATTTCATATATAGAAACTCTTCTTTCTATTTATGTTCACAATTGCGCTGATACTGCCGTCTACAGATTAGCTGACTGCCGTTTTCTAATATTACGGTAAAGTAAATAGGTAAATAAAAAACATACAAACAACATAAAAAATACTCACTTAGCTTTGATAACGTCCGGTTTAGATTCCCTGATGTGCCTAAAATTTATTTCGTTTAATATTTTTTTATGTTCAATAAAAAAAAAAACTCTTATGACGCAAACCCGTGGCATAACCTGTATAAAGGATGATTCACAGTAGACCGTTCCGTGTCCGGGCCGGCCCGTTTTCTATGACAGCAAACGCAACGGCCAGCGTATTTCTCTAGAAGAAAACGGGCCGCCCCGGACACGGAACGGCCTACTGTGAATCATCCTTAAAACTTACAGGACTGGTAGAATCAATCCAAATAAATAGAGAACCTTCTTGTTTGGTGCATTCAAAAATACGTCCGGACCCGGACACTACCTCAATATAAGATGTTTGTCCCGCCGCGGTTTCCATTTCAGAAATGAGTCTACATTTTCTCTGTTTGTTTACACAGCCACTCTTATCTTATTCACAAATTATTTCACCTCGCCTCACTGCTCACCATTACATTTGTGTTGACGCTGGGGTTTGTCATAAAGGCGTATTTGGCAACTTTTAAATTGTTTTTATGGTCCCATCCCAACGAAAATTTAGTATTTATAAGCACAATGAAAGGCAAAAATAAGAAACCACCTCAGCTCACTGCTAGTGATCCCAGAAACGGTTCCTACAAATTAATACTATAATGACGTCACAAAATACTATATTCAAACCAAACGTTGTAGGCATGGAAAAGTAAGTATTGGTAACAAACTTAAGAAAAGGACGGATAGATATTTGTTTTGTTTGTGTTACACATTTTAAATATGTAATGTCTAATCGATTACGTCACAACTACATACAACAGGTGATTTTCTTAACTGTTTTACCTATAAATTGCTGTTTTGGTCGTGAAATACTGCGTTTAGGTACATAGATAAGTGTTATACAATTCATTTTTAATAAGAATCCTTAGTGTTCCCTTTTAAATTTAATCTTGGTCGATAAATAAACATATTCTTTCCAATCTTTGAAGCCTTTCTCTTTATGATTTTGATAAGATTTGTAATTTATCTTGATTTATCGATTTATTACTTAAAAATGAAGTGACAGTTTTAAAATACATTTTAACACGTGGAAAGTACACAATAGGAGCACAAATTTACACTGGATCGCCTGTGGTAAGTTGAAGTGTTATGATTATGAATAACAGTCCCGGCATAGCAAGCTGACTGGAGTACGAGTGATATTGAATTAAGATTTATTTGGAACTTTCACGACAGTTTAAGTCGAAGAGTTTGATTTATATTTTAGAAAGATTTAAGAATGTTGAAATGAATCAAACAACTTTGAAGAAGATCTAGGTTGTGTTATTTACGTTATACTTAGGGGATTTAGGTGACTGAATGGAAAACCATTTACGTACATAATTATTGCTTGATAACGCCACTTACGCGTTTGGCGGTGCAGAGTCGGTACGGTATCAGTGAGCTGTCAGATTCAATTGTCAGTCAAGTCAGTGCACATTTTTTTAATATTTGTGCCGGGCCACACTGCTGATTGCGCACGCGTGCATGTATTTGCTGCATGTGCGTAGTTACGCGCGCTGATACGCAGCGAATGTAGGAAATGCACGCGTACGAGTATGGTGCCTGATTAGCGCGGGTTGTGCAGGAGTAGAGCGGTAGGATGAAATATTCTGACGTGCAATAACTAGAACGTGTTCGTGTACCGTCAACCTTCAAGTAGTATACTGACAAGTAAGGAAATCTGGGCGACATTAGTAAAATCTCAGTAAAATACAAAGTACCGCATGCAGATTCTGTCCAGGGAAATGCAAAATATATAGGTATTTAAGATGAGTATTCAGTTGGGATGGATTTGGTGTGGGACTTCACATAAACTACACATTAGGTACGCAATACAGTGACATATTCTCTTTACAATTTCAGATGTACTGCCAACGCCAGAAGCCCTGGAAGCAACAAAAGAGCTTATCTCGTGTGGCGTAGTGCACAATTTCCTGTCGCAGAAATACCGTCTCGTCGGCCAAAAGCAAGTCGGTAACACGGAGAGCCCAGGCGCTGAGCTACAAAAGGATATAGAGACATGGCCTGGTTGGATCGAGATTGTTCCGAGCGCCCCTTGACTGTGATTTATTGGTATTAGTTTGAACATGTACAAATATCTACCTGCCTTCTCGATGTATATGTTGCATTTTTATACCCAAAGGTTGTCCGAAAGAGATCGCTCTGTAGCGATTAGACCGGCTGTTGTTTACCTCTAGTTTGAGTTTTGTGTCCTGTATTGTTCTTTTTTAAGGTGTGCAACAAATGTTATTATGTAATTTTTTAATCTATGGAAAAATTCTCCATATCATAGATCTACAGTGTGTTATCGGTACGTGGGCTTTTCATTAATTAGGTATGGAAACGTAGTGAATTAACCTAACCATGAATTAATTTCATCATACAATTAAAAGTTAGTTCATTGAATCTTCCATCATAATTCAAATTAAAATATAATGAAACGGGACAGACTGTTAACGAATAAATAATTATTAAGTAAAATAAATAAAAAAGTGAACTCAATAAAACTGGAGTTACAAGTACTAGTTAAGGATATAGCAAGCAGCCGAGACTAAAAAAATAAATATTTATGCTCATTACACAAATATTTGCCCTTAACAGAATCAGAACGACCACCAGATTTGTAGGCAGGGCTTTCTACTAGGTTAAACCGGTCGTCATTTTATTAAAGTTTTTGATAGTAACAGACCTTTATTTTGCTTTCATTATATCTAGAAGAATGCATGTATAAACAAAAAGTTTTTCGCAAGAAAGTCTAATTTGGAATGATGCTTAAAACAAACAACCAAAATATTCTCAACAAAATACTAGATAGTAAGGAAGATAAAATGTCAAGATACGTGAAAGTTGTAGCCAAACGGCTATGAATCTTAAACTTATAATTAACTTGATAATATCATATTAATATCCTGGTCACGGCACCAAAATGTAACGAGCCCCCCTTCGAGTAGGTATTTTAATATTAATGTGACTATATTTGGAGCAGCCCAACTGGGGAAGAACCTTAACCTTACAGAAGACCGCAGAAATAATAGCACTACTACCTGCTAGGGAGCAGGTAAGCAGACCCCTTCACTTATGGATACCTGATAAAAAATCACAAGAGCGTTGCCGACCCTTTATTAACTCGAGGATTCGGTGTGTTGACAGCTAGATAGCCTAAAAGCTTGTTAGCCACCATCGTTGTAACAAAAATTACTTAAAAAGATGAGCGTATCTGATAAGGACACTTAATCGGTCTGGCAACATCGCATATCTGCTTTCCGTGGCGCGTGTGGGGGGGACAACATTTTCTTTTTTTTCTTTTCAATACCCTGCGCTATAGGGTTGAAGCAAAATAAAAAAATAATCCCCACTTTACGAGTAGGGGAGGTACCCTTATTATTTATTTTTATAACAACTTTGTCAGTTTTGTTAATTTATATATCCATACCAAATTGCAGCTTCCCAGCACTAACAATCACAGAGCAAAGCCTCGGACAGACAGACGGACAGACAGACAGACAGACAGACATACGGACATGGCGAAAACTACGGAACCCTTAAAATGAACGCCTTCTCGTAACAGATATCGTTTAAAAAGGGCTCACCAGTTGGCGCCACTGTCGACCAAGGTCCAGCTGTCAATTTATTTATTCGTTATTGGTACGTATAGTTTTATATACACTCGCAGACAAAGAATACGTGTCGGTAAAATACCGTCATTTATTCCTAAAATAGTACAAAGTTGTACAGTTTTTTCCATACCTGTCATAAACTTTGTTGAATTTTACATTTAAACTGCAGAAATAACAGTTAAAAAAATAACGTTACATTTTTCGTTACAAATTTGGAATCAGTTTTGAACATGCAGCTCAGCGAAGATTCCTGGACCCAAGCTTCCCTTCCCATTCGTTATGGTGGAATAGGGATACGAAAAATTACGAATATTTGTGCACCGGCTTTTTTGTCTTCCGCTCATAGCTCAGCTAATCTCATAGGAAAAATCCTAAGGGAATTCCCTTCAAACTGTGAGACTGCTGGCTTGACGGAAGCCAAAAATGCCTGGTCTATTGCCTGCACGCCTATCCATCAGTGCATACCGGCACCTTCCTCGAAGCCCATACTCTGCGTGTGGCGACCTGCCTGCGACTCGGTGTCCGGGTTTGTGCTCCACACAG
This sequence comes from Notocelia uddmanniana, assembly GCA_905163555.1. NCBI lineage: Eukaryota > Metazoa > Arthropoda > Insecta > Lepidoptera > Tortricidae > Notocelia > Notocelia uddmanniana. Next base: position 25,630,604 of record LR991059.1, on the reverse strand, counting down.
GTGCCCCTGCGGCAGCGAGGTCGACACCCTGGGACATCACGGACTTTCTTGCCAAAAGAGCGCAGGCCGCTTCTCTAGACACGCCGCACTCAACGACATTCTCCGCCGTTCTCTTGCCACCGTCAACGTGCCGGCGCTACTAGAGCCACCCGGCATTCTTAGAGACGATGGCAAGAGGCCGGATGGTATGTCTTTGATTCCGTGGAAGATGGGACGTGTGCTAGTGTGGGACGCCACGTGTGTGGACACGTTGGCTCCTTCCCATCTCTACGGAACTTCAGTCAGAGCGGGTGCGGCGGCAGAGGCGGCCGAAAAGGCTAAGCAAAGCAAATATAGGGGTCTCGGCGCCGAATATAACTTCGTTCCGTTCGGCGTTGAGACCCTCGGTCCGTGGGGTCCCAGGGCCCATGACCTCTTTAAAGAAGTGGCAAAGAGGCTAGTGGACACCACTGGTGACCAAAGGGCTGGCAGCTTCCTCGCACAACGCATCAGCATTGCTATACAGCGAGGAAATGCTGCCAGCATCTTTGGCACGATGCCGCGGGGTGACCCCTTATTTTAAATTATTTATTTTGTAAGTTTTTAATAAGTATAGGATATTAGTTGAAATTTGTGATGTGTAATAATTAAATACCTATGTCAATAAAAATTTTTTTACCAACTTGACAAAACTGGCTTCCCCGAGACAGCGGCACCCCTCCCCATATATATATTTAGAAAATAAAATTGGTACCCTTTTGTATAAAAAAAAATTTGTGTGTTGTTTTTTGTCGTTTAATGTAAGTGTACAAAACCAGATTCTATGAAATAATCTAGTTTAATATAAAATAATCTAGTTTTCTAATCCCTCAGACCTCTCATGAGTTGTGTTTATGACAAAAAGTTTCATCTAAGCAAAAAGTACTTAGAGTCAAGTTTAAAAAACATCTCTTTCCAAACAATATCAAGACCAAAGTTATTTCTTAAAATTGAAAATGTATGCAGGTAATATCATCATTTTAACTGAGCGACGTCCACTTTTTCACAAAGTGCTTCAAAGGATTTCCAAAACGACCAGTCTTGCGCTAACCGGCAATACTTTCCTGAGATCTTGAACTCTGGGCTTAGCACATCTGACGCCGAGAAGCTCAGCTCTCCTCTTTCTAACTTGCACAGTGCGAGTAAGACAGAAGTCAGTGAGTCAAGGGCGACGTGATTGCTTAGGCTTCTTAGTCGTGTACTTTTGGCAAAGTAGACGTGGTCATGGTGGTCGTAGCACGGCCTTTTTTACTGTCTCCTGCCACTTCTCCCTCACCGTGGCATTTTGCACGCACAGTTTTAGGGGTGATCCATGAGGGCTCTTATTAGATCCGTCTATCACAAAGAGGAGCCTCCTCTAGTCCTTAAGCCATGCACTCGACCCGGAACAACAAGTCTCTCCAAGGCGTCGTCTTTCTTACGCATAACGTGACCGAAGTAGCTCACAATTGCCGAGAGTCTTCGCTTGAGTTTAAGCTGGCGCGGTGTGTTAATTCAAGGATTAAAAATCGACGATTTATTCGTAAATCGTATTGGTACGCAATAACTCTGAATTGATTTGAACTTCACCAAATACTGCGGATACGAACTCGATTTAATTTCCGCCACGATATTGCGTTTTCCTCTTCCATAAGTGAATTCCATAGCCACACCAGTGAATACCGCGAAAAACGAAAGTTCAAGTTCGAATATCTCCGTCTATATCGGAAGGGACTTGTATTACTTGAGTGAAAGAGATGAAGGAAGTCATCTGAAAATCGTCGTTTGTTAAACGATTTTAGAAACTTTGTTGCCTGTTTAAAAAAAAACTCTATTGTTCAATTAGTGCTAAAAGAATGGGACACGACGGATGTATGCTTCTTCGATTTTTTAATTCCATGATTTGCAATTTAAATCGTCGAACTCTAAATTCCGTGAACTACGTTCTATGGTCAAATCACAATCGTGGCGAATTTTTTTTATTTGTCGCTTTGATAGCAAATCGATATGCACTTGGTGATAGACCTCTAAAAGAATTGAGACTGTAGTTAAAAAGCGAACGAAAAACTTGATTTGGTACACTGATCGCGGTATCCGTTATTCATACTCAGGCCGGGTTTATTCGACCTACCTATCGAATTGGCATCGATTTGATCAATTTTAACACGCGTGCAAGATAGCGCAAATACAAAACCGACTCCAACTCAATACGTTAAGCTGAATAAAGCCCTTGATTTCCAGCTCACTGAAGCTTATACGACTTTAATACGTCGTTTTGGATAAGATTTTCTTCAATGTTAGCTCACTTTATGTACTGAGAGCAGATGTTGCATAATAAATACACAGGCTAAGGTAACTTTGATTCAGGGGTGACTTTGTACGGCCAACTAATTTAGGTTCTGGGCCACTTCGTACCATGTCACAGTGAAATTCAATAAGAAAGCTGCTAGAGATCTCATATTATTGTCATTGTGACAAGGTGCGAAGTAGCCCGGAAATCAAATTAGTTGAGTATACATATTGGGCCCAAATAACCCGACTGATCTTAGCTAAACATTTCAGGGGTTATAAGAAGTAAAGTTTGCAGGGTTAATAAGGCACACGGTGTGGCCGTGGCAGAGGGTTTGTGGCATTTTCACAACTTCACGTTCCGTAGCAAAAAGGTAAAATAGGAACCCTCACGGTGCGATTCCAGTCGCCCGTCTGTTATGACTGTGTATTTCAAGAACTTTTTAAGCAATCAAATTGAAATTTGGAATAGTTGTAATGTAAAAGAGAACTACCCAAGGTCATTGAAAATTAAAAAGTGAAGCATATAAATTTATTTTCAATGAAAAATGGATATGAGTGGGTCTATAAATTAAAATTCTTGTTACAGGGTCATATCACGTATCATAATGAAATACCTTATTCTAAAGTCGTTCGTCTCTTTTAAACACTGATTTATTTTATTGAGATTGTAACACGAGGATGTCGGTATTATCGCCATCGGGACTATGTAACCGGCATGCGTTCGGTCCAAAATCAATGAAGAATATGACCGTTAATTCAGCTCACAAAATTATTTGCGCAAATGTGCACGTGAGAGTAAATGATAGGAGACGTGACGGGTTGATAGCAAAGGGTACCCTCAAATGTGAATATTAATGCGAAACTGCCTTCAATTTTTGTAATAAACTCAACACTAACACTTATATCGTATTTGTTTAAAAATAAGATTTTTTCTTTGCTCAGTAAAATAAACATCGAGCTAAACGTTGAATTTGTCTGCAAAGTTATGACTCCATATAGAGAATAAGAAAATAGAAGTTAGTTTATCTTTAAATTCCCGGGCGCTTCAAATTGGCTGTAGTTTCAGATTTTCAGCGAAGCATATTATGCTTGAACAAATATTGCACATTAAAATACTCGCTTTATAATGGAACCGGTTAGGTTAAACTTACGGGTTTTCAAGTTTGAAACTTAATAACTTCTCCATAAGGCTCAAACCACACGCCAAGAACCGGATCAGGTTCCCTGATATTCATATGATCATGATAATTGATGACGATGATAATAATGTCGATGCATTTTGGCGGCCTATAGTGGTCGGCGGTTAAGAAGTCAAGCCTGACATCTGTCATTTCCATAACCTAAAAGACACTTGGAGGTTATAAAATGTATGGAAATGACAGATGTCAGGATTGACTTCATAACCGCCGATTACTATAGGACGTTCGTCATGCTTATTTAAAGTCATATTCGACCGCTTGACAGCGCTCAGTTATACGTATTACGTATGCCTTACTTACACTCTTAAACCGTGTCAGGGAAACCTCATCCGTGACTAGCGGGGTAGTTACGCAAAGTTTTGGAGCGTGCGTAAGGCGTTTCCATACTCTTTATCTATATAAGTACTCGTATGTATATCGTCGTCTAGTACCCATAGTACAAGCTTTGTTTAGTTTGGGATTTGTGTAAGATTGTCCCCCAATATTATTATTATTATTATTACTAAATGTCACTTTCCATACTAAAAATGACAGATCTACCTACCTAGTACGAGTATACTACGTGATCGCAGAACTGATCGAATCAGAAACAAGGTACTGTGCTCCAAAACACAAGTTGTAGATGTGGGTTTCAAGACCGCTAAACTGAAGTCGGACTGAAGTGGGCTGAACTAATTTGCCGTATGCATCCGGAATGATGGGCCAAAATAAGTACGGATTTTAGCAAGTAGCCTTGAGACGACTACCGGAGCAGAGGCAGACCAAAAAGGAAATGGCGGGACGACTTGGACGCATTCTGCTGGTTGGCGGGAGCACGCAAGCGATAGGGCGGAGTGGAGGAAAAGAGGGGAGGCCTTTGCCCAGCAGTGGAATACCGAAATACCGAAAACCTCGATAACATTTTACATATGAAAACTGAATTGTGTACACAGGGTGAAATTTTATTGACTGTTCAAATTTTCACAGTAGATTCCTTAGTGAAAAAAAAAATACGTGTTTTTTCTTTCAGTATCTTTCAGTACTAAAATATTGAGACAGAGCAGCTGAAAGATATCCTAAAAAACCATCCGTTTATGGATACCCGGTGGCGCGCGTTGTGCGGGAGGTGGGAATAATGCTCGCCCCGCCCCTACGTTGAGACGCCGAGACAAACTAACGCGTCGAAAAACTGTTCTTTTAATGAAAATTACAATGATATTAAAATATCATTCGAAGCTAGTAAAAAAATATAAGTTGCAAATTTTCCTTCATTGACGGCGTACTCTCGGTTCGTTAACATTGTTGTAAGTCACATTCGCGATCGCGCATCTTTACGAGAGATAGAACACGGAAGTGCACAACCGGTCACGCGGAGATGCGCGTGCGACTAATTTGCAATTTTGGTCGAGATAAGATATTGGTACGTGGTACCTTGCGGTACGTGGACGCCACTCGAGAACCTTTCCGCCCCAACGGCCATCGGTTCTACGTGCTATGTGCCCCGCCCACTGCCACTTAAGTTTAGCGATTCGGAGGGCTATACCGGTCACTTTGGTTCTGCTGCGGATGGCCTCATTCCTGATGCGATCACGCAGAGAAACTCCCAACATAGCTCTCTCCATTGCCCTTTGGGTGACTTTGAGCCTTCTTATGAGGCCCATAGTAAGCGACCACGTTTCAGTGCCATATGTCATCACTGGCAACACATACTGGTCAAAGACTTTCGTCTTGAGACACTGCGGAATATTGGACGAAAAGATGTGCTGTAGCTTCCCGAACACTGCCCAGCCGAGTCGGATTCGACGATTAACCTCTTTCTCGAAGTTAGACCTACCTAACTGGACAGTCTGTCTTAGGTATATGTAATCGTCTACAACTTCGAGCGTAAAGTGTCCGATTGTTAAGGGAGGTGGTGCGACATGGACATTTTACATGATCTTCGTCTTGTCCATGTTCATCCTTAGACCAACTCGCTCGGAGGCTTTACTGAGGTCATTGAGCATTGTACTTAAATCCTCCATGGTCTCAGCCAAGACTACTATATCGTCAGCAAACCGAAGGTGAGTGAGGTAGTTGCCGTTTATGTTGATGCCTTGCCTTCTCTAGTCCAGAGTCTTGAAAAACATCCTCCAGTGCAGCGGAGAACAGTTTAGGAGAAATAAAATCTCCTTGCCTGACTCCCCGCTGCAACGGAATAGACTTTGAGTTCTGGTCCAGGAGTCGGACTGACATAGTGGCGTTCTCGTACAAACACATCAGCACTTCGATATAGCGGTAGTCCACTTGACACCGTTGGAGAGATTGTAGTACAGCTTACGTTTCAATCGAATCGAAGGCTTTCTCGTAGTCCACGAACGCTTAACAGAGGAGCAGGTTATACTCCTCAGTCTTCTGTATAACCTGACGGAGCGTATGGATGTGGTCTACGGTGCTAAAGCCTCTTCGGAAACCGGCTTTTTCGGGAGGCTGGGAGTCATCTAGCCTGCGTGCGAGATGGTTCGTAATGACTCTTGAAAACAGCTTATAGACATGGCTCAGAAGTGAGATGGGTCTACCGAGTTCTTCAGTAAGGCGTTGTCACCCTTTTTGAAGAACAGCATCACCACACCTCTGTTCCATGCCTTTGGAGTATTCCCTTCCAGTAAGATGGAGTCGAACAACTTCTGAAGGGCCTTAAGGACTGGTTCTCCACCCGCCTTCAGGAGTTCAGCTATAATTCCGTGCCTTGTTGTTCCTCAGCTGCTTAAGAGCCATTCTAATCTCGTACAGGCTGATGTGCGGGATATCTTCGATATAGTAGGACGATACGATTCTACCATCTTCAGTTTTTAATCTGGCGAGCTGGCTCTGCCGAATAGACAGATCTCTTGAGAAAACTTTAGAGCCCTCTGCTCGATGGCCTCTTCAATACGATTTGTATTGAATTAGCGCAGATCGCGGGTAAGGGACTTAGAGATCTGTTTATTGAGCTCCCTGTATAATGTCGCATCGGCTGAAGACTGTAGAATCATCTCATTCATTTCCTCGATGAGCCTCTGAGTGGGAATAGAGAACCTTTTGGCTCTTTGAGTTCGTTGGGCCTTAAAGAACTTAGACCCAATGCTATGGACAGCTTCCACAAATCCGTCGTTGAATTCGTCCACATCGCAGCCTAGACAATCGGTTTTGGAGTTCCAGCTGAAAGCTCTGGGGGTTTTGGATTTGGACTGCTGCTGGACGGAGCGTGGACTTCATCAGTCGAGAGCGCTCTAGCTTGACGCATATATTCAATGTGCCTCTTACCAGACGATGATCACTTCCGGTTTTAACCGTATTGATCACAGACACATCATTGAATATATGCCTCTTCGTCGACATGATGAAGTCAATCTCGTTTTTTGTTGCACCGTCGGGACACATCCAGGTCCACTTCCTGTGCTCGAGTTTCTTGAAGAAGGAGTTCATCATGTAGAGTTCCTCCTTCTCCAAGAAACCACCAAGTGGTTCCGACTTCCAACTACAAATTGCCCCACTTTCAGCTCTTCGCCGTCTCTCTTGCCCAGTTTCGCGTTGAAATCCCCTATAACAACGGTGAAGTAGAATTTGGAACTATGCATGACCTTTGATATATCCTCATACATACCCTCCACCTCGTCGTCAGAGTGTGCCGAGGTCGGCGCGTACACCTGTATCATCAACGAGTACCTCTCGGATACTCTTGTGACGACATTACAAATTAGTGAAATAACAATTAATTATATTTAAGATATCAGATTATTTATTTATTTAAATCGATTAAAAACTCTCGACTTAAGTATTACTATAGGTATAGCTCCTTGGCGAGTCCTCCAATTACGTTAGAATCCAAATGAAATCTAGTACTTATAAGTCTCTAGTTAGCAGTTAATTAAAAGTAAAATTACAGTAATTTTGTACTATAACGCTATAAGTTTGCAATGTTACGAACCTAGTCCTCGGAAGGTAAATTTTATATACCGTTGAAAGTTTTGGTTACCGAGTAGGATCAGACATTTTTTAATACTACCACCACCACCACCATATCAGCCAAAGGACGTCCACTGCTGGACATAGGCCTCCCACAAATTGAAGGGGGGTATATGCCATAAACGCCATGCTTGGCACGCGGGTTGGCGATCGCAGTATCTCCACCGCACTTCAGGGATGCTGCTGCCCATCCCCCGGTGGTCTTGGTCGTAGTTTTAAGACATACCCGGGTCATTAATACTAAGATGACTGCAAACAAGCATACATCCTACCTGATGATAAGCAGACACCGTAACTTATTATGAAGAATCGCAAGCGCGTTACCGAACTTTTCATGAGTTGAGGATTCGTTATGTTGACAGCTGGAGACAAATGCAGGTCCACTCCTAGCTCTTAACCTCCTTAGGTTTTATGAACCTGGGTCTGCAATAAAATGTTTCATTTATTCTTAACACATCCTCGGGAGCTCTGATGGCGAACTAACTCACCACCAGAAATATAACACCATATACTCGTACAGTCGTTTTGTTACAGAGCCTTGTGTTTGCTTAGCGTGCCCGGATCGCACTGGTTTTTGTTAAAATTAAGTAAATTACCCTTCGATAATGAAACTTGGAGTTGTTTAAACTCCTGCATTAATTTGATGAAGCACGCGTCCCGAAGAGAGTTTCTGATGTAATTGAAATTCTGACTGAAATTATAGCCACGCACCAGAAGTACGAGTAAAAGTTGGTAATTAACTCTTTTGCGGGCAAAATGTTTCAATTAGGAACACGGGCTAGGGATGATTGTAAATGAGTATTACATACCAGTTTTAAAAATTAACTGTAGGGGGTTCATTTTTAGATTATTTTTTCCAGGATGGTTGTCATTTTATCACTTAACGTCGTGGATAAGACATTCGTCACGTTCTGACAAGTATGCGAGTGCGAGAATAACGGGCGTCTTATTCACGTCGATGAATAAGACACTTGAAGTGATAAAATGGCAACTATCATAGGCCCGCAGGGGTTTACTTTAAAAATGGTGTTTTAAGATGTGGTGAGCACGAATCGTGGAATGTTTGTTTCCGTTCTTTCGAGCGGACATTAGCAATCATTCTGTTTCAGTCATGCTAGTTTAGAACTTCATCTAGTCAATATTATAAAATATAAAAACAAAAATATAGTCAATGGAGTTGCCGGACATCGGTAAACAATCAAACAGAAATATTAAAATAATATTCGTCATAAGTGTGAAGGATAATCGTTTGAACCTCTGTCTGACAAAATTTACAATTTTAGTCGAGCTGACCTCATTAGCTTATTTATTTATTTACTAGGAGATAAAAACCGAAACAGTGACAAGAATACAGCGTATTGGTATGTTGATAAAATTACTTAGGTATAGACGTTTCCTTATACATATCTCACTGTGAACACATTTTTTTTACACGAATAACGCTAAAAATATGTTGATTATGCCTACATTTCGGCGGGTCAATTATGCAGTCTACTGGATGCACAATTGATTCGCTTCAAATTTCCAAATTGCCTTTATTACGAATACAATGTAATATGGTACATTTGCACAAGGTACTTGCCGTTCTGGGATCTGCTAGATTATGTGTAAATTTTTAATTTGTTTCATAATTTGTAAGTGATTTTTAGTGTGTATTGTTTTATTGTGTTTAATTAATTAAAATAAAATTACTATATGTTAAAAAAGTGGATACATCTCAATGTAACTTTACATGATAGGATAGATTCATTTTAATTTTTCAGGGACCATAGCCGCTTATGTACCTCCATTCTATAGTCGCGTTTATCACTTATCGTCGTGGATAAGATATTTGTCACGTTTGGATAAGTATGCGAGTGCCAGAGTGACGGGTGTTATTTCATCGACGAAAAGACAAGTGATAACAAGTAAATTTTTAACAAAAAAACACCGACTCCAAACTTTGCCAGATCCCATCCTCTTGGTATATAATTTGAGGAGTTCCTTATTTTTTGCCTTACCCCATCCCCTTGGTTTATATTTTGAGGAGTTCCTTCGATTTTTCCAAGATACCGTCATCAGATCCAGACTTGGTGACAATGGGACCAACTAGAAAACACACCCTTTCAAACAAAAATAATAATTTTTCAAATCGGTCTACTAGTCTCCGAGTAATCGGTGAACATACATAAATAAATAAATAAAAAATATTCCGACGGATTGAGAACCACCTCCTTTTTTTGAAGTCGGTTTAAATTGGCAAGTATGGCAACCATCATACTCCCGTAGAAACAACGAAGTTTAAGGAGACTTCCTGATCAGCTCATAGTGTAAACTGGCAGGGTGGAGTCAGTACCGATGCTTTACTGCACACCTACATTAAAATACGTGCTTCCTGGTCGGTGCGGGATGTGTTCCATACAAGTAAGTAAGTAGTAAGTAAGTATAAGTAGTAAGTTAGATTTCATATTTGAATGGCTTGCGAGCAGCCGGTTCTACCAGTTTAGATACGAAGATTGGCTTCGTGGAGGGTTCGAATTCCTTAGACTCTGGTCGGGCACGCGACATGTACAGGGCATGTTGCTTATTTACTCTTCCGAGAGTGTGGCGTCACTCTTGTCATCTGTCTAATCTAACATGGTCTGCAACGTGCTATCGAAGTTTCTAAAATCAGTTTCGTAAATATAACTTCCAACCAACTCTCAATGGACTTCGGTCCTTGTGAGATCTCTCTATTGTCGTGTCTTCTTGTGTCCTAACTATATTGTATATTTGTATATAGTTTGTACATAACCCTTTCACGTATATATATAACATTGTGCATTATTCCTACTACGAGCACATCTTTTATCTATAAGAGTATTAAAACGTTATGCGTCGATGGACAATAACGACGCGTGGCATGGCGGAATTGCCAATTTACTGAACCGACCCATAGGGACCTTGTTCAACGGATTGATTGCCAACTATATGGATTAGCGCAAATTTGAAAAGTTGAGTCATGTCAATTTCTCATTAGGCTACAAAAATACAAAATCGGTTATAGTTAATAAAGTTAGTTAATAACTACTTCGTGTATTTATACTTGGTTATATAAAAATCAATAATTTGTCGGCTTCCTTCGTTTATTCGTTGTTAGGCGCATAAAATCAGCGAAATCTGGACATAATTCAATAACGGTAATTTTCTTTTTCTATGATTTAAAGTATTGTTAGTTATACTTAAAATTAAAAGAATTAAACATTTTAAGGCTCCGCGTCAATGTTAACACTTTTGACGTAGTTATGTGCATAGAGAAGGCGTTTAGTTTTTAATAATTTATCACCATATTGCAGATCTCTAAAAGTCACAAATATGGGTAATTATTGAAAAACCAAATACATAACTACGTCAAAAGTGTTTAATTGATGCCGTCAACATTTTATTAGTACTAATTAGTACTTTTGTAGTTTGAGTGATAATGATAACCCTGGTGTCCAAGTGATTAATAAAAAAGAATTGGGGGTATTTCAAAACACCTGTGCTGCTAGAAAATATTGTGACGCATCCGAAACGTCAGATATACGAGTGCCGAAAGAAAGTGCACGGAAGGATAAAAACGAGTACAGCTTGTATGCAAACTACGTTTTCTGCGCTCTTAAATTTGTTTACAACTGAATAACAGTGAGCTTGAGGTCAGCTAGAAGAAATCCCTCCTAGGTATAATTTCGCCATTGTACCTTTAACCTTATAACTCGAAATGCACGGAGCGGGCGCGGCGCGGTGCGGGGTGGATGCGGTTCTGCATTTTTGATCTTGGCTAAACTGTCGATTATCGATTATTGCTTCATATGTCATACACGCCGTCTCCACTCTACCGCGCTACCGAATTCCGCGCCGGTTCTTGGTGCGACGTCCCCCGGACTGCGTTCGCTTTACCACAAAAACCGCCTCCGTCCAGCAACGACCCTGCGCCGCGCTCTGTGTATTTCAAGCTTAAGTGACATGTATCTTGTTTTAACCTGCTATTGTGTAAACTGCTAACATACATAAATACTTAGCATATTACCAGGGCTCGTACTTTTCGTGCCGGTGACGTAAAATTGACGTCAGATTGCATCATCAATCATTTAATCATGCATTTATATATATATATTTTTAAATACGGCTTAGTATATCCGAAGAATAAAAAGGATTTCTTTTTCTATTTAGAATTTTAATTTATAGGCAGGTAAGGAACTCATAGTTTTTCAAGTTTTGCAACAAGTTATAGGAATGTTGAATCTAAATATGAACTCTCTATGACGACGAGGTTTCTTAAATTTTTGGTAATAACTATAATAACTGGTATTACACATAAACCAGTCACAAATACGTAATACTCAGTGTTGTACTTTAAAACTTGTGACGTGACAGGCAAATTGCGGTTGTTACAGGGGCATAATTGTAAAAAGTGTATGTATACATAATTATTGAATAATGAATGATGATTAAGTGATTACAATAACACTAATTAAAATCATTCTATATGGAGGCGTGACGTCACCCGGCACGAAATGTACGACCCCTGCATCCCACTAATACTCTATACTAAACTTATCACTGCGAGAAGTGACATGTGGCTCAATTCTAGTTTGTCACAGAATTGGCAGCAAGACTGATCGACCTCGACCTGTCTTAGTCAGATTCTGTGATAGCCAAGTTAGAAATACAGTCTGGGCGAAAAAGACTGCTCTGAAGGGCTCATCCATAGTGTTGTCGGAGTTCCTGACAAGGCAGAGGCAGGCACTTTTCGTCGCGGCTCGCAAGCACTTTGGGATGCGCAATGTTTGGAGCCTAGATGGTAACATCCACATTTTAAATTGCCTGGCGGTAAGAAGGAGCGTGTCACAACATCTCAGCAGCTTGCACTCCTGACTTCTCAGCACGCCCCTATCCAGTCAACTGCTAGTAGTTCTAGAGGGAAGCCTGCGCCGGCCTCCGCGTCTTCAGCTTCTCTTCCGGCGGCCGTCTCTGCTGCCCCAGGAAAGGCGCCGGTGTCCAGCAGAACCAAGCAAAGTACAAAATAGACCAGTTAGTTACATTTTCTTGACTTTATGCTTGTTTTATTGTAAGTAACAATGCCCATCGTAGCTACTCCTACCTCATAATTGCTTTCTACAAACTAAAGTAAACTTTACATTCATAATTAATATTCATTTTTAACTTTAACCCTCATTATCTATTTCCATAGCTAATTTGTAAAACGTAGTGTAGTGGTTATATATTTTCTTTGATTTGTAATGTCACCTGTCACTCCTGTCAGCTGTCATTAAATGTTGTCACTGTCAGTTAAAATTTCGTTCGGAAATTGACATCGTAAAGTACGTTGGGCCATTTGTTATTCGTGTTAAAAACCAAATTTTAAAGAAACCTATATTTTGTTGTGATATAGAGATAGCTTGTAAACGGTCAACCGGCGGGTTACACAGTGCCGTCCGGGCTTAAAGTATAGTATTAAAATATATTTATTTAAACATATATTATAATATTTATAGTCTTAAAAAAATATATATATTATTATTGATATTATTATATATACATACCTGCACTAGAATATTATGACAGATGATGAGTCTTTTCACTCTGCCTGCGACTTGTCCTCTTCTTTTCATTCTTTTGATAACTCTGCCTTGTCTGAACCCGAAACCTTAGGTAATCTTATTTCGCGCGAATTTCATAATTCAAATAAACTCTTCAACATTTGTCATTTAAATGCGCAAAGCATTCCAAGCCATTACAATGAACTCTTGGACACATTTACAACCTGCCATGTCCATGCAATACTCATATCCGAAAGCTGGCTGAAGCCCAGCCTTGCTTCGACTTCTTACGGGCTCCCTGGATACGTTCTTCTGCGTAATGACCGTACTGGCAAAGGTGGGGGTGGTGTCGCCATATATCTTCGATGTGACATACCATTTAAAATCTTATCCTCTTCTCCTAGCTCATACTCTAATTCTATGGAGCACTTGGTTATAGAGGCCGATATTAAGGGTACACAGGTTGTTCTGGGGGTGGTCTATTGTCCGCCAACGGTGGATTATTTTTCTCAGTTAGAGTCTCTTCTCGCTGATTTCGTTACAGAAGGCACACATCACGTAATCATGGGCGACTTTAACACAGATCTTTTAAAAAATAATTTTCGTTCTCGCAATCTTTTATCAATCGTCGAATCTGTAGCTCTCACTGTACTTCCACTTAATCCAACACATCATAACCTAGACACGTCAGACTCCTGGTTAGACCTCATTTTGACCTCCTCAACTGATCATGTGGTCAAAGTGGGACAGCTTTTGGCACCTGGTTTTTCTCGACACGATCTTATTTTTTTATGCTATAAGGTTCGGCCTCCCAAGATGCGACCGGTTACCGTAAATTTACGTAGTTTCGCAAGACTTGATACCGAAGCATTGAAACGGGATGCGCGCGCTATTGACTGGACATCCACGCTTACGGCACCTAATGTTAACGAGGCGGTAGCTACACTTAACGAGGCAGTGTTAAAACTGTTCGACATTCACGCGCCCGTTAGAAATGTCAAACTTAAGCGGCCGCCTGCGCCTTGGATCACCCGTGGAGTCCGTATTGCAATGACGAGGCGGGATCGGGCGTTTCGCAAATTTAAACGGGATCGCTCCGAGGAGAATTGGTGTGCTTTTAAAATTGCCAGGAATCTATGCAATAAGATGGTGAGGGCCGCTAAACGTAAATACATTCACGAAAATGTTTTGAACTCTTCGCCAGCCGACACCTGGAAATTTCTTAAATCCATTGGTGTAGCTAAATCTCAGTGTACTTTTAGTTCTTTATCCTCATTTTCTCTCAATGATTTAAATAATCACTTCTCCAAAACTTCTTCCATAAGCCCCGCCACAAAATCTCAAACTATTTTGTATATTAATGCCCTATCAAATACTTCTAATACTACATTTTCTTTTACACAAGCCACTGATGATGAGATACGTAAAGCGATTCTGGCAGTCAAGTCTAATGCGATTGGCCATGACGAAGTTAGCAGGATAATGATTGTATACATTTTGGAGTGTATTGTCCCAATTATCAGCCACATTGTAAACTTCTCCATGTCTTCGGGCACTTTTCCTTCTCCTTGGCGTAATGCATTTGTTATTCCCCTCCCTAAAGTCTCCAATCCTACATTACTTAAAGAGTTTCGACCCATATCTATTCTCCCTTTTCTGTCTAAGGTCCTCGAAGCTATAGTTCATAAGCAGATGTCCAGCCACATTTTTTCTAACCGTCTCCTCTCACCACTGCAGTCAGGTTTTCGTCCTGGGCACAGTACGACTACCGCCCTGCTTAAAGTTATAGAAGATGTAAGGCTGGGCATTGAATCCAATCATGTAACAATCTTAGTTTTAATAGATTTTTCTAACGCCTTCAATGCTGTGAATCATGAGCTCCTCCTTGCTGCTCTCGGCAATTTGAATATCTCACCTTCAGTGGCTGAGTGGTTCGCGTCTTATCTACAAGGTCGTCGACAGGCAATTCGGGCTGACAGGTCACTTTCCAACTGGTGCGATCTTACTTCTGGCGTTCCTCAGGGTGGTATTCTGTCTCCTTTACTCTTTTCAATATTTATCAATCTCATAACTCCTAACATCAAGTGTTCTTACCATCTATATGCTGACGACCTGCAATTGTATACTCAGGCGAGGACCCAAGAAGTGGATGCCGCTATTTCAAAAATGAACGATGACCTCAATACCGTCCTATCCTGGTCGAAAGATTTTGGAATTGCCGTCAACCCTTCTAAGTGTCAAGCTATTATCATTGGGAGTCCTCGCTCGACCTCGAATACTGACTTAACACATGTGGTGCCAATCATCTTCGATGGTTTAGTCATACCTTTTTCGGCGGAGGTGAGGAATCTGGGGCTAATAATTGATCGTGACCTGACGTGGGAACCCCAGGTTTCTGACGTTTGTCGCCGAGTTACAAACACTTTGAGATCTCTGTATAGATTTAAATATTTTCTGCCAGTCAGTACGAAAATTCTCCTCATCCAGTCCCTCGTGTTGCCAATTATCGATTATAGTGATGTGTGCTACACCAATGTAACTCAAAAACTACTGGACAGGTTGGACCGGCTCTTAAATAATTGTATTAGATTTATCTTTGGACTTCGCAAATACGACCACGTGTCTGCATACCGCAGGCAACTTCAGTGGCTTCGTATTCGTGAGCGAAGATCACTTAAGATTCTAACTACCCTTTTTTCGATTTTATATGACCCCGCTGCTCCCGAATACCTCAATTCTAAATTTAAATTTGTAACTCCCCGCCCGGGCTGTGAACTCCGCTCCACCCGTAGTCTTATTCTATCTGTCCCTTATCACCGCTCCAATTCCATGTCCAGTTCTTTCACCGTGCAGGCTATTCGACTGTGGAATGCTCTCCCCCTCACCATTCGACAGGCTCAGAGTAAGTTTTCATTCAAACGCAAGTTGCGCAAGCATTTATTTGAAACTTCTCGAGACTAAGGCTCCTCATAGTTTTAGTAGCAGGTATTTTATGTATTGTATGTATGGTATATTGTACTTATCTTGTATTATATTATATTAAGTATGTAGCATGTGCTGTATCCTATATAACTGTTTTACGTACCTATATATATATATATATAACTACCAATAATTTGTCGGCTTTGTTCGTTTCTTTGTTCTAGTTTTGTCTCGCACCTACTATATTAATTCTCTGTTTGCCCTGAAGGTTGACTGGTAGAGAATGCCTTATGGCATTAAGTTCGCCTTTTGTATCCGTAACTTGTTACTGTGCAATAAAGTTTAAATAAATAAATAAATAAATAAATAAATAATACTATAAATGCGAAAGTTCAGATGTTTGGATGTTTGTTGCTCAATCACGCAAAAACGGCTGAACAGATCAAGATGATTTTTTGTATACTAATAGTATGTAATCTGGATTCACTTATAGTATAATTTTGTCCCGATAATCACCCTCAAAGGGATGAAATCGAGGGTGCAAATATGGTCTATGAAACGGGGTGGTTTAAATCCTCATACGCCATTCTAAGCTTTAAGTTTCAGCCAATTGGGAGTATAACTGCGTGTCAATAAATTTAACGTAAGCCGTAGCAGAATTTGACGTATTTTAAACAAGCTGATGTTTCGATATGTCAAAACAGAAATATCATAATTCCTTCTGATTGATGACGCTATTTTTGAGCATAACCTTTTAGCAATTAGGTCTATTATAGCGTGTAAATCAAAATAAATTTGCGATACTTTGGAATTGTTTGTCTTCATATGCTTACATACAAAAACAGCTGCTTCACTGCAGTCTTTGTATCGTCGGTGTACAATTTAATTTTGTCGTGTATTATTGTTTACGTAATTGGTGACCCTTCACACTATAATAACTGTTTGTTATAAGATATCACTTGGACTGGGCAGCCCAATCGTCAACATTGACGGTTGAAGCATCTTAGATCTATGCACAAAGTACAATATATATACTGAGATGGAGATACCAGTGAAATACTCCACATAGATCGTAGCGCCGTTGTGTATTTGGTAAGAACTAACCGCACGACCGCTGCATCCCTGTCACTTCAATATGCAAGTGCGATAGAGATAGCACCCAGTGACATCTGGTACAAACAAGTTAAACTAACATTTCTATAGAAAAATCGTACTTCGAGCTGAAAGGCCCCTGGATCTATGCTTATCCGTATACATATAATACAGCTGTAGATGGTCGAAAATCTGTACATTGATGATATTGGATAAATCAATGGAGCGATTGGAGGGCCCTTGGCATCGAAACAGAATACATTTCAACAGTTTTGAGAATTCGTCTCTGTTTGTCTATCGGTTTATATGTCTAGGCATTGCGACTCTCGGCCTTCAGCCTCACGTGCATTGCCGCTCTGCTTCGGGCCTTCGGCCCTCAGCCTTACACTTCACTCTGTGTGAATGATCGGCATGATGAGCCCGCTATGTGTGAATGATCTGCCTTTGGACTCGCATGCCTTGCCCCTCTGCATCAGGCCTTCGGCCCTACATAAGGAGCCCGTTTTGATGGGACTCTCGGCCTTCGGCCTCGCGTGAACTGACACTCTGCTTCAGGCCTTCGGCCCAACATAAGGAGCACGCTCTGTTGGGACGCTCAACCTGCGTGCCACACGGCTCCGTGCCTTCAGCCCTCAGCCTTATATAATGATCCCGCTCTATTTGAATGCTCGGCCTTCAGCCTCGCATGCCTTGCTACTTCGTTTCGGCCCGTTAGTCATCAACTTTACATGAAGAATCCACTCTGTTGGGAAGCTTGGCCTTCGGCCTCGCGTATCTCGCCTCCCAGCTTCAGGCCTTCGGCCCTCAACCTTACATAAGAAGCCCGCTCTGTGTGAATACTCGACCTTCCGCCTTGCATGTTTTCCCACTCTGCTTCCGGCCTTCGGCCATCATACTTACATGAAGAATCCGCTCTGTTGGGACGTCTTACGGAAGAACTGCGTAGCGAGACTTTTATCATTGTACATGTAATATTTTACGGGCTTCATTCGTCTAGAATCGGTACATTTGATATTCTGAAATAAGCCTTATCATTCGTTTTGAAAGCACGAGCACGTAGCACCAACTCCTGTTACACTCGGACACTTTTACTTGAAGTTGTAGACGATTATATATACCTAGGACAGACTGTCCAGTTAGGTAGGTAAAACTTCGAGAAAGGGGTTAATCGTCGAATCCGACTCGGCTGGGCAGCGTTCGGGAAGCTACGGCACATCTTTTCGTTCAATATTCCGCAGTCTCTCAAGACGAGGCTCTTTGACCAGTGTGTGTTGCCCCCTTAGGTCGCATGGTCCGATTGACCAGTCCGATCAATCGGAATACGAATATTTTTTTTCCTGTTGGCTCGATTGATCGGACTATAAAGACTTCTCAAATCCTTTCAGTCCTACTATCGGAGTAATGGGATTTTAAAAGTTCGTCTAGTTCGATCGATCGAACCACAAGGACGTTTTTTCTTCCTGTTGGATCGACTGATCGGACATAACCGTAGACTTGATATTTTGCAAAGTCCGGATGACACATAAAGGTAATCTAATCTTAACTCATTACTGGACACTGGCTTTTGATAAACTTTTCTATATCTTTAACCGACTTCAAGATTTCAAAAGAGGAGGTTATCAATTCGGTTGTGTTTTTTTTTTTTTTTTTTTTTTAATCCCTCCATCACTCCGTCATTTCTTAATCGGTTTGAAAAATTCTTTTTTTGATTGTATGTATATATATCCAAGTTGGTCCCGTTTTTGTCAAAAGGCAGTTCTGATGATGGGATCCATGAGGAATTGAAGGAACTCCTCAAATCTTAAAGGCAAACATATAGTGATTTTTGTGTTTTTATCAACAAATCGAGCATTATCATACAAAAATGTGACATTTGATAAAGTGGAACTGCTGATGATGATCAGAACAGAACTCTTCAACGACGAAAAGTTCACGTGTGGCAATTTGTCCTTCTAGCTGTGTTTGTTAAGCAAGTTCTATTTTCACGATTGATTTTTGTCATGCTCGAGTTCTGATGATGGGATCCATTAGGAATCGAGGAAACTCCTCAAATGTGAAAGGCACACATTTTCATGAACTAATCAAGCATTTTCATTCATAAAAGTGACATTTGATGAAGTGGAACTGCTGATGATGATCAGAACGGAACTCTTCAACGACGCGTAGTTCACGTTTGGCGATTTATTCTCTTCGTTTTGTTTGTCAAGCAAGCAAGGTTTTTCCATGATTTCATGAGGAATTGAGGGTACTTAGTCTTCTACCATTATAAACATACTTATAGCCATTTTTGTATTTTATTGTATGGAATCTAAGAGTGCACCACCTAAGATTAATAATCTTTCACCGGATTCCCCCATTGAAGTCGGTTTTTTTTTCTTAAAAATTATATTTTATGCGATGTCAGTTCATAATGCAACATCTGATCTATGTCAATTTATTGAACCGGACGGACGGAAGATGGAGGAAATAATAGATCACAACAAAATTATATTCTTACGCCTGCAAAGGTGGTTGCGTACTACTGAATAAAGCGCATCAATACCATAAAGCACAGATCACTGTAGCGTCTGCCTTAGAGTAAATATAAACTATTATCAAAGAATATGCGTATTATTTCAATATATAAAATTTACTAATTCTAATTCACACCAAAAACAGGCTAAATCCATAAGCGGTTTTTAGAGAATAAGGGCTCTTAAGACTATTTGTTAGATTTTTCCCTCGAAATAACTATTTCGTGGTAGTAAAATTCCGCGCCGAAAGTGAGAAAACACTTTTGAGATGTTGGTAAATTACAAAATTAATCATAAAACTACCGGTCGGACAAACAGGAAAAATAAAAATTGTGTGATCGGATTAAGAGGATTTTTCAAGCTCTCGTGGTTCGTTCGATCGAACTAGACGAACTTTTAAAATCCCATTACTCCGATAGTAGGACTGTCAGGATTTGAGAAGTCCTTATAGTCCGATCAATCGAGCCAACAGAAAAAAAATATATTCGTATTCCGAGTGATCGGACTAGTCAATCGGACCATGCGACCTAAGGGGTGTTGCCAGTGATGACATATGGCACTGAAACGTGGTCGCTTACTATGGGTCTCATAAGAAGGCTCATAGTTACCAAAAGAGCAATGGAGAGGGCTATGCTGGGAGTATCTCTGCGTGATTGCATCAGAAGTGATGCCATCCGCGGTAGAACCAAAGTTACCGACATAGCCCTCCGAACCGCTAAACTTAAGTGGCAGTGGGCGGGGTATATTGCACGTAGAACACACAAAAGGTTTTCGATTGGCGACAAAGTACCAGAAGGCGCAGCGTGGGTGGTCTACCCAAGCCTACCCGCAAGGTGGACTGATGACCTGGTAAAGGTCGCAGGTGTCCGCTGGATGCGGATGGCAAAGGAACGGTCATTGTGTCACTCTTTGGGGGAGGCTTATGTTCAGCAGTGGACGTCTTTCGGCTGATATGGTGATGATGATGATTCATTTTGAAAAAAGGATTCCTATTAAAATTTGCCGTGCGCGGTAAAGAGCATTTCATATTGAATGTAATCATTTCTTAAGGGGGTGTAAAGAAGGGTGAATGATGTATGGGAAAACAAATAACTCTAAAGCGAGAATGAGTTCTATGCAGACGTAGTCGCGGGAAAAAGCTAGTATTACATATATAGCTCCTGAAACATGCAATCTGTGTCTCTTAAAGACAAGAGTGAAAAGGCCATTACTGTACCAGAAGTGACATCTTAGGCCTTGTCATCGTTTTCCACCAGGCCATATAGGTTGATCGCTGTACAGTCTGAAAAAAATACTCGCACACTTAATGATGCACAACTCAATGCATATTGCTATGACACTATGTAAAAAGGTAATGGGACATACGTTGTAACAAAACAAATAATATTTAGGTCAAGTAATATATGTATAACACGATTTGCAAAACCCACAAGTTATAAGTTGGTTTGATGTCAGAATCACGTATTTTACGTAAACGACTAAAAACCAAACGTTATAATTATATATATTTTTTATTTTTATTATATGTTACACCAAACCTCACTGCTCAAAATAATAAACTTTTAATTCGACGTGAAACTACGAACTTTACGTATAAAAATAACTAAAGCTTTTGACAAACCTCTAACGATAACCATTCCGTAACACACTTTAAAAAATATGTTGTGCAGTGACTTTCCGTTATTCAGTGAAATATAGCCACAGAACGCGACCAACGGTTTCCCATTTTTCAGTGTGTCTATTTTGGTTCGTCCCTTCCGATTCTAATGTAATTTGGTTTTGATCGCATGTTCGCGCCAGAACTTGGCAGAATGAGAGGGAAACACATTTAAATGCGAAACAGAGGAACGACATAGATGCTCTGAAAAACACCAAGCTATACAGAATACTACGAGAATTATGTCGCGTCATGCTAGATAATGGAGTGCTCAACGTATGACACTTTTTTGCTTCCATTTGGTGGCGAGGCTTCACCCAAAAAAACCGGCCAAGTGCGTGACGGGTCACGCACAGAGAAGGGTTCCATGCCGACACCTCATAATCTACATTTAAAACCACTATACAATACAACAAAAACGGACGGACGGACGGACGGACAGACACGACCAATTTATAAGGGTTCCGTTTTAGCCATTTTGGCTACGGAACCCTAAAAAGGCAGCGTATTAGGCTAGGTATTCACAAAGTTTACCTGAAAAGTATCCTTGACCTTGTGCAGTCAGCCAAGAAAGTTTTTTTAATAAAACCACGTCGGTGGCAAACAAGCGTACGGCCCCACCTGATTATAAGCGGTCACCGCAGCCTATCGATACCTGCAACTCCAGAGATGTCACATGCATGTTGTGGCTCCTTTAAAAATGTAAATACTCCTTTCTTGAAGAACCACATACTGTAGTCCCTCGGGAAATCTTCGGCAGGAGCTACAACCGGAGCGTCCGAAAGAGGAAAGTGCTCTGCAACCGACCATTTAGGTTCTAAGGTGTGAGGATGAATGCCCTGCCGACGGCTAGCGGTGCGATGGTAGAAAGCGGCCGTGGGCATCATGTCCAATTCTTCGGAACACAACCTATTATATAAGCGATAGAACACGCAGAAGGAGGAAATCCCCTTAAGTTTAACGGGTCAGAGTCGCTTAAGAGGTTGGGATGATCTACGATTCTCATATCACGTCTCTGAAGCGAGTCAAAAGACCCAAGCTGGTACTCAGGTGCTCCCGCCCAGAGGTGACATCAATACTCCATGTGGGGACGATCGACTTAAGCAAGCTATAATGTTAAATTAGTTTATAAGCACTACTGTACTCCTGTCCCACGCCGCCAATAGGTCGTATCTTGTCTTAGCCTGATCCCGGGAGGGACATACGGCCTTTTGGTTTGGGACCGCAGTGCAGTTTTGTCAGTAGTTATAAGTTTGTACCTGCTTAATATTAATCTTTTATAGTCCACAAATGCCATATATAATGGGTTATTGTATTCTTGGCTTTTTTCAATAAGTTGTTTTATTACATGGATGTGATCTATTGTGGAATAACCCGATCTAAATCCAGCCTGTTCTCTTGGTTGTTGTTCGTCCAGTCTCTTTGTAATGCGATTAAGTATAATTTTTGAGAACACCTTGTACACGTTGGACATCAGGCTTATGGGGCGATAGTTGCCTATTTCTGACTTGTCCCCTTTTTTGTGGATGAGAATTATGGAGCTTGTTGTCCATTGTTTGGGTATGATTTCTGTGCTTAGGATAAGATTGAATAATTTGGTCAATCTAGCTAACGTTTCTGGTAATCTGTGACGAAAGCACAACATAACTACATCTGGGAAGCCCTAAAAATCAAGGAATTGAAACTAAATACATAAGGCTAATAAAAAATATATACACAGATAGTACAGGTCGAATAAAGTTAGAAACTGAGGGAGAAACCTTTCCCATACGCAGAGGTGTGAGACAGGGGGACCCGCTGTCACCAAAACTTTTTTCATCAAGCAAGAATGGGACAGTTTTGGTATTAACATCACCACCCAAGAAAACCCAAAAACTTGAACCACCCAAGATTTGCCGATGACATAGTACTTATAACAGACAACCCAAAGAGCCTCCAAACCATGCTTCAACACTTGGCACAAGAAAGCGATAGGGTGGGTTTGACAATAAACAGAACAAAGACAAAATAATAACAAATAGATCCCAAGAAATTATAAAAATAGGAGAGGAAGAAATAGAATATGTTAATTCATATATTTACTTGGGTCAACTAATTTCCTTCAGCGATCAAACTGAACTAGAGCTAGAGAGGCGAGTCGCTAACTCATGGAAAAGGTTCTGGGCTCTTAAAGACATATTGAAAAACAAGTATTACAACATTAAAATCAAAAGTAAAATGTTTAACACATGTATATTACCTATTTTAACTTACGGCTGCCAGAACTGGGCAAACACACAAAGACATGGCCAAAAATTGATCACATGCCAAAGAAGCATGGAAAGAAGCATTCTGGGCTACTCGTAAACAAAGAGAGATAGGAAGAGAAGCAACATATATAAGACACTCTTAAATGGGTGGGCCACATGTTGAGAGAAAATAAAAACAAGTGGACAAAAGACTTAACGGAATGGACCCCTAGATTCCAAAGAAAAAGAAAAAGGGGGAGACAAAGAAAACGTTGGTCTGACGACATCAAAACGGTCGCGGGCCCATTATGCTATCGCACAGCTAAAAACAGAGAAGAGTGGAAAAAGCTGGAAGAGGCCTTTGTGTCACAAAGACACACCAACACAAACTTAATTTAACATTCATTTATTTTATTTTAACATTGTTGGCAATAAAATGTCGGCCTGTTTAGCCTATTTGGTAGTGCCATTGCCTCCGAAGCTAGAGGTTCCGGTTTCGATTCCCGGTAAGGGCATTTGTTTCTGTGGTGAGCAGAGACATTTGTTCCTGAGACTTGGATGTTTTCTATGTATTTAAGTATATATCTATTAAATATATCGTCGTCTAGTACCCATAACACAAGCCTTATTGAGCTTACCGTGGGACTAGTTCGACTTGTGTAAAAAATGTCCCCTAATATTTATTTATTTATTTAATAAAGGCTAATAAGTAAATAAATAAATATTAGTCTTTTAGGGAGCAAACTGTCAACAAACTGCTTCGCAGTTTGGCGAAGTTTTTTTATTCAGTACTTGCTATGTTTATGGCTCTTGTGGGTCTTCAACGGAGGTGCAGCGCGTCGGGTATGTTTGCTGAGGCGGGGGTCGACGGCTTTCATGCTATTATAAGAAAGCGATGCGCCTCTTTATTGGATAGGCTCCGAAGAAGTCCCAGTAGCATCCTGAGGGTGTTCGCTGAGAGATGGGACTCGCCCATGTTGAGAAGATGGATTGGTCTACACTCCAGTCATGTGGATTTTAACTGGTGACATTATTTTGATGCATTGGCACATTCAGTTAATAATATATAATTAAATTTTTAACGGACGCCTGCAACTCCTAGGGGTGTCACATGCGCGTAGTCGACCTATTAAGAATTTATACACTCCTTTCTTGAAGAACCCCATACTGTAGCCCGGCATTTGCTGGCATTCTCTCGAGCAGTTCTTGACAAAATCAAATATAAATGCAAAATGTACGTCTTAGATAGACACCTAGATAATGTCTCTGAATTATGTATTCGACTCTTTTGCCATGAACATGACATTGTCTCGGCATTCTAACCTGCGAGTCATTTGCGTCACGGCTGAATAACGTATGTAGAATTTCCAAAATGCCATACTTTTGTTTGTTTAGCAATGCGTCTTTGAAACGCGTAAGTCAGTGACCTAGTAGAACCCTGGGACTCGATTCGACTTGTCAATGACACTGACAGATTGTAATATGGCGATCAAGGTCCGGCCACACCACTACTTAAAACACACTTGCGCACCGTAAACGCAGTGACGTGACGTTTTTAACTCATAAATTCCTCCCTATTATTTACTGCGATTCCGTACTGTCACCGTATTTTGAGTACCAGCGTGGACCCTAAAACGTTCCCACGACCAGGTGGTACCGACCTAATTTTGCTGTTCAATGTTTAGCAATATGCCTTTGCCACGCGTCAGTTGATGGCCTAAGAGAACCCTGGGACTCGATTCGATTTGCCAATAGCACTGACAGGTTGTAATGTAATATGGCGATGATATGATGGTCTTAAGATTCCTTACAACCTACCAAATTTTGCTGTTCAAAATGAATTGAAGTCAAAACGTTTCGCCCTATAACTTCACAACATAATAAAATATAAGGGACGATTCACGCCAAACGGCAAAGGAATTCGAACCCTCTATATAGAAGCTACACTTCGTATCTAACCACTTGAACGTCCAGTCTGCATGCTTTTTAGCCAGTCTTACGTCCAGGACACTAAAGTAACCTAAAAAAGAATAACGTTTTTATTCCGTGGTTATTAAGCTATCCAGTTGCCAGTCATGTGAAAAGGTTGGAGTTTATTTTGCTTAACTAACAGTAAAGTAATGTAGATTACAAAATATTTCACCGAATATAGACGGCAGAACACATCAAACTCCAGCAGGGTAATAACGTAACTTTTCGGACGTACGATAGATAGATCTAAGTGTCGTTTTAAATATGGACAATGGCATTTAGCTTTTGGCTACCATACGCACGTGTGGAAACGGTGTGAACCCTCCCTAGAAGTCTAAATCCGCAACTTAATAGAAAAATGTTTTTGTTTATTGCATGGGATGAAAGATGTCGTTTGTTGCGTAGTATTGGTCGATTTCAATATACTGGGTGATTTCGGAGTCGTGACCCCAAATGAGAAATTGTGAAACAGGGTCATACTGAACAACTTTTCCCTTGGGACCGACATGAAAATCGAGAAAAAAGTTCCTTGATGGTCCCATACTTTTAGGCTGATGAACTCCGAGGTTTTACTATGGGATTGCTGTGTTTTCTGTATGACCATCTACATCACAATTTCTCATTAGGGATAACGACCCTGAAATCACCTACTATTTAATAAAAGTCGCACTTACTACGGTGGATAATTTGGCCCGACTCACTAAATAGACTTACGAGTAAAACTCTCTTTTATTAGGATTTAGATATTTACGGAGGAAAAGGAAAAATAACTTATGACCAAAGAAACATTGGCCTATGTAAACTACGTACGTGCATAAGTACCTAGTCAACTACGTAATTATAAGGTCATTGAACTAGAAAACTACCTTCAGCCGTTATGTAATTCAATATTTTCAACACATTTTGTAGAGCCCACATAATCAATTCTGGTTGGGCTAACGAAAAATGTTATTATCAGGTTCATGAATAATTTATTGAATAATATTATTCACGGCGACATGTTTTGGTCATGGTTATGGCTCTCTTAATGCATTTTTTTATAACGTGAAAGATGGTTAATTTTAAATTAACCTTTTTTTCCACATGGTAAATGGTTCTGTGAAATGTCGTACTTATTAAAGCTTAGATTCACATTTTTACACTAGCAACTCAACGTAAAATGAATGTGCCGAAAAGCACAGAATAATGGGGTGCAGGGTGGGTGTGCTCGTCCAGGTGTGCGGCGCTGGACTACCGGCACAGCTACTCAAGTCTTTCTTGCACGTCCTCGTCGCCTCTGACTCTGCCGCCGCAGGTCAGGGGCGAGTCTGCTTCTCCAGGAAGTGGACCGTGCACCCTGGAAATACTGGTGGTCGCTAACGGGCGCCGCACCTTGACCATCTACCCCGGATCACCAGTAGCTAAGCAAGAAAGGCCATACCCAGCTGGAAAATCCCATCAGCTGAGTATTCCTATACCTTTATCCTGTGCTCCAAACTTCTCCTTCCTCCTCCTTTCCCCCTCACTCAACACATCCCCTCCACAACTCCTGACACCCCCCTTTCCAATTTCCCCTCCTTGGGAATTAATTTCCACGGCTCTGCCGAGGGTCGTAGGTGACCTCGGCAGACTATCCCCACCTACCTGCGCTGGTCCAGCGCAGTTGAGCGCCGTGAGTTCGGATGAAGGAGTCCTGGAGAGTTGAGCTAATCGGAGTCGGGGTTAGTTACTACCGTGACGCAACACGCTCTCTTTGGTCCCGATTTCAGGCGAAACGGCAGCCCTGTGGCCAGCCATCACAGGGAATGGACACGCGTCCCGTACGGTCGAGGTGGTACGGTCCGCAGGCCAGATATGGGGGGGGTGTTCTCTGGGAGAACACAGGGACTCAGCCATGCTGACGGAGCAAGGTCTGGAGGAACAACTGGGGAAGATCGGATCGTCTTACCCAGCCGCCAGTCTGCAGCACCCGATGTCGCGCAGGAGTACCACCTCACCATGTCTATACCTCTTGGGTATTCCTGGTGTCCTAAGGGACATCCCCAAAGGTGCGGGCTCCACGGAGGGTGGGAAGCTCGAGAGGTGAAATAGTTTTTGGACAAAAAATGGAGAAACAAAGATCCCTAACCCAAAAAGAAATGGTAGACGGCGCAGCCCCCGCTGCACCCGACACCAAGACAGGTGCGGGCGCTGTGTCTAGCACAGTACCTTGCACCTCGACACGTGCCTTCAGAGATGCGCAGACAACTCCTGAAGGTAACGCCAACACATCTGGCGGCGGCGCTGTTTATACGGCACCGTCGCACAGACCATTAGACTGTGGGGAGGTCAGGAAGGCCACTGGGGAACCAGTAACCAAGAGGCCTAGCATCCCCCCAAAACACGCTGACCCGGTACAGGTGGAAGGCCGTACCCCGTCAGCAATGCGGAAAGAAGCAGCGGCGGACGCTTCAGTGGGGGATAAATCCACCAAACCGAAGCAGACCGCCGCAGTGGAACCCGCATGGGACGAGGCGACATTGCGGCTGAATGCTGGGTGGACCTTGCCGAAAAAAAAGAAGGCGTCGAAGGCTAAACGCGCCAAGCGCGTGGTGCCAGCTCCAGATGCCAAGGCAGGGTACCACAAAAACAATAAAAAGCAACGCCGCAAGATGAGACAGTCGCGACTAGCCGGCCAAGACAGTACAGTCCCGGCGACCCCGCGTCAGCAGGACGACCTCCGAGGGGGATCGGCGCAGGCAGCTGCTGGACCCCCAGCGGCAAACCGTACCGGCCCCCAAAAGAGATCGGCGCTGGGAGCAGCTGGACCTTCAGCTGCAGACCGTACCGTTCCCCAAAAGGGATCGACGCAGGCAGCAGCTGGACGTCCGGCAGCAGGCCGTACTGTTCCCAAAAAAGGATCGGCGCAGGCAGCAGCTGGACCCCCAGCAGCAGACCGAACCGTTCCCCAAGGGAAAGGGGCCCACAAAACACCCAGAGGGGGGAGTACCCAAGCGACCCGACCTTCCACCAAAAGGGCACGTCTCGACGAGACAATCTCTCCAAGAGGCGAGCCAAAAAGGCAGAAGACCGGGTCTCCTGGGGAAACGCCCCGGATTGATTATGCGGAGGCTGTGAAGGCGGACCTGCTCGTGGCCATTACCACTGCCACAGCGGAACACCTGAGCCCGCAACAATCCGCTGAGGTACAAAACCAGGTGGGACGCCTTCTAGTCAAGGAGGCGATGCAACCTGGAAGTAGCGAGTCCGAGGGCCCAAGATTTCGGGGAAAACCGGTGCTCTCCAACGGTTCCCTGAGGCTGTGGTGCGAGGACAAGGCTACTTTGGAGTGGCTGAAGCGCAGTGTGGCCACCATCACCCTGTCCGACGGGCAAGGGCTGGTAGTGAAGCGCCCTAGCGAGCTGCCGAAGCGCGTGCGCATCGGCATCTTGCTGCCTGGGATCCACGACGATCCTAAGGAGGTAGCACACACGCTGCGCTATCAAAACAAGTGGGCAGACATTGACAAATGGCTGCTTCACAGATTCGACAAGCAGGCGACGGAGACGTTCGTCACCCTCAGCATCCCGGAGACGGTAGTGGGATCCCTGATGGAACGCGGGCGCCGGCTCAGCTTCATGCTGGGCTCGGTGTACGTTAAGTTCGAGGGATCCCGAGGCAAGTACGTGGAACACCCACCAGCCGAAACGACTACCACCACGGATGCAGGTACTACAACCCTCCCTCCCACTGAGAACGCCACGGTGACGGTTGCCAATGACCAGGCACCTGAACCCCTTGCTCCAGAGCAGACCAACCCTGCCTCCGAGACGGACGAAGAAGAACTCCTTCTTCGCGACCACTCGGAAAGCGGGGAGGAATGCGTGGAGGAGCCAGGTAAGCTGGCAATACACAGGGAGGAGGACAAGGAGGAGGAGGAGATGCTGACGGAGGAGATCGATGACGATGTCGCCGTCCCGTTCTTCTCCAATCAGTAGTTGCCTCCAAGCCAACCTCCACCACAGTCAAACCGCAACGGCTCAAATCCGGAAGTGGTTGGAGGTCAACACAACAGCCATTGTACTGATCCAGGAGCCGTGGGTCAGGAAGGGCTCTGTCTGCGGACTCCCCAATGCGGAAGGTAAGTTGACAGTACAAGTAGATCCGGAAAACCCCCGAGCCTGCATTTACACTACAAATAACATACAAGCGCACCCTCTAATGAGTTTCTGTTCCAGAGACATAAGCGCCATAAAAGTGCGAGGAGCGCAGGACGACAAACAACAGGAGGTGGTTATAGCTTCCGTCTACATGCCGGAAGCGGATGACCCGCCACCACACGACCTGGCCAGGCTGGTCAGCTACTGCGAAGAAGCGGGGCTTGAACTCATCGTAGGCACCGACTCCAACGCACACCACACCCTCTGGGGAATGACTACAGGCAACGATAGAGGTAAGAAGCTCGTCGAATACCTATTCACTACAAACCTAAACATAATCAACACAGGTTCAACGCCTACGTTTGTGAACAGACGTAGCAAGACAATCATTGATCTGACCCTGGCAACTGAAGAAGTATCGAAGCACATCTCAAGCTGGCATGTATCAAGCGAATTGTCATGCTCAGACCACAGGTGGATTCGTTTCGACATTCAGGTAAATACACTAGCGACGGTGCCCCGAAGGAACCCCCGCAAAACGGACCGTGCCCAATACGCTTTGCGCATAGGCGAGGCCTTACAACGGGAAATGGGTCCCCCTAAAATAATGGGCACTGCGGAGATAGAAAAACAGGTAGGATTCCTCACGGATACCGTCATGGACTGCTACCACCAAACATGCCCTCTATCCATTCCACCAACAGGCGGCGGCAACAAAGCTAACTAGTGGGGCCCTGAGCTGGAGAGACTCAGGAAGAAGATGAGGAAGCAGCTCAACAGAGCTATGAACACTGGGGCAGACCAGGATTGGGACAACTACAAGGACACCAAGTCCAGGTATAAAAAACGGCTCAGATACAGAAGCACTAGCTCATGGCGAAACTTCTGCACCAACATTGAGACAACCACACAGGCTAACAGGGTAAGGAAAGTCCTCTCCAACAATCCAACCATAACTTTGGGATCCCTGCGAAAGCCAGACAACACCCTCACCAACTCACCTGAGGAAACACAATGCGTACTCGTACAGACGCACTTCCCGGACTGCGAAATAACGAGTCCAATCGAGTGGTCGGATGAGGAAACCATCCCAACAGAGGAAGGATGGCGACTGGCCAACGAGGTAATTACACCCTGCAGAACACAATGGGCCATAGACAGCTTTGACTCGTTCAAGTCACCAGGACCAGACGGTATATTTCCTGCACTGATGAAGTGGGGTGGGGAGAGACTGACCCACAGGATCACCACCGTCCTGTGTGCCTGTTTGGCACACACGTACGTGCCGAGACAATGGAGAGAAGTCAAAGTCATCTTCATACCAAAACCAGGTAAGGGAGACTACACGGACCCCAAGTCGTTCAGACCAATAAGCCTGACCTCCTTTATGCTAAAGACCTTGGAAAGGCTATGTGACAGGCACCTGAGGGAGAAAGCACTAGTCCATCTGCCCCTACACCCGAACCAACACGCATACAGTTCAGGTAAGTCAACAGAGTCTGCTCTTCACGCGGTAGTTACCAAAATTGAAGTAGCGATCAAAAACAAGACCATGTGTCTAGGCACCTTTATTGACATTGAAGGTGCTTTCGACAAAACAAAATTTACCAGCATAACTGCGGCACTGGTGAGACATGGAGTGAGCGCAGTCATGATAGAATGGATAAATAACATGTTGAGCCAGAGAGTCATCAGACTCGGGGAGGACAAAACAAGACAAGCACGTGTGGCAAAAGGTTGCCCCCAAGGAGGTGTCCTTTCACCACTCCTCTGGAACATGGTGGTAAACGACCTGATCACCAAGCTAAACAACAGTCGTCACTACGCCATTGGATATGCCGATGACATAGCGATACTCACCAGCGGCATCCACGCAGGTACAGTTTGTGATGTCACCCGCTCTGCGCTCTCTATCGTGGAACGCTGGTGCAGCGACAACGAACTATCGGTCAACCCAAGGAAGACTGAGATGGTAATGTTCACTAACAAACGGAATCTGGGTAACTACCGACTACCCAGGCTGTTCAATACAGAGCTCCAATTGTCATCTGAGGTGAAGTATCTAGGTGTAATACTCGACAGCAGACTGAACTGGAGCAGCCACCTAAACAACAAAATTGAAAAAGCTACAGTCGCCTTCTGGCAGTGTCGCAGAATGGTAGGTAGAACATGGGGACTTAACCCCAGAATCACCCTATGGCTCTACCAGGCAGTAATTCGACCAATGGTAAGCTACGGCGCCATAGTATGGTGGCCTCGCACCACGCTAACCACAGTCGAAGCTAAACTACAACGCCTCCAAAGATTAGCATGCATGGCGACCACAGGCTGCATGAGAACCACGCCTACCGCGGCCTTGGAAGTCATCACGAACCTACCGCCGTTACACCTCTTTATCAGGCAAGAGGCCCTAGCCTCTGCTATACGGCTTAAGAAACAACAACTTTGGCGGTTGCCTAGGGTACCACATACCGAAATACTATACGAGGCAATAGGTAAGGAACCTCTTTTAGAGGCGACAAACGATATGATACCCAGACAATTCGTCTTTAACAAAAAGTACAAAATCCAACTGTACGAAACCCCCCACGAGGGTCTTAACCCTAGGGAATTAAGAATCTTCACGGACGGGTCTAAGACAAGGTCAGGCACAGGATCGGGTGTATTCTCCGAAGACCTGAACATACATATCTCGACACCATTAGGAGTCCACAACACAGTCTTCCAGGCAGAGTGTATGGGCATAATAATGGCCGCCCACGCAATCGTCTCCAGGGAGGTAAGGGGATATCCCATCCGTATACTCTCTGACAGTCGATCAGTGCTACAAGCTCTGCAAAAGCACACAACAACATCAGGGCTAATATACGAGTGCCACAAGATTCTAACAGAGGTATGTACCGACAACGGAATTACCCTGCAGTGGATCAAAGGTCACAGTAACTCACGTGGTAATGACGCAGCGGACGCACTAGCTAGAGAGGGTTCAGACTCCAGTATGGAGGGTCCAGAGCCTATAATACCTCTACCTCCTGCATGGCTGCGCAGCACACTACGACAGAACACTAAGGTAGAACACCAAAAATATTGGCATAACCTAGGTACCTGCAGGCAAACCAGGGAGGCCCTCCCGACAATCAACCCCGGATTGTCTAGGAAGCTGATGCAGCTGAAAAGGCCAGCACTCCGTCTCCTAACAGGGGCCATAACTGGACATGCCTTACTAAACAAGCACCTCTTCACTTTAGGTGTTACAGATAGCCCTCTCTGCAGAGCCTGCATGGAGGACGAAGAGACAGCCGCTCACGTCATCCTGACATGTCCTGAAGTGGCAGCATACCGGGCAAAATACCTCGGATCCCCGAGGTCGCTGCCAGAAGTCGTCGGCAACATCAAGGGTCTGCTAGGCTTTCTGGTAGAATTGGGTTGGCACGTGTAGCGTCAACAACCCATCACGCAAAATAGGCGCATATGACGTCGAGTTGCGGAAAACCAGCCCGCGTAAACCTATAACCTATATATAAGCACAGAATAATTAATCGTAGAAGGTCTCTTTATACTCCGTCGGTGGCAAATAAGTTTTCACCTCAGCGGCTCGAAAATGGCGGTATTGCTGCTTGAAACCAGTGTGCAAAATGCAATTTTGCGGCGAGCGTGAAAAAAACTTACTTTTTAATTTTTCATATCGTAGGTTAGTTTAAGTAACTTCATTCTCTCTATCATTATTCCATTTTGTATTTTTGTAGCGTTTTTCGTGTTTTCGTTATATGTTCTCGCCGCTGAGGTGAAAAGTTGTATGTATCACACGAGAGCAAAGATATTTTGCATCTCGTGTCTTTGAGTCCCTCGTTACGCTCAAGATCAACACTCGCAGCAAAAATCTACTTTGCTCTCTTGTTGAATAAATAACTATTACGGCCCGCCTGGTTTTCTATTGAAAAAACAAAAGCGATGTGTCACAGCTAGAAATGACCGAATTATGTTATCCTGCTTTACCGCATGCTGCAAAGTACAGTCAGAAAAAAAAGTATGTTAACCATTTTTCATCTTATCTCAATGGAATAAAATGCAAAAGTGTTAACTCACTATTGCTATTGACCTATCGTGGTCTGTTGTTGTAGTAAGTTAGGGTAGTCTTGTTTGCAAATCAATGCCGTCACTTAGTAACATGTTTATACAACCTAGTTGAACTATGCTGTCCCTGTCCGGCGGTGTCCGAGTTTAGCCGCATTGGCAAGAAGAACATACCTGCCAATGGTAAGTTGTATTATTTTTTTTCAGTACAAATTATTATCATGTAATTTTAATTCGCAACGCAGGCTTCGTCATGTGGGTACAACTAAAAAATCAGCAACAGGCGTCGTCACACACATAACAATGAAGCAATCCGCAACAGGCTTTGTGTTTGTGTGAAAATTGTACAATACCTTTAATCGATAGAGACAGACACGAACAATTTCCACCACATGATTTTCAAATCACAGATTGGTATCAAACAATAGTCCCAGGTTTCGTGTCTCATCAACTCGATCGACACTTACGTCGTTGACAACGATGGTAGGACATTTACAAATGATAGTGTTTGACTGCTTTAAAGACCCAAGTACCATGTACTTCGTTTTTAAAGGATTGAGTACCAGACAGTTCGAGGTGGACCATTCTGACAATCGTTTAAGATCCTCATTTATCTTTTCGACTGCCGATGCGACATCTTTTGGATAAAATGACATGAAAATTTGTAAGTCGTCGTCATAAAGCTGATATTTGCAAAACTTTATCAGCTTATAATGTCGCTACTGTACAGGATAAAAGATTGTAGTACAGCCCAGGTTTCAATCGAATCGAAGGCTTTCTCGTAGTCCACGAACGCTAGACAGAGGGGCAGGTTATACTCCTCAGTCTTCTGTATAACCTGACGGAGCGTATGGATGTGGTCCACGTTGCTAAAGCCTCTTCGGAAGCCGGCTTGTTCGGGAGGCTGGAAGTCATCTAGCCTGCGTGCGAGACGGTTCGTAATGACTCTTGAAAACAGCTTATAGACATGGCTCAGAAGTGAAATGGGTCGGTAGTTCTTCAGTAAGGCGTTGTCACCCTTTTTGAAGAACAGCACCACCACACCTCTGTTACATGCCTTCGGAGTTTTCCCTTCCAGTAAGACGGAGTCGAACAGCTTCTGAAGGGCTCTAAGGACCGGTTTTCCACCCGCCTTCAGGAGTTCAGCTGTAATTCCGTCTTCACCGGGTGCCTTGTTGTTTTTTAGCTGTTTAAGAGCCATTCTAATCTCGTACAGGCTGATGTCCGGGATATCTTCGGTATAATGCCGGGTTAATCTAGCTCTAGGGTCTTCCGCCAGACCAACTTCGGATCTGCTAGTTGACGCGTATAGCTGTCCATAAAAGCGCTCTATCTCACTCAGAAGCTCAGGCTTGAATAAAACGATTCTACCATCTTCAGTTTTAAATTTGGGGAGCTGGCTCTGCCCAATAGACAGATCTCTCGAGAACACTTAAGAGCCCTTATTCTGCTCGATGGCCTTTTCAATACGATTTGTATTGAATTGGCGCAGATCGCGGGTAAGGGACTTGGAGATCTGTTTCTTGAGCTGCCTGTATAATATCGCATCGGCTGAAAACTGCAAAGTCATCTCATTCCTTTCTTCGATGAGCCTCTGAGTGGCGATAGAAAGCCTCTTGGCTCTGTTAGTCCGTTGGGCCTTAAAGAACTTAGATCCAACGTTATGGACAGCTTCCACAAACCCGTCGTTGAATTCGTCCACATCGCCGCCTAGACAATCAAAACGGTTTTGGAAATCCAGCTGAAAGCTCTCGGGGTTTTGGATTTGGACTGCTGCCGGACGGAGCGTAGACTTCATCAGTCGAGAACGCTCTAGCTTGACGCATATATTCAATGTGCCTCTTACCAGACGATGATCATTTCCGGTTTTAACCGTATTGATCACAGAGACATCATTGAATATCCCTTATCCCTTTGTCGACACGATGAAGTCAATCTCGTTTTTTGTTGCACCGTCGGGACTCATCCAGGTCCACTTCCTGTGCTCGCGTTTCTTGAAGAAGGAGTTCATCATGTAGAGTCCCTCCTTCTCTAAGAAACCAGCCAGTAGTTGGCCTCGGTGGTTCCGACTTCCAACTCCAAATTGCCCCACTCTCAGCTCCTTACCGTCTCTTTTGCCCAGTTTCGCATTGAAATCCCCCATAACAACGGTGAAGTAGGTTTTGGAACTATGCATGACCTTGGATATATCCTCATACATAGCCTTCACCTCGTCGTCAGAGTGTGCCGAGGTCGGCGCGTACACCTGTATGACCGTCAACGAGTACCTTTCGGATACTCTAAGTACAAGGTACGCCACCCTAGCCGACATACTCTCGATCTTCACCACGTTGTTCACGAGGGATTTGTGGACGATAAACCCGACACCTCCCTGGTCGCCTTCCCGGAAATAAAGCAAGTTGCCGGACCTCAGGGTTATCGTGTCCTCCACCTCTCTTCGGACTTCAGATAACCCTACGATATCCCAACGCAACCTGCTTAGTCCTTCCTCCAGTTCCGCTATCTTTTCGTCGGTCCGCAGTGTTCGCGTGTTGTATGTTGCCAGGGCCAGAAGTCGTCGGTGATGGTAGCCGGATCTTTGCCGGAGATTCTTCGCACCCCTGACCCCGCTACCATAACCAGGGCACTGGGGGTCGCCGGAACTTCGGGGCCGCGGCCTGTTTGTAACTATCATAGGGGGTAATTGCCATAATCGCCACGCTTGGCATGCGGGTTGGCGATCGCAATATCTCCACCGCACTGCAGGGATGCTGCTGCCCATCCTCCGGTGGTGTTGGTCGTAGTTTTAGGACATACCATACGTACATACCATAGTGAAAACCCAGATATTCATACATACATAAACTCACGCTTGTATTCCCAAAAGGGGTAGGCAGAGCACACGAAACTTAATTACAGTGCGTTTTTTAGCAATTGCAGATGTATAGATGGAGAAAGTGTGATATTGCAGTGACCGGCTGCTAGCCCATCACCCACAACACACTTCAGCCTGGTTCCCATAATCGACTCTTACGACACCCAAGGGAAGAAAGGGGGATTATTCATACAGTTTGCATCATATGCTAAGTTTGTGACAGCCAAGATACCCAAGTACATAGAAACATATCCTCCTGTTGGAAAAAAAGGTTACAATATATTTTACTACTCTGACTGATTAGTGATTACCTACGAGTTTTTATAACCTATGAGTATATGGTATACCCTTTGAGATGATCCAAATGACAGATAAAGAGCTTTTACTACAGTTAGTATTGCAGAAAACCTACATTGAACTTGGATAAAAGGCCGCAACATACGTGGGGCGGTCCTCTACCACGGCCGCTGTTTGAGTCATCTTTTCATAGATATGCAGAAGGCTAATGAAATATACCTAAATAATTATTACGAACGACTGTGAAATCAGTAAGCGATCGCTCATAGTGCTAATTTTCGGGGATATATCAATGTGTCAAATTGTGGCCGCGTCCGGTAAAATGGATCGTTAGAACAACATGAGTGCATTCAACACGATCGTTTATTCAACACGATCAGCACAATTGCAATATTCGTCTTTATTTTTTTATACAACAACGGACAAACAAACTTACACTACCGTCAGAAAGTTTAGGACCAAACACAATTTTTAGTTTCATTTTCATAAATTATTACGCAAACCAAACAAGGGAAAAAGATTGCAATGGGCTGTTTCTCACAAGGATTGGACTTTTGCAAACTGGTCGAGAGTACTACGGAGAGATGAATCAAGGTTGAATGAATAATCAATCAATGTTGATCATTTGCATGTTTTGCGTTTGGTCTTAAACTTTCTGACGGTAGTGTACGTCCTGCCTGAGGGTAAGCAGACGCCGTAGCCTATGGACGCTTGTGACTCTGGTAGAATTGCAAGCACAAGTTGCCGACTCAGTATTGACTCGAGGTTTTTTTTAATACCACGTCGGTGGCAAACAAGCGCCCGCCCCCCTTCATTGTGTCAACACAACGTATCCTCAGGAGTACTGGCGACCATACTCACCACCAGGAACACAACACCACTGGAGCGAGTAGTTGTTATTATGGCTGCATGCTGCGCTTCAAGAACTGCGCTAAGCGTGATATGGCGTGCTTTCGAATAAACAATCAGGCCTGGGAATAACTTGCCGTTGATAGAGACGGATGGCGCAAACGCGTTGTGAACGGAAGAAAGTTGTGTGATGAACCCTGGTTTGACGAATTAGTAAACAAAAGGTTGCGCAGACACCAAATTCGAACTGCAGCTTCTGACGTCAACCTTTACTGCAATAACTGTGGAAGATCGTGCCGGTCCCGCATTGGTCTATACAGTCACCAAAAACAGTGTACAGAAAATGCACAGCAATGCTTAAATCATCTGCAATCAAAGAGGATATTTTACATAGAGAGCTAACTCCATATATCATTTTTTACTTATTATTTCGTAGTCGACATCTAGCGTCAAATAGCGGAATTATCAGTACTGCTTTAAAGATACTAGATGTCACGTATGTCGCTACTGACGAAAAGTGTATTTCTCAACAATTTACTACTAATATTTAAAGCAGAATGAGTTCAAAACAGTTCCAGTTAATCCTGTTATAATATTAGCTAAAAATGGTTGAGCATTCGATTGTTCGTTCGTCACGGCGTCTATTGTCGAGTAGCAGTACTGATAATTCCGCTATTTGACGCTAGATGTCGACTACGAAATAATAAGTAAAAAATGATGTATGAAGTCATATAGAGTTAGCTCGATATTCTTACTTATTTTCTTTATGTTTGCAATGGACGTATAGGCCTATGATGATGATCTTCTGTAAGGTGGCGGTACTTCCCCAGTTGGGCTACTCCAAATATGAGCAAGATTACGTCCCGCTATGCCCTACCTCTCTTCTTGGCTCCTACATTGTTGAGTCTAAGGCACAGGCTGGGCAATGGGCATCTTCTCGAAAAAAGCGCAACGGTACTTCAAGCCGGAACAGTTGCTTACTTTGTATCAACCATAAGTACGGTTGTTCACGGAGTATTGTTCAGCATACGAGTATGTCTCTTGTCAACACACCGAATCTTTAAGCTAATAAAAGGTCGGCAACGCGCTTTACATTTTTCTGGAGTCGCAAGCGTCCATAAGCGACGGTGTCTGCTTACCATCAGATAGCCACTGTCGTAGTATAAAGAAGTCAAAGTTGTTTGTTGGAAGCAATGTTACGCTGAATATGTCGAGGTGGTCGGTAATCGGCACGGAAAGTTGGGGCCAGATAATGGCCCACTATGGTTTCTGTTTAGCCCCATGGTTGAGTGGCCAAAGGGTACAACGGGACCCTATTACTAAGACTCCGCTGTCCGGCCATCTGTCTGTCCGTCTGTCACCAGGCTGTATCTCATGAACCGTGATAGACAGTTGAAATTTTCACAGATGATGTATTTCTGTTGCCGCTTTAACAACAAATACTAAAAACACAATAATATAAATATTTAAGGAATATAAGGATATGCTTTGAAATCGTCAGGAGTTTGGCCTAAAAACTTAGACAGATTTTTTGTAAGTCGATCGTGTATACGTATACCAATTACATCTTAATCCACGTATCATAATATTTTGATTTTTATTACAATTTCAACAGGTGTGTGTCGGGTCACGCACAAAGAAGGGTTCCGTACCGAAACCTCCTAATCTACATTTAAAACCATTATAAAATACAGTAAATAATAAAAGGTCGTATCTTCATAAGGAAGTCACGGTACTTACGCCCTTTTGTTTGGGCAATATAGTTTTTCAGCAATAACTCAAAAACCGTTAGACTTATCTTGTTCAAACCAAAAATCGTTGAAAGTATTAATAATGTACATCATCTTGATTTTTTTCAGAATTTTAAACTTCATAGTTTGGAAATTAGAGGGTGGGGGGACACACTTTTTACGACTTTGACAGCTAATATCTCACCAACGGATGACTTATGGAAAAGTTTTTTAGAAACCTCTGTCACATTCTTGAACACCTGTTACATGTAAGTATGGGGTGCCCCCCAGTTTATTTCAGTTTATAGAATACACCTTCCTACCTCAAAATTGTAGTGTTCATAGTCTCTGAGTAAATCGGCTGTGACATACGGACGGACGGACGGACAGACGGACGGACGGACGGACAGACATGACGAATCTATAAGGTTTCCATTTTCGCTATTTCGGCTACGGAACCCTAAAAATCAGTACTCAGTTCCCACTTTCAATTAAGTTCTAATTTCTCTTATACGACTATTTTGCGCGTGGCTATCGCCGCGTTGAATATTCAAAGGGGTTTGAAAGCATCGGTGCAGTATGTACATAAACAGTAATTTAACTGAGTCATTCAAGTAATTGGTTTTAATTTGAGCAACTATGTAATTAAAAACTTATTAATAAACTGTTCTAGTTCCTATACCGTCCTTTATTTACAGTGTAGGTTTATTCGTAGTTACGAGTAGCTACATCATCCTCCTAGCGTTATTCCCAGTACAGTTGCATCCTGAAGAATGCCTGGGGTCCGCTACCTAATCCCAAGAATTGGCGTAGGCACTAGTTTTTACGGAAGCGACTGCCATCTGACCTTCCAACCCGAGGGGGAAACCGCCCTTATTGGGAATAGGCTTGTCAAGTGAGTGGGCAACTTGACTGTTAGAAGTTCTCAAGCCGCCCGGAGGCCTCTAACTTGGCTTAACGACTGCTATCAAAGACAGCAACCGGGATCAACGGCTTAACGTGCCTTCCAAAGCACGGGAGCGCTCAGTTAGTAACCACTCAAAGCGGTCACCCATCCAAGGACTGACCTCGCCCGACATTGCTTAACCTCGCATACCGCACGCAGTACGCGGGTGCCACTGGGCCACGAGCGCTCCTTTAGTTACGAGTAGCTACCAATGTTGTAATTTTAAATGTATAGTCGAGTTCATAAATATATGTCAAACCTAAGCCTTTAAAAATAAATGTACATAGTAACGTACAAATACATCTAAACAGATTGATCATTCGAAAATATATACACGTGTCATCCGTCATATTCATCTGAGCTAGCCTCTCAATAATATTTAAGCAACTGAAACATAATAAATATATGTACTACAATTTCTACGAAATTATTTAAACGAGTGGAAGCACATGACTATTCAGACAAAGGTTATTTTCAAATATTTATAAACAGACAGTGGCACATAAAAATATGTAGTAATGTTTTCCAATTTGTTGTGAACAAGTAGGAGCTCATTAATATCTGCACAGATAAAACATTTCACTTAAATATCAAATTCTGCAATAAAGTTTGCCTCAATTATGTGAAAAAGTAGAAACTCAATAATATCTAAACAAAACGGACAGAAAAAAGAAAAATATTCAGAAGCCAGTAATAAATGTTGTTATCAAACCTCTTTTAAACCGAGTATAAAACACAAAATAGTAAAAAAAGAAGCACGCAGATTAATGACAGTTCTATGACGTGCCACTCAAACTGAAAGAGACAAAAATCAATCAATCAAAAATTAATCATATGACAGTAGTATGGTACTCTTTTCGGTGATTGTCATGTGTGAAAATTTAAAATGTTTTATCTGTACAGATATTTATGAGCTCCTACTTGTTCACAAAAAAATGGAAAACGTGAATACATACATCTATGTGCCACTGCCTGTTTACAAATATTTGAAAATAACCCTTGTGTCAATAGATATGTGCTTCCACTTGTTTAAATAATTTTGTAAAAATGATAGTACAGATATTTATAATTTTTCAGTTGCTTAAATATTATTGAGAGGCTTGCTCAGATGAATATAACGGATGAGACGTGTATATATTTTCGAATGATAAGATTTTTCAGATTTATTTTTACGTTACTATGTACATTTAATTTTTGAAGGCTTGGATTTGCTCATATATTTATGAACTCGACTGTACGTGTACCACAATATGATACTTTTTTTTTTAATATTTTTTTTAAATAAAAATAAATAAATATGATACTTGAAATTGAATTTCTCATCAACTTCCTTTTCTGTGCTCGACTTTAAGGCCGGTAGTTGGTTGCTATTAATAAAATTTTCGTGGCTTTTCTGTTTTCACACCCAGGAGAAGCCTATTTTAAAGTCCTTGCTACATTTATCATGAAAATGTAAATTGTTGTAGTGCTTGATTACCGCTCTAGATGTATCTTAAACTTAAACGTTGGATTTCTAAAATGAAACAAGTATTACATTCAGTAATTCGATTTATTTTTAAGTAACCTTCTATAAGTATCAAATTAAGTGATGGAGGAAGATTTTGCGTTATCTTAACCTACAACCTAACTAACTAAGAGACGACGGAGACCCCTAAAAGGTAGTCAAGATCCCGGGGCACCGACGTACAAGAGTATTATTCGTATCTAGCCGCGATTAGGGTGCATTTCCACTAGAGATGTGCTATATGGCTATACTGAGAGGATGGAGGAGCATTCAATTCGAAAGTGGTTGTTGCTAGGCCTATTTGATTAAAGAATATTTTGACTTTGATGTGTAGGCTACGCTACGAAAACCCGTTGCCACCAGTGGTATGCTATGTGGACCAATGAATATAATTGGAGGATTTAAACGCATTCATAGCAACGTAGCATAGCACATCTCTAGTGCAAAGGCACCCTTATATTAGAATCGGATTACAGGTGACAGTTTTGGCATTTATACTTCCTGAAAAGGCTCCTTGGGAAGTCTTTTCTAGCGGAGTTGACACAACTGATGCGATATGAGACGAGAAAATCTATCCTTCTCTTAATATCCCTCAAGTAAACAGATATCGTTGAGAAGCGTGCTACGTTGCATGACAGATTGTTAAGGGCGTTCTGTTAGCCTTCTTCTAGTAGGCGGTTTTTGAAATGTTAAAGTGGTGTTTGCTCAAACAGCCATGGGCGGGCAGCATGAATTTACGGATATAGACCGATCAACATTAAATATGGCACTGGCAGCTCTCGTCCTGAATCTTGATAAACTTTACATACAATCAGATTTTACGCTTACTGTTTCGAGCAACCCACTCTAATTATTAGTTTTAAAATTTCTTAATTACAACGCGACAACTTTCACATAGTCGACTAATAACTTGGGGAAGTCCCACGTATCGTGCCACACGTCTATGTCGTTCCAGAAGTTCAGGGTAGCCTTGGACGCGTGGTTCCTCCACGGTTTCTTGTGGCCCTTCGAAGAACACGCATCAGGGAACTCGGAGTGTCCTCCGACTGCCAACCCTAGGGTTATGAAGAACTGAAACAAATGACGAGCCTTAGTTTTCTTTTCGTTCACTTGAGGTTTTTATTCGGTCAGTCACATAAAATTCGGTGAGATCGCTTTCTATCCTTGAATGAAATTTATCATTAATGTACGCTATTATTATTAATAATAATAATTACAGTTACGAGAGGTCGTTCGCCAAGTTAGAAGTAAGCGCATCACTTCAGAAGGACTACACCTATTTGGCGAATTGGTTTGATGTACTTGTAAACGTCACGACATGGTCAGAATGAAAGAAA
Source organism: Notocelia uddmanniana (assembly GCA_905163555.1). Classification (NCBI taxonomy): domain Eukaryota; kingdom Metazoa; phylum Arthropoda; class Insecta; order Lepidoptera; family Tortricidae; genus Notocelia; species Notocelia uddmanniana. Next base: position 25,587,521 of record LR991059.1, on the reverse strand, counting down.
AAGCTTAAAAAATCTATAAATTGGTACAAATGATGGGTAAAAAAAGCTCCATACGAGTATAACAAGTGACCATGTAAGACAGTAAGGAGATACGAGTACGATACTGAAAAGGGAGGATTTGTCATAATTTTCTTCATCCCTGCGAAGCTTAACAAATAAATAAAATCCTTTATAGAATTTTATATTAATTACCTAACTCTATTATGTTTTGTGCAGCCTTGGTCAAACGTATTTAGCACCCCTTAGTTTTCTTTGTAACTTATCAATGATCTATAATTTTTAAATCTAAAAAATACAGATTGACGGAAAATATGTAAAGGTACATATGTAGTCATAATTTGAAAAAAACTTTATTAAATATTAATTGAAAGTAGGTATATTAAGTCCTAGAAAACGGAAGGTTAAACATAGATGGGGTTAGCAATAAAAGCAGCAAGTGCATTTTTTCCGTTATCTTTAACATCAATGAAATGTATTAGAATTTTCTGTAATAAAAGTTTTACTTTTACTTGAAAAATAAGAGCACGCTCGACAAATTTCTCCAAGAATGTATCTAATCTGTTACTCTATTGAGGTATTCCCAGTACCCGGCACCCTTGAGTTCGCATTGCGAACTTCTAAGAAATTTTCTTTAGCATTTCTTTGTGAACAGATATTACATCAATATTTTTTTACTAGTTCTCACTCCCAAGTCCAAACTAAGTGGCGCAGACTACTTGAAACGGCCCATTCACTTATCATATTTCACATTTTGATTAACAGGAGAGATGTTGCTTAATAAATACAATTTAATCTTATGAGGTACTAGCGGCCCGCCCTGGCTTTGCACGGGTATTTAACAATCATTAATTGTTTTCGCAGCGCACGTGATGTAAAGAATATTTTAGGTATTTGATTTACACCTAGGGTTACATTATTGGAGTTTAAGCAAAATATGTTATAGTCTATGCCACCCGGGGATAATGTAGCTTCCCAACAGTGAAAGAATTTTTTAAATCGGTTCAGTAGTCTCGAAGCCTATTCAATGCCAACAAACAAACAACCAAATACAACCAAATATTTTCTCTTTATAATATTAGTATAGTATAGATAAGTTTCTGTCAAAAAAAAACAGTTTTAGCACAGAATTAATTTTGTACTAAAGCAGTAACGCTGCTAACGAAAATTTCAAATTAAAGGGAAAAATTTAAAAATTTAATGCTCCGAGCAGGATTCGAACCTGCGACATCTGGCATACGCGGCCAATCGCTCTAGCCTCTGAGCTATCGGAACAACCACGCTCGTCCACGAAATCCTTCAATAGTTCCCTCTTACAACGCCTTAGGGAGGCGTACCTCCTCCTCCTGCTCCTCCTCGGAGCATTAAATTATCCTGCTCGGAGCATTAAATTTTTCAATTTTTCCCTTTAATTTGAAATTTTCGTTAGCAGCGTTACTGCTTTAGTACAAAATTAATTTGGTATGGGATGGCGCATCGTTACTGACGATTTCTCAATGTAATTTGAGACGTGGGTGCCGCTCATAGAAGCCTAAGTCTTCTACGGTAGATGTCGCTGTACGCCTCCCTAAGGCGTTGTAAGAGGGAACTATTGAAGGATTTCGTGGACGAGCGTGGTTGTTCCGATAGCTCAGAGGCTAGAGCGATTGGCCGCGTATGCCAGATGTCGCAGGTTCGAATCCTGCTCGGAGCATTAAATTTTTCAATTTTTCCCTTTAATTTGGAGTTTTAGCACAGCTTTATTGTTGTCTGTAATTTTTCCACATGCATTAATTACTGGTTGAGACGGTTCCAATGAGGGCTCGCCAAACATGACAGACTTATTTTGTGTAGTAACAGGTGCTATGAGTGGTCATAGCACCTGTTACTACACAAAATAAGTCTGTCATGTTTGGCGAGCCCCAATTTCATAGGGGGTAAATGCCATAATCGCCACGCTTGGCATGCGGGTTGCCGATCGCAGTATCTCCACCGCACTCTAGGAATGCTGCCGCCCATTCTCCAGTGGTCTTGGTCGTAGTTTCAGGACATACCCGGGTCCAATACCCGGGCGGTAGCACAGCTGGTGTTTATCATCAGATCAGATCGGAGGTACCATGATATACATGATATTACATTGTCACCGAACTTCCATTAGTAACTATACCAAAATTTCGGATACAGGCAAATGGATGAAAAAAGGATGGCACATTTCGATGACAACTTACTCATTTACTTACATAGGTACGAGTAGGTAAAACGTACATACAAACAGTGCAAACTAAAAAAAAAGAAAAGAACAGAACACAGAAACGCTTCCTCACACTACCACGTGCTCTGTAAGTAGGTATTGTATTTGTATGCCATAGTAAATATTTACGTGTTCTTTGCGTTTCATCTGAAAATGAAGTTTTATGCATCTATACTGCAATGTCTACTGCCCACTTAGCATAAGGTAGGCCGTAATAGTACATTACACAACTAAGGTGGTAAAGCAAAGAAACGCAGATTTTGCGGCATTATATATATATATATATATATATATATATATATATACGCCCCTCGCTCGATCGAGGATCGAGGGCTTTATTTATTGCCTCCCGTGTTGTGTATGCGTGCATTTTATTACTATACTTGGCCAGAAAGCGGCTTTTTCCGTACGCATAGCGTGCGGTAATAGCCACCTTTTGGCCAGGGTGTGGCATAAAAATTAAAAAAAATGTTGAACTCACGTGGTCGTCGAAAGGCGCCATGCCCGCTTGCGGTGGTCCGGCGCAGGTCTTGGGTAACTGCGCGCGCAACCCGTCGTTCCCCGGCTCCACACGGCCATACTCCTCGCCGTCCACCGACAGGATCAGACTTTCTACAAGTACAAAGTAGACATTACTTAGTTAACGAGTAAAAGCCAAACTTAAGAAATGTACTTGGTAAAGCAAACTTTTGTACAACTTACATTGATAACTTAGATACGAGTATGTTGTTAATTATATCCAATACGATACGAATATATAAATATAAGTATTCGACATTTTGAAGTAATATCACGGAACCCCACATTGCGCGTGGCCCGACACACATTTGGCCGTTTTTTCTTATATTTACGAAGAAGCCTGTGCCCATTAGTTTGACTCAGGATTAAGTTGATGATTTTTGAGCACTCTATATGGTAAAATTGCGGTTTATTATTAAGCATTTTTTTAAATTAACCAATTTATTCGTCGGCTTAGAAATAAACCTAAGTAAATCAAAGCTAATGACAAACAGTATACAAAATGTAATCACCCTAAATAACATGCCTATGGAATACGTCGAAAGCTACATTTACTTAGGGAAGCAAATCTCTTTCCAAAAACAAAGTAATGACCTCGAAATAGACAGAAGAATAGCTGGTGTATGGAAAAAGTACTGGGCTCAAAAAGAAGTTATGAAAGGCAAACTACCATTACACCTAAAGAAAAAAGTTATGGATTCATGCCTCTTACCATCTCTAACATACGCCTGCCAAACCTGGAAATTTACTAAACGGCTGAGAAACAAAATAACAGCTTGCCAAAGAAGTATGGAGAGAAGCATTTTGAAAATAAGAAGAATTCATAAAATACGACACACCACCATACGCAAGAAAACAAATGTCACCGATGCATTATCTTATGCTCAAAAGTTGAAATGGCGACGGGCAGGCCACGTAGCTCGATTGACCGATGATCGCTGGACAGCACGGATAACTTCATGGCCGGGACCTGCAGGGACTAGAAAGCGAGGCAGACCTGTAACAAGGTGGGCTGACGACATCACCCAAATAGGAGGAAAAGACTGGATAGAAACTGCAAAAGATAGAGAGAAATGGTCATCACTGGAGGAGGCCTTTACCCTCACAGGAGGGGTTCTCACAGAAACTTGACAAAAATTAAAAATCTAGTTATTCAAAACAAGAAGTTTTCAATGACAATGTATTTAAATAACTAAGAATAATTTTACAGTACGAATAATCAAATTATTATTGCATTGAATGTTACTAATTATTAGAAAATATAAGATATTAAGTAATGTTATATTATATTATTATATTGTATTATATTATATTATTATATATTATATTATATTATATTATTATATTATATTATATTATTATTATATTATTATTATATATTATTATATTATTATATATTAATGTATTTTATGTAAATCAAATTATCATTGTATGAAAAATATTTAAATAGAAATAATAAGATGTAATAGGTTAAAAAATAATGTAATTGTTATTTTTTTATTCTATACTCTTTCTTGTAATGTGTGAGAAATAAAAAGGCTTTTTATTTTATTTATTTATTTAACCAATTTATGACGCATCTTTTCAGTATAAACGTAATGTAATGATTCGTGCATACCTAATTATGTACTCGTGTGTAATACCAATGAGGATTAATGCGACACACACATTGGTAATAGTACATTACGATACAAGTGCAGAAAACAGGAAATTCGCAACGAGTGGTGATAAATTGAAACACGACCGAAGGGAGTGTTTTAAATAGATACGAGTTGCGAATTACTTGTTCGCACGTGTACTCGTATCGTACAACGTTTTACAGTACATATGGATCTTTAAAGTTTCGACATATGCACGTAATCTACTGATTATCGCACTCGTGCGGTAATCAAGCACCATATGTACTGTAAAAGTATTGTTGAGCATGATTTAAATTACCGTTCTCTTATTTCATAACGGTGAGTCCTACCAAATACTTTTTAGTCATTAGTGAATAAATAAATAAATAAAACATTTTCTGTTATTCACAATTTTTATCAATGCCCTTTAATTTTACGCACGAGTGATATTTGTTTTAATTGGTATCTAATAAGGCAGTCTCAAAATACCTGGAGTCCACTTAGCAGAATACACGTGGAAATCGTCTCCCCAATGCTTGTCTGATTTCTTAGTAACGAGCAACTCGTCGTGGCATTTTGTGTCGATCACAGGCCCGCTGTACAGCACCTAGAATAAAATGAAATATAAATAAATCACAGGATTTTTTCTATTGATTGGATTATGTTGTGGAGTGGAAAATACAATAAGAAAATTCCCAATATCACGCACGAGTCCATAAACATATTTTCGTATTGTGTCCTCGTATTTCTAAATCAGAACTTTAATAATGTGATATTTGTTTTATATTCTTCGCAATAAAAACCTGTTTATATTTATTTTCCACCTTATTTACCTTATTTCCATATTGTGTAGAACCTTTATTAAGCTCCAGGTTTCCGCGAGCGCACGCTATTTTTAGCATACCCGAGTTCTTAGTGCCATAGACAAATTTCTTCAATAGCGGTTCCAGCAATATCTCTGAAAAAAGAGTCATAGATTTTATCTTTAGTCCTACCTGCGCCAGGGATTTACTCGTACGTACAGTGAATTTATTTAACTTCTTTGGAATCTTCTGATTATTGGTATGCTTTCGTATAACTTTTTTCAAATAGTTGTCTTAAGGTGGAGCTAAAATTTGCATACAAAAAAACAAGATAGATGGTTCTATCTAATATATAAGGAGTAATTCTAACCTGGATAAATCCAATCGCCTTGAGGTAGTTTGGCACGAATACTAATGGTACCATATGTGAAGGCAAAACTAGATCTGCTGGTGATACGACCGCCTATAACCGGTGGTAAAATGGAGGAGCCTTCGCTAGCTTCTACTTGGCAGGACGAGGTTTGTCCTGATGTGCATCTTAGAAAGAAAAATAAAAATTGTTCACAATCTGAAAAATAATTGGTGTCAATTTTGAAGAGAATGGCAATTTTTCTTACCCATTGTATAGATCCAAAGTGCCATATAAGCTATAGTAAGTGAATCCTGGCTGGACTTGCTGTAGCGTGGGCGTAATGCGTAGATTACCGTTTTTCACGGAAACGGTAATGCGTTGGTAAGATATGAAGGGCAGTTCCTAGAAAAAGACAACTCGTTGATAAAAAAACCGCATTTCAATGACACCTACTAATTGAAAACCAGATTGTGTGTGAATAAAGTTCCAAAAAATTTAATGGGAATTTTAGTAATATAATTTAGAGCGATTGGCCGCGTATACCAGATGTCGCAGGTTCGACTCCTGCTCGGAGCATTTTACAGCTGTCTACAAATATATTTAGGTACTTTTTAACTGTATGAATGTGCTTACACACAGTCGTACTGAAAGTCGACTGTGTCAATAGAGAACACGTGGTTTTTCTGCAAAGTACATGAGGACTACATCCGAGACGAAGCATTGAGGCAATGGGCCCCAATCAGTCTAAGACGAGGATAACACAAGTTCTTAAGAATCAGAATAAAAGTGATGAGAGAAAAATCAAGAAGATTAAGCTATATTTGAACTCACAGGATGGTCTAGTGGCACATACTGTTGCACCTGCCAGATATCTTCTCGCAGGGTATTGAAGTTTTCTTCGAAGACGGTCTGTCCCGCGCAGGCGGTGCCCTGGCGCAGGCGCGTCAACGTCGGTGCGCACACTGGCTGCGCGGGAGGAGGCACGGTCGCCAGCGGAACAACAACAGGCTCTAGATAATAATAAAATAATGAGTCCTCAAGGCTATAAATTGTCAACCACGCGCTTGTAGTTCTTCTGAAGACACCAGAGTCCATAGCCTACGCTGTTGGTTTTTAAATCAGGCAGGCCGTAACATGTATAACAACGTCGGAAAAATTAATGTGCAATCACTAATTATCTGTGTTAAGCCCTCGTATTCGCATGGTCAAAATTGGCATATCAAAAATATATTAAAATATTAGTTTCCAATGCTCAGTATGGAACCATGCCAGGATAGGCTACATAAGCCACCTTCGAGCGCATGCGCGCCAAAACGCTGGATAGGAGTCGGAGTGGTCGCCATGGCCGAAAACGGTAGGACAGATCATGTCATGTCACGGAACCATGCCTAAAATACACGATGGGTTAGTGGTTTTATTTTTTGTAATTGTGTATACTTATATACTTACTAATAACGTTATATCGTTCATCAATGGAAGTAGAAGAACCATCTGTAAAATAAAAATCATGTTTATTTTAGAGTACAACAACATTAATTCATTACACATCACGAACCAAAACCGACACCTAACTAATATAATGAGAAATTTAAGTTTTATACATAGAATAATTGGTCATTTTTGCACACAACTGGTCAAAAGAAAAATATCGTTTGTTTCAGTATGTTCAATGTCGAAGTAAAGAATAGGTTTAACTTTTTAATTTCGCCCATGCACTCTTATTAACATGGCAAAATTTGACCAAGCTCTCGACTCTTACCGTATTCAAAGGGAATCAATAATATATAAGCCCCCTATGGGCCCTATGAAAGATCAGCGCCGGCTGTAAAGCCTGCATATGCTGAGTAGGTTATTTTTCGCAACTTAGCCTTTGTTTGTTGTGTATGTTTTTGTTTACAGTTGTTATTGTGCCTGTTGCGAATAAATGTTTGAATCCCAATCTGAATATAATCAATAATATGTACCTCCAATCTTCCAGGTCCCGCTAGACCCAAAGCCGGTGTGCACCCCCATATAGTTGATCGGGAATGGTTCGGGGTCGTTCCACTTCATGAAAGGGCTCGTTTCTCCCTCCCGTCCGGCCTTGATGTCCCCTTTGTCCCAGCTTATCCAGAACCCACGGAATCCTCCATCATTCAAAATTTCTGGTGTCTGAACTTCGACTTTCTCTGGTGGCAGGCAGCATCTGCGTCTGATGACGCTCTTCATATTTGCCCATCCACCAATGACAACCTGAAAAAATATACATATAATGAACTCAAGGGACATGACGGGCTGAAGGTTTTATCACACTAGCGATTTGGAAGCAACGTGAACCAATAACATCTAAGCGTGCTCGCCGCAATTGCGCAGAGAGCTCATGTTTGAAGTCACTTGTAAATCGCTCAAAATTCACCAGAGTGAAAACTCCTCAAGACTGAGCGGTCAGTCCCATTCCTGTGAATCATGTTCGCCAATTAACCACCTATTGCTCGCAAAGCATCTTTATTTCCTTAGGAACATATCTTACTCATTTCATCAGCCAATACTTAAACTATTCAGACCTCTTGTGTACCTACAAGTGGTGGTCATGGTCATAACCTCCATTGTGGCTCAATCCAAGGTACAAATATCTCATAATACTATATTCGTAGATATATTATATCCTCCGTGGGTACGTACTTACCTCATACATAGGATCAGTTTCCCGGGGACCCGTGGTCAGACCAACATGGGCATCATTCCGCGCGCGTACTTTAAAACGCAGCGATTTGCTTGATATTGGGAAGAATTGGTACTGGGTAGTGTCTCCTGTCGGTATATCTGGAATTTGTGTCAAGCGTATTATATTATGTAAAGTTCTACCTGGCGTAAATTTGACAAGTTACATTATCTAACTACTAACTGATTATCGCCACTAAGTACCAAAAATCAGTAACCCATTTCACCTACCCATTCTACCCAAAAATGGATGTGTGCTACGCCATGGCATGCGGCATTTTTTCACCTTATTTTTACGCGCGTAAAGCCATGACGCATAGGTGTTTTGTTTTCATTTCATTTAATGGGCTTTCATGGGTCAATAAGTTAATGTAATAAATGGTTAAGTAAAAAAGACACAAGAAACGTACCTTCTTCAGCGTTGTTACGTGATTCATCTGAAAGGTATTAAAAATATTAATCGGGACAAACATTACTAGTTAATTATATTTGGGCTATCGGTACCTAAAAGCATAAATGTCTAAGAACCATTGCAGTAAAACCTGCTTTCAAATAAAAAAAACCGCATTCAAATCGGTCTATCCGCTTAAGAGCTACGATGCCACAGACAGACACAAACACACACACACACATCTCCATATCCACAGACTTATAACATCCCTCTTTTGCGTTTTACGTCGGGGGTTAAAAATGATGCATAGGTACCAGGAAAAACTTGTTACTAAACTATGGTCCATGCACTTTATAAGGGCATATTTCAAAATTCGTCACCGTTTGGAAGCCTAGCCAAATTAGTAAAGGAATTTTAGTAATGTATCCCTGTTTTATGTTATTTTTGTTTTGGTGCAATAAATAATTAACTAATAACTTGTGACACGGCAAAACCTTCACGGTGCAGCCGCTGGTGTACTGGCCGGCACTAAAAACGACAATAATTTTTTCTCGCGCATCTTTTGTTTGCAGGGGGGAGATTTTCTGGAAAATATATTGTTCGGAGTCAAACTCTATTTGATTTTACTAACACTTGATTAATTGCTTGTTTTTTTACTTGCTTATTATTGTTATAATCAATGTACAATTCGTGTTACTGTACAGTTCGTGAAAGTTTAACATAACGTGTGTGACAAATTGACAATAACTTGTGTGTGTGCGTAAAGCGAGGTTGGTGGATTAATATTTCTCCACAGATTCGAAAAGTACTTCGAGTGCCCTCGTCGCCAATAACGAGCAGAAATCACCGAGTCTAGCCTGAACTATTGAGAAAACGAACCACCACACAGGCCTGTGACTTTTCTTTGCGTGTAGCTCCGTACTGACTGTTCAAGTTGAACCCATTTATGTGTATAATATTTTATGATATATTATATTTCGTGGCCAGCCGGGCTTAAAAATACCATCAGAAAAGGCGAAAATATGACAATATAAAATATACACACATATTTATATATGTATATATGTACATAAGGCTTGTTCACGAAATAAAGTAGCCACCTAAAATTGAGCCTTAACAGGTATATAGAAACATTTTAACATGCTAATATCTGTCATTCTAACATAGGTATCATCAAGTTTAAGATAAATAAATATTAGATGTCATTGACTAAATAAAATCAACATGCCGAGAATAAACGATAATATTCGTAAATTAATTATAGTCTCTTATTGTACAGAGAAGTGCATTTCGATGAGACAACTTGCAAAACGATACAAAATATCAAAAGAAGGTGTGCGAAAAGTTATAAAAAAGTTTAGGGAGTTTAATATTCTAGGTGATCTGCCAGGACGAGGTCGCAAAAAAGGCTGTGTGAAGCCGAAATTGGACTCGGCAATAGTTGCCTCGTTCCGCCACAATCCATCGGCCTCTACCCGAGATATAGCCAAAAAATTAAAGACTTCGGTTAGGAACGTGCAAAACGCTAAAAGGAGAAATAATTTACAGACCAGGAAGAAACGGAAAATCCCGAAAAAGACTGCTGCCCAGCTCGAAAGAGCGAGATCTTGAGCTAAAACTTTGAACAAGTTTTTAATTCAAAATCGCGACCGATGCATTTTAATGGATGACGAAACATATGTAAAAAAAAGACATGAGAACCTTACCAGGGCCTCAGTATTATACGTGTGCGGCAGGAGAGCATGTGTCAGAAGAGCATAAATGCGTGGCTTTTGAAAAAATCGCCCAAAAGATCCTGGTATGGCAAGCTATTTGCTCATGCGGGCCGAAGAGTTCGAGCTTTTTCACTACCGGCACAATCAACGGAGATGTCTACCGACAGGAATGTGCTAAGAAGCGAATATTGCCCTTATATAGGAAACATGCACGCCCTCCAATATTTTGGCCTGATTTAGCTTCTGCTCATTATGCTCAAGCCACCTTAAATTTGCTTGATAACGAGAATATTAGTTATGTAGCGAAAAACATGAACCCGCCAAATTGTCCAGAACTTCGCCCGATTGAGAGGTACTGGTCAAATATCAAGCGATACCTGCTCAAGAAAGGTACAGTGGCCGACAGTGAAACTGACTTCAAAAAAATATGGAACACAGCCGCTCGTCAGTTTACTAATATATCAATACGTACACTGATGGCAGGCGTTCGAACGAAAGTCAAACAATTCGCGAACTCTTAGCGTTTCTACTAAAAAATGCATTGTATTTATTTTTCTAAATGTTTATACATAGAATTAACTTTTTTTGTTGTCAGTACCGTTAGAAGTAAACGATTTATTTATATTTTATTATGGCTACTTTATTTCGTGAACAAGCCTTATATGTAAATGATGTTTGGCAAATAAATGAATATTCTATTCTATTCTATACTTTGACGACCACTTTAGCCAAGCTATCTTGGAAGCTGGTGGTGGTGGGTTCGCATCCCGGACAGGGCATTTATTTGTATGATGGACCTTAATACAGGGTGAAATTTTATTGACGGTTCAAATTTTTCCTCAGCATTAAATATCAATAAAACTTTACATTTCTGAAAAAAAAAACATAGGTACAATTTTCACATGAAAATGTGCTGTCCTAATAAATAATTAGAAACTTGTGGATAATTAGGAGCTGAATGACGCTCGGGATTAGCGGTGCGGGGGAGGGGCGCGCTCACCTATCTGATCTCGACCAAAATTGCAAATTAGTCGCACGCGCATCTGCGCAATGACCAGTTGTGCACTTCCGTGTTGTATCTTTCGTAAAGACGCGCGATGACGAACGTGACTTACAAAACAATGTTTACGACCCGGGAGTACCTCGTGAATGACGGAAAATTTGCAACTTATGTTTTTTTTACTACTTTCTAATGATTATTTATTATCATTGTAACTTTCATTAAAATAACAGTTTTTCGACGCGTAAGGTTGTCTCGGCGTGTCAACGTAGGGGCGGAGCGAGCGTTATTGTTACCTCCCGCACATCGCGTACCACCGCGGTATCCATGAACGTATGGTTTTTTAGGATATCTTTCAGCTGCTCTGTCTCAATATTTTAGTACTGAAAGATACTGAAAGAAAAAACCCGTACTTTTATTTTTCGCTAAAGAACCCACTGTGAAAATTTGAACAGTCAATATTATTTCATCCTGTATTTGTAGCTGAGTCTTGGATGTCGCCATACGGCTTGGGAATGCTGCCAGCATTTTTGGCACCTTTGGACCATGTCAGAGCCGAACATTATTGTACGTGTTAGATTATTTGTGTTGTACATTTCTGTTTTTATGTTGTACTTATTTTATCTTTGTTTACTCTGTTATTAAACTCTACTTTCTGAAGTGTGTATGTATATTGACGTCCCGTTGCAAACCTTTGCTTAGTTTGGGACTAGGTCGATTTGTGTGACATTGTCCCCCAATATTCATTTATTTTATACATATACTCGTACATACATGCAGAAAAAAAATCTGAAAATTGGTTCTTGGTGATTTGTCGCCCTGACTCAGCTTAACAAGATTGATAATATCGATTTGTTATGTGTGTTGACTTACTTGTAATTTTCCACGTCCCACTAGAACCAAATCCAGTGTGCAGACCCATGTGAGTTACTTTAATAGGATTCGAATCCTGCCAGGACATAAATGGCTCATTTTCGCCATCTTTTCCCACCTGGATATGACCGTTATCCCATTTAACCCAGAAGCCACGGAAATGATACTCGTCCAACAAATGATATGTATCTACTTCGACTCTTTCCACTTTTTGATAGCAATGTTTTTTTCTAAGTACGCTCTGCGTGTTTCCCCAGCCACCGATGAGCACCTAGAAAAAGTAATATCTTTGCAATAAAACCAATGCTGTGGCACGAACTGCAAAACGGTTATGTAATTATTCTTTTCTCTCCTGAAGGCACTAAACTCTAAGACTATTGATCATCTATATGAACAATACGGAAACAAAAAGTTGCAGAGCAAGATTTCTGAAAACAATCTTACATCACATTTTTATTATTTATTTAATAAGCCTTTTGTTTTCCTTAGCAGTTCTATTTGTTGCTTTATAAGTTCTGTTTTATATTATACCAAATTAAGGACCCCTGACGGGTATAGGCCTCTTACTTGTCTTTTCATTTGTCTCTGTCTTTTGCGCTGTTAGTCAAATTTGGTCTAAAGTAACATTATATTTGTTTAATATATTTTACTCGTATTAAACTCACAATCACGTTTAAAAGTCCATTGTTAATTTGACTTCATTACACAGTACATACTTCGGGGATGTGTAGTGGAGTCAAATCAGCAACTTGTGACCAAACTTTAAAAATGATGTGTTAAAATAAAGATTGTAGGGAAATACGAACAACTGGCGTCATGATTTGCTATGATCAAACGAAATTTATTTTTGATCTATGTTTTAAGCGTCTATAATTCCGTTTCAGTTTTGTTTATTCTTCTTCTTGACTTGGCGAGTGGGATAAATATGTGGTATTTTGTTATTTGACGTGAGCTTACTGACGATTACGTTTGCAGAGTAGTAATATCAATATCATGCGTAGAAGCGGGGCAGTAGTGCATTCGTATCGCCCCACTTCAGCGCATTTCGCGACAGTCAGGAATCAACATTTAAATACAGGGTTGCAGTAAAGAGCGGTACTGACTCGAATCGACAGTTGACATTTACGACTGTTAGTTTTCTCATATCGTACCGTATATGCACCGGCAAATCAGAAAGTCGCCTAGGAATAATTATTTAAAGAATTATTGTAGAAAAATACTGTATTCATACCTCGTACATGGGATCCGTTTCGCGTGGTTCCGGGAACAAACCCACGTGAGCATCGCTATTGGCTCGTATTTTAAATTTCACCGAACTGCTCGATATGGGGAAAAACTGGTATTCCGTGGTGTCTCCAGTACTCACAGCTAAAATTAGTAAGTAAGTAAGTAAGCGTTTATTTGTAAACATAGGTAGTTACAGTGATCGTCGTCATAAGAGTTTCACTATGTTTTGCCAATCGGCATACAAAAACATTGAACTTAATATTAAAATAAACCCTACATCTACTAATCTGTCATACATATAAAATTCAGGTGCCTTCGTACAAATTTTAATCAGTTTATGAAATTTCAACTGCATTAATTAATATTAGCGTGTATGTCAAAGAAAATATAAATTGAATGCCAGTATTCCAAAAATGAGAATGTCAATTAAATATAAATGTAAATAATCAATAGTTACGATATGATTTATTATAGGTATATCACAAATATAGTACCTTACACATAAATATAAGTAGTTGCCCCAAAAGATAATGCCGTACCGTAATTTTGAGGCTACAAAGCCATGGTATGCCATTAAAACTGCGTGAGGGCTGGCTTGTTTGGCAAGTTTATGTAAGGCGTAGGCATACTGGATAAAGCTTTTTGCACGTATCTTCTGTATGGACTTTCCAAGATAAATGTTCATCTATATGAACTCCCAAAAACTTCGTAATAGGAACAGAATCTATACTTTTCTCCTCAAAACTAGTAGTATTGTTCACGATAAGTATATTGTTTTTATTTTTTAACAAATCATTTGGTTTTCTTTTTTTTGCATATTCAGATTTGTACACATGTGTTTTTCTTTAAATACGTACGGACAAAGTGGTCATAATAATGTGAACATAACTCTATTGTTAACTGTATAGAGTTGTTTCGATATTTTTAAAATTTGGGAACATACGTACTTATTTATGTAATCGACTGTACTTAAATTTTAACAAAGAGTATTATTAACCGTTTACCTTTAGTTCCCGAGCCGTCTTGTAAATTATCTGAAAGTATAACATTATTTATTTAATCAAACACCGAAAACACTAAAAACGACCTTGCAATAAAAACACTAAAAACTAAGCGCTACCTATAAATAAAAAAATATTTATAAAAACTGACATACCAATCTCCCAGGTCCCGGACGAACCAAAGCCAGTATGCACGCCCAAGTAAGAAACAGGTATAGGCTCAAGATCAATCCAAGACATGAAAGGCTTGGCTTCTCCCTCGCGCCCGACCCTAATCGTGGCGTTATCCCACCGTATCCAGAAACCGCGATACTCGCTCCCGCTCACGATTCCAGAAGTGCGAACTATATCTCTGTCCCATGGGAAGCAGGTTCTCCGTCTTATGACACTCTTTGTGTTCCCCCAGCCACCGATAACGAACTAGAAATAAAGCAATATATGTATGGTAAACGATACTCGTACCACTAAAACCGTTAAAGCTTGAAGCGCACAGAGCGGGCGCGGCGCGGTGCGGGGCGGAGGCGGTTTTGCCTTTTGATCTTTCCGAAACTGTTGACTGTCGATTACTGCTTCATATGTCACACACGCCGCCTCTGCTTAGCTATTTCACACGGTTTTTTGGTACAACGTCCTCCGGACCACTTTCGCTGTACCGCAAAACCGCCTCCGCTCCGCAACGACGCTGCGCCGCGCTCTGTGCATTTCAAGCTAAAGACACACTTATAAATTGTCACTCTGGGTGACATGTTTCGAACTTTTCCGGAGTTTTTCCTCAGGATGAGTGCATAAACAAACAAAGATACCTAGATCAAAATATTTTTTGGGCATCCTTAATATTCTTTAACAGTTTATATGGCTTTGGGTCAACAAGATGCTTATACTGTGAAAATTTGAAAACTGTAGCTCAACCTTTTGGCTGAAAAGCTTGTGTGACAGACGACAGATGGACAGACGGACACGTGAGTGGCAGCAATAGCCCAATTTGGATCCTTCGGGTACGAAACCCTAAAATTCAAGTTGAAATATTATGCAATTTTTTAAATTATATACTGGTATATATTTTTTAATTCCATCAACGTCATAATCAATGGTCTTTGAGTCTACTACAGACTGTAAAAGTAGTGTCAATTTGTGATTTAACTGTTAGGCTATCTTTTATATCTCTTGCTGACTTGTGATAATATGTATATTACCTGAGAGACCAAGATTTGCTCTGTAAAAACATGAAAAAAGACACTAACAAGAAAGCTTAGACACTAACTAGTTAAATATTTCGTGCCTGTTTATCCCTCGTAAATCTCACCAAAATGAAAATCCACCCTGTTATACCGTGCTTGCGAATTAAATTAGGTTATCGTATTGCGTTTTAAAATGCGATTTTATGTTATTGCTAATCAGTTGGCACCTTTTTGTGACCTTTTTTCCATTATCGTATTTGGGAACTCGGACTCAGAAACCTGACATGAATGACTAGCCGGCGGAATAATAAGTCAAATCTCAATATTGCGCAGAAACAGACGTCACGTAGATATTTTGTAGGCCCTCGAGTACTGTTATAAACCGAGTTGGAAAAGCTCTCCTTAAAACGAACGTATAACTGCTGAACTTGCAGAGTACTAGTTGTGATGGCATTCTATGGAGGCCCATGGGACTCTTTGGACTAGAGGATGTCTTAAGTTTTAATAAATAGTTTACGTTAGTTAAAATGTGTTAAAAAGTGACCGTGTCTGCGAGGATTATGTACAGAGTTCATGTCCCAGTATGTTTATTCTCGAGTCTTCATATTTTCTATGTATTTTTTAAGTGTATCTATACTATATATAAATAACATAAGCGCTATTGATCTTTGTGTATAAAATGTCTTCCGTTTTTTTTTTGTTTTTCATCATAAATAATCGCTATCAATATAAGGATCGCATAGGTACCTCAGTTTATGAAAGTAAAAAAAAAAGAGGGTTTATTAAGAAAAAAAGAACGGAAATGTTAGAAGAGAGCGCCCTACTCGTAGACGATATCTGGATTCTCGACCAAAATTTAGCGACACTGAGAATGGCCGGGTCAGATGACCCGCAACTGACGAACTTTTTTAAGGAGATGCATGACCGTCATCAAACCAAAGGAAAGAACGTTGGGATCATAGTACTTTGGCATTCATAATTCTTTTGGGTTTGCCTACTCCAATAAATACGAGTAATGTATGAATGACATAATTGACATACCTCATACAAAGGTCCCGATTCTAGGGGCAGTGTAGCGAGTGCAACATGGGCATCGTTGCGTGCATGAACCTTAAACTGTGTTGAAGTACCGTACACGGGGAAGAACTGATACAGGACATTGTCTCCCGTGGCTACATCTGAAAGTTGAACAATTTTAACATGTCGAGAAAGGAGAATCGATTTTAGGGTCTGAATAATATTTTTCCTGCAAAAATTTAAGTGTGAACGTTTTTCAGCTGATGATGAAACTTAAGTAAGTAAGTAGCAATACCTAATTAAAATGAGAGACGAGTAGATTCTAACACTATATTAAGTTCAAAACGGTCTAAGTGTAAAACGAAATGAGTGGTAAAAACAGAATTTTTTAAGGAAGACGGCATTTTATAAATATTACTGTTTTTAACATGTCTCGACTGACAAATAAGAAGCCGGAAAGACAAATCAATAAGTCAAGTGCTTCCTTATTAAAGGTTGTTATAACCGTGTTTTTTTTAATATAATTAAATAGATCTAAATATTTCAAGACTATTCAAACAACTTTATCATTATTACTAATTAAATGTAATTCTAATAATTACAAAATAATCGCTACCAAATTATATTACAGTAAGCTTGAATATTAAATAAGGCACCTAATATATTCATCCAGACTTACCATTATTGACATTGCTGGGCTCAGAAGGTACATCTGAAAGTTAATTAGGAATTAGTATAATCATGAGAGAACTCCCAATTAGTGCACAAATCGGCTTATACGCCGACAGAATTGCGATAAAGAATGACTCAGAATACACCGTCCTGAACCCGTTCATACACGGCCGATAAACGGTGACAACAGACAAAATCGTGTAGGACGTAGAATCTTAATTGTACTGGCCAAGATTTTTGTCAGCGTAAATCCAAGCATCGAGCGGACTCAGCACAGTGTATTTAGCGCTGAAATATCCCAGTTTGTAGGGCCATTGCACTTTTATGAATTAAGCTGTTTTTCCACAATGCGGGGATTTAATTGAAATAAGAGAAAACTTTTTTTTAGATGCGTTAACATGAAACATCATGCAGGGCGTTGAACATTATCAACTGTAATTTTCCCCAACAAAACAAATGACAGTTGATGTATCCTGACGCCCTTTTGAAAAGTTACTCAACACCCAGCTAGTCAACCTCTTCGCCACGCTTGTAAACATCCCATTAAGTTTGAGCTGTAGCAAGAATGTGAATGAAACGGATTATTAATAGTATTTAAAATGTTTGAATTTAATGCTTTCCAGAATGTATCCCATGGCTCGGTAATTAATGTAATCATATGTGCAATTCCCAAGCCAAAAGGGTAGCTATTACGCCGCAATTAAAAATGGCTCGGAACCGGTATTAAAAACCGTTTTAATAATGCCTGTAAACCGTTATTATACCATTGTTTCATACATCAGTTTAACGAACAATAAAGTTTAATGAAATCATGAAGAACTAAATTTAAACGTACCGATGAACCTTATTAAACCGGTAACCGCGGAAGAAGGTATCACCCTGCCGGTACCACGCATTCAAATTCAAGTGACTTATTAGGCCACCAATTTCCAAGGGCCACCATTTTAGGAAGGAGTTCCATTTTGTGTAAAAGTGAGAAATAATAAAGTGATTATATAGAAGTCGAAAAAAAGAACTGTTAATTTTGCTCGACAAAAACGAAATACGCTAAATAACGGTTTATCATTTAAACCGGTTTATTTACCGGTAATTGAAGCCAAGAACGCTATTCAATTCAGTTTGAGGCCAATGGCCAAAACCAGTTTGTCAGAATACCGGTATCCGACCCTGGGTCCTTATTGACATCGACGAAGAGGTAGCTTTTACTCGAGAAGGACACATGGTAGGATATTTAATTATGTACATACTCGAAGCATTATGAATCTTTGACATAAGTAGATACATTATCCCTACTTACCAAATCAAATAAACATACAGGAGTATTTATCTTCCATAAAAAATCCAAGAATTGTAGGCACCGTCACCATGTTTTATAAATTACATTATTAATGTGTAATGTAGAAGTTAGTAATTTGAAAATTAATTTTTTCGTATAAAATTTTATATAAATGTAAAAAATATACATATACTCGTATAAGCACAGTTAAAAATAAACGGAATTGTTATATCCGTAAAAGTTCAGGGCAAATGGCCGGAGCCAAATGTTGGTATTTTATAAAGTCGTTCCACTAATTTGTACCGAGGTGGACCTTGGTTATTAAGAAATCCTGACTGCCGATTACAAAAAAAACCAAATATTTGAACCAAAACTACATATGTATGACCCAAGCAAGGTCCCACATCACCGTGCCTACCCCTATGAAAGCATAAAGCATTTTCCAGCGAAAATAAAAAGGTTTCTCGTAGTTAGTATAGGTAAATATTATATTATATACTTATAAGATATGAAATATGTTATAGAAAGAAAAGAAGAAAAATAAGCTTGCATATTTTTAATTTAAAAAAGAAAGGAAGAAAAGTGTGCTTTTTCATTTCCGTTTAACAAGCCAGGAAATATTTTTGAATTAAATTTAATACACATATTGGACTCGATACCCAATTCCTCAGCCTAAAATGGAATGTTTAAGAAGATGGAAGTCCTAGACAATAAGTATGCGTACTTTCGATCTTCCAAGCGCCACTGGAGCCAAACCCAGTATGTACCCCCACGAACCCGACCTTGAAAGGCTCAGGGTCGTGCCAAGACAGAAATGGGCTGGCCTCCCCAGCTTTTCCGACCAGGACGATCCCATTGTCCCAGCGCGTCCAGAAACTGCGAAACTCATCTTTGTTCAAAAATTGAGGAGTCTGTACGGAGTCTTTTTCAGGCTGCTCGCAGTATCTTCGTCTTATTACGCTTTTTGTGTTATCCCAACCTCCAATGACGATCTGGAAACAATGTGATTTTTTTACTATTGTGTACCACTTCCAGATGCGGAGTAACAGCATTTGAGTGCACTCAGCTGCAGGGAAACGTGACCCCCTGCATAGAAGCTTGTATGCAGGGGGTCAGGTTTTCTCTGCAGCTGACTGTACAGTGACCAGACTCTGAACCAATAATTCAATGCATTCTAGTCAAAAGCCTTTTTATGCTTAAAACTCCCTCTGGCCGACTTAAATACTTCTTCTGTTACTTCAAATTCTACAATATCAGAGAAGATACATTGCTTTTTTTCTCGATCTCCTAGAAGAAATCTCCTGAATGCTGTTTCTTGTTTCACACGAATTCGAAACAGCTTTTTATTCAACTGAAAAGGCTTCGTGTCTGAAGTCTAAGTACTCGTACTCTAGAGACCAAGCAGTAGGAGCAAGTAGGTACGCTGGGGCGTATCAATCAAAAACGGTGACCTAGTGGTTCATGCATGTGGCAGTAGAGCGGCGGTTGTGGGATGAGTTTTTCTGACCTTCCGTGCGGAATATCATTGATATTTACCGTTAACTTTTCTATGAAGGAATACCACCACCACCACCACCACCACCATATCATCCAAAGGACGTCCTCTGCCGGACGTAGGCCTCCCCCAAATTTACGGGAGATATATGCCATAAACGCCACGCTTGGCATGCGGGTTAGCGATCGCAGTATCTCCACCGCACCCCAGCGATGCTGCTGCTCATCCCCCGGTGGTCTTGGTCATAGTTTTAGGACATACCCGGGTCCAGAATACATCGTGAGAAATTTACATACATCAGCAAAAAAATAAAAAGGTGTATGTGAAGCCCCTAATCTGCACTGGGCCAGCTTGGAGACTACTGTCCAATCCCTCGCATGTATGTACGAGGGGCGTTCAATAAATTCTCGGTATTAGAATGAAAACAAAAGAATATTATAGGTGTTTTATTTTTATTTTTCAATATACTCCTCTCCTATGTTTATGCACTTATAAGACCGGTCAAATAGTTTTTTTAACCCCTCATAAAAATATGTTTTGTCTTTGGTGTCAAAATGCTCCTACACTACTGTCTTCAATGCTTCATCGTTAGAAAATTAATTTCCACGTTGATTCTTTTTGACATTGGGAAACAAATATAAGTCACTCGGGCTCAAGTCTCGAATATACGGTGGGTATGTAATAGTTTCCAGTCCAGATTCAAGAGCAGCAGCTTTGGCAATATAAGCACTATGCACAGAGGCGTTGTCGTGAAGAAGCAGAACACCTTTGGCGGTAATTTTCCCCTTCTGTTGTTTGATTGCTTCCCTTATTTGGCATATAACATTAGCGTAGTGCTCTCCTTTAATACTTACACTCTTTTCTGTATAATAGATCAGCAATATTCCTTCACAATCCCAGAATTTTGTGATCATGACCTTGCTAGCTGAAGGCACGACCTTGAACTTCTTGGGATGAGGAGTTCCTTTAATATGCTACTGCATGGACTCTTGTTTGCTCTCAGGGTCATAATGATGAACCCACGTTTCATCTCTACTAACAAAATTTTACAGTATCTTATCAGGAATTTCACCGCACACCTCAAGAAATTCGGAACAACGAGCAACACGCGTATTCTTCTGAAGCGGTGTCAGGATTCGCGGTACCCATCTCGCACTGACTTTTGACATATTAAGATGGTCATGAACTATATCGTATCTAGTACCAATAGAAAGGTTGGTTCTTTAAGCTATTGCTTTCACCTTTACTCAACCATCTTCAGATGTAATTTTCTCCACTTTTTTAAATTTTCTTATGAAGAAGCTTCGACGGGCCGACCAGTTCTATGGTCATCTTCGATACTCTCTCCCCCATGCTTAAATTGACTTGACCACTTCTGAATTGTTGATAAAGAAGGAGCAGACTCACGGTAAACATAATCCATTTCTTTTTTATAGCTTATTGATTTTTTACCTGTTTGGTCAAGAATTTTATTACCGCTCGGTGCTCTAATTTAACCAACATTGAAAAAACGCTCATAGTGATCACGTTTGTTCGGTACTAGCAAAAAAAAACAAAAGAACATCGCCGTTTGAATTTTACTTTTAATATTAATGAATGACTTTTACCGGCCAGTATTAAAAAGTTTACCAAAGAGGTTTAAAAGATGTCAATACCGAGAATTTATTGAACACCCCTCGTATATGCTGATAACGATAACATGTCAATTTTAGTGAGTCTAGAGACATTGCAGAAGACAGCAAAGGTTTTGTGTCTCTTGGAATGTCTTGTTTTTTATATACTACGCCGGTGGCAAACAAGTTTATGGCCTGCCTGATGGTAAGCAGACACCGCAGCCTATGGACATTTGTGACTCCAGAGGAATCACAAGTGCGTTACCGACCCTTTATTGACTTTGGGATGCGCTGTGTTGAGAGTTAGGGACCCGCAGATGTCTCCAGCTGTCAAGCTAGAGACATATGGAGGCCCCTCACTCCCAACACAGCGCATTCTCGGGAGCTCTGGTGACCTTACTCACCACCAGGAACACAACACAACATACCTACGTGATGCTATTATGGCTGCGGTCTTATGTAAGGCGGAGGTACTTCTACAGTTGGGCTGCTCCAAATTTGAGTGAGATGACGTTTCGCTGTGCCCGACCTCTTCTAACGTCTCTAGAGGCCCGTGGCTAAGAAATAACGTCAGGCTGTACCAGTATCATGATACTTGCCTCGTATAAAGGCGCGGAGTCCCAGGGATGCGAGGTGAGCGCGATGTGCGCATCGTTCCGAGCGCGCACCTTGAACCGAATCATGTTACCCGTCACCGGGAAGAACTGGTACTTGGTGTTGTCCTCCGTTTTTACTGAAAAGTTTATCATTATTTTGGCAACAATTTTTTTGCATCTGGCCTGCATCGCTCACCGAAATCAAAAATGAATTATGTATGCCTCCCTAAGACGTTGTAAGAGGGAATTAGTGAAGGGTTTCGTGCCTGAGCCTGATTGTTTCCGATAGGTAGTAGTGGCTAGCTGGCTAGAGCGATTGGCCGCGTATGCCAAATGTCGCAGGTTCAAATCCTGCTCGAAGCTCTAAATTTTTCCCTTTAATTTGGAGTTTTGGGTAATGAATCGGATTACCAATCCTGCCTATCGATTTTTGCATATTTTGTAAGCATTACTTTTACACAATTCAATACGTTATTTAGATATCGTGAGATAATTATAAGCTCACGGCTTGTGTTCCCAAATATGCCTAGACGAGGCCTAAGCGAGAGTCATAAACAACATAGGTGACTGATTTTTATTGAATTTAAACTACCAATGTGCCTTAAGTATGTTTTAGCCCTTAATCTTTACAAAAAAACCTTATATACCTTCATATTTCTCTTGCGCATCAGCTGCAGAAGCATCTGAAATTAAATAAGTAAAATCGTAAATAGCAAACTACTGCTGCGACTGCAGGCAGACCTTTTAAGTGACAATAGCTTACTCTCACCTCATTGAAAAAGTAACCCGCGCAGATTGCCGGGCTTAAATATTTCAATGAAATAGAGCGAAGAAATGTACATATAAATGTTCTACCTATTTATTATCACTAAAACGTTAAAATTTCAGGTGACATGTTTCAAACTCTTCGGGAGTTTGGGTAAGTTTTAATCGTTTTAGTATATAATATATAAGTAGTTTTAAACATGATTCACGAAAATTTAAATTCTAGTAGTGTTTTACATGCACAAATTGTGTCGGTTACTAACACTAGAATTTCTTAATACGTACTTTCTAACTTCCAAGAGCCAGTTGATCCAAATCCAGTATGAACGCCTGCAAAACCAATAGAGAACGGCTCAGGGTCCCTCCAAGACAGGAACGGGTTGGTTTCCCCTTCGCGCCCGGCCGAGACCAGTCCGTTGTCCCAGCGCAGCCAGAAGCTCCGGAACTCATCCTCGCTCAGGTACTGAGGCGTTTGCTTTGCGTCCTTCTCAGGTTGTGAGCACACCCTTCGTCTGATCACGCTTTTCGTGTTGCCCCAGCCGCCAATTACAATCTGAAAACGCAATCGTCTTCTGAAATTTTGTTTTAATCATGAAACCCGACCGAGTTGAATTTAGTTCGGAGATCTTCAAGTACGTTAACCAAACAAATTAGGACACACCCTTTCATTTTTAAAGAATTGTGAGTTCTTTATAAACGAAATATGCAACCTCTATTGGCTATGTGCGAAGTAGGTGGTGGGGTTAAGCTAGGCAATAGCAGCGCACATCATGGCAGCAATGTGTAGCTACCGGGGACATCTGTCAAATTTACTTTCACGTTTCCTATTGTTTGACATCACTGAGTTTGGCATTGTCCCGTAACCCTTGACGTTTGACGTTTCAGACGTGTACATAGCCAATACCTTAAAATGGTCTATATTTACATACACCAGTATAAGGCCGCGGTCTGAAATTCAGCTGGCAACGGGGCGACAGTACCCGATCAAACTGTTTAAGAATTAAAGATACAGTCACGAGTACGAGACCCCAAATGTTGAAGAATTAAAGATACAGTGAAACCTAACCAACACAATGAGGTTGCGCCAGCAGGACGTTGTTTAGTGATTCAGCAACTAGCAACCAGTATAAGCATTTATGATCATGCACCATTAGTCTGTTTGGCTAATCATAGACTGGCAAAGAAATGCCTTAAGAAAGAGAAAACCTTTTTTGTAACCTATGCAATAAAGTTTAATTAAAGAAAAACTTTAAACAACCTGGTATAGGTGAAAAACTTATGAAGATGACCTATTGTATGTAGTTGTGACGTGTTCGAATAGGCGTTTGTTTTGTTTGTGTTGCATATTTTAAATATGTAATGTCTATTCGAACATGCTACAACTAGATACAACAGGTCATCTTCTTAAATTTTTCACCTATACACTCACGGACTTTAACTGTCGAGCTATTTATGTGTCAAGCAACTCAACTCTCAACGGACCGGAGTCCGTGGCCGTACCTAGTTTCAGTGAACTCTCCAATATGTTAATCAAAGGGTAGGTTTACCTCATACATGGGATCCGACTCCAGCGGATGCACGGACAGCGCGATATGGGCATCGTTGCGGGCGCGTACTTTGAACTGAAGCGAACTCCCTTTCACTGGAAAGAACTGGTACTGGAGGTTGTCTCCTGTTTCTACATCTGAAACATGCCATGTTAAACACTTAAGTGCAAGTAACGTAAAAACACACGTAAATGTGATGTGTGTGTGCGTGCGTCTGCGTATGTGTGTTTGTACGGAGCTCTTCGGACACCGAGAACGATTTCGAGACTGACGTATAATCGATTAATGAAGTAGTTTTTAATAACGTGATAGATTGTCTCCTATACGTTTGGCAGAGAGGTAAAAATATTAATGGCATCTCGTGTCTAAATGCTTTGATCATTATACAATGACGAATTCTTGACGAACGTGATAAATCAACGATGTGGAACAATACGGATTTTATAAAACTCATCATCATCATATCAGCTGAAAGACGTCCACTCTTGGACATTAGCCTCTCCCAAATAATTCCACAATGACCGGTCCTGCGCCACCCGCATCCAGCGGACACCCGCGACCCTTACCAGGTCATCAGTCCACCTTGTGGGGAGCCTGCTCACGCTACGCCTTCCGGTACGTGGTCGCCACTCGAGAACCTTTCCGCCCCAACGACCATCGGTTCTACGTGCTATGTGCCTATAAAAAGTCATACCTATAACTAATGGGTTGTAAAACGGTATTAATAATTTTGATAATAAAGGTTATCAAGACATATACATAATAACACTTAAGTTTATTTTAATAATATGAGGAAAATGAGAATCGCATTCATGAGTTACCACATTCATGTGAACTGTGCGTGTGTGTTATCTTATCTATCAGTCTAGGCACGATCGTGGTTAAGGCGAAGGGGTAGGCAAGATCTTTCCATACAAACTTTGTGCAAGTTTTTCTTTGTTTATGTTTGCGCTACAGTTATTATTTTTGGTCACTACTACCACTACAACTTGATGTTTAATTTTTTATTTAATTTAATTTTCTTATATATATATTTTTTAAATAAAGCAAAATTTCAACATCAGGTTCTGCGTATATCCAATATGTACAAGCAAAAAATAAAATAAAATGATTTAGTGCCAAAACTAACGAATAAAACTTGCACAACGTTTGTATGGAGAAGGCCTTGCCCTACCCTTCGCCTTAAGCGGCATATTTATGTCACATTCGTCCTCTTCTAGCATATTTTAATTTATAAATTATCATCAACATCCTAGCGATATCCCAATGCAGTTGCATCCCAAAGGATGCCTGTCCGCTATCTAATCCCGAAAATTGGCGTAGTCACTAGTTTATACGTAAGTGACTGCCAACTGGCCTTCCAACCTAAGAGGGAAACTAGACCTTTTTGGGATTTGGCTTACGTGACGTCACATTGTAATATTAAAACCCACATTGCATGGGAAAATAAGCCAAATGCTGTTTTTTTCGGGAAATACTGCTTTTAGGTTCAAAGCGTTGAACAATTTTTTTTTACACGGTAAGGATTTCGTAGGTATCTTTTAATTTACTATAGGACGATAAAAAAAGAAATAATTCTAATTTTTGCTCATATCTTTTTACGATTTAGATTAAGTTCAATAATTTGCAATTTATTACAAAATATATCTACCAATTCATATTCATAATACCGAAACTCCACCGCCAGCGGGCAGAGTCATAAACACAACAAGTACCTACAATCGGCGTCAAAGATGTTGTTTCCACTGTTGCACCTTTTTACTAATGTAAGGCGACTTCCTGACTTGGCGGGGCGGGATCGATATGTCATAGGTATTTTGTTAGTTGACGTAAGCTTACTGATGTGAAATTTCCTCATTTGAAGAATTACTGTCAACATTACGTTTGCGCAGTACTAATATGATGCGCAGAAGTGGGGCAGTACTGCATTGATATCGGTTGACACTGACAGCTGACAGTTTTCTCATGTCGTACCGCCTCCGAATCGATAAATCAGGAAGGCGCCTAATAGGGCGAAACATGTAAACATATTTTTGGCGTCGATCGTATACATAAGTAGGTTATATCATAGACTAACAGCTTTGTTTGTGGTGATGCATCACTTGAGGAAAATTATTCGAAGAATGTGTGCCCAAATTTACGCAGGAGTTTCGCGTAGTTCTAAACTATGTATGTAAGCACTTTATAGTATACAATAATAGGGCCAAACATTAAACACATCACACAAGATTATTAACCGACTTCAAAACAAGTAAATTTTTAACAAAAAAACACCGACTCCAAACTTTGCGAGACCCCATTCTCCTGCTATATAATTTGATGAGTTCCGGCAGTTTTGCGTTACCCCATCTTCTTGGTATACAATTTGAGGAGTTCCTTCGACGGGATCTTGGGTAAATCGAGGGAACTCCTCAAATTCTATAGCAGGAGAGGCCGAGTGTGAGTATGGAAATGTTTGGAGTCGGTTTTTTTTAAATTTAGAGTCGTAAGTACACACACACACACACACACACACACAAAATTGTTGACACTTTCAAGCTTATGTCAAATTGATAGACGTCAACGATTGGTGACATCAATTGGGCATTAGAGGGCAATGGAACCTTTTCTGTATATTGGTCAATCTGCGGACGACCGCTCACCTCCAATCTCACCCGTTTTTATATGGAAACTGACAAATTTTGACAAATGTCATTTGACAGTTACCATATAAAACTGGCCAAGTGCGAGTCGGACTCGCGCACGAAGGGTTCTATACCAGAAAAAAGGCTAAAAGCGGGTGCCATTAAACACTTGTTTTATTGAGTTTTTTTTGTATATGTTGTTTTAGCGGCAACTACTCTGTTGTATGGGAGCCCCCCTTAATTATTATTATTCTTTTGATTTTAGTATTTGTTGTTGTAGCCACAATAAAAGTACATAGTCTGTGCAAATTTCAACTGTCTAGCTATTACGGTTCTTGAGATCTAGCTTGGCGAGTGGTAGCCATGAAAAACGGCTAAAATATCACGTTTTTTGTATGAGAGCCCCCCTGAATTATTATTATTATTTTGTTTTTAGTATTTGTTGTTATAGCGGCAACATAAATACACAAGTTGTGAAAATTTCAACTGTCTAGCTATTACGGTTCTTGAGATACAGCCTGGTGACAGACGGATGGACGGACGGACAGCGAAGTCTTAGTAATAGGGTTTTTACCCTTTGGGTACGGAACCCTAAAAAACGGGTGAGGTGTGAAATGACAGATGGGGACGAAAAGTCATGACAGCTAGAGACGTCTGCGGGTCCCTCACTCTCAACACAGCGCATCCCCAAGTCAATAAAGGGTCGGCAACGCACTTGTGATTCCTCTGGAGTCGCAAGTGTCCATATGCTCCGGTGTCTGCTTACCATCATGCAGGCCGTAAGCTTGTTTGCCACCGTTTTCTCTTCTAAACGTGGTTCTGATCACACAATACAGCAATAGTACGGATTAATTTTCTGATATATGATCCTCGACTATATGATTGCTTCTCTTGTAGAGCAAAAACATGATGGCTTAATTTTTTTTCCTTTCAAAAAAATTTAGCCTTTGTTTTCCTTTTTCATCAACATACATCAACGACACAATCTAGTTAAAAATATGGTATTTTACCTCATCTAAAATCTAACAAGAGGAAATATAAATAAAACTTCACGAAGTCAGACATTTAGGTATCGTGATATTTTCAAAAAAGCTATTCCCGAAAAACAGCGTCTCGTTTTGTCGTGCGCGGAAGACACAAGCGTGTCCCTTACACTGGCGCGTGGTTTACCGAATCGAGTCATCCTCTTTAACTGAGCTACCCTTTGACGTCCCCTCTAAGCCCCTCTTTCGTCACAAGCTCTGTCTCATTTTATATTTAAAAAAGAATTTGGTTGACCGGTTTGTATCAAATTAGGCAGTTCAACAAGCAAAATTAAAAAACCCGACTGCGTAAAAAAATGTATTTAGTGACATTTGGACAATTAAGACGAATCGATTGACGTAAGAATCATCAAAATCGGCCGAAGCGTTTAGTCTCTGAAGTGCCACAAAGGAACAAACATACGTACCACCACCACCACCACCATATCAGCCAAAGAACGTCCACTGCTGGACATAGGCCTCCCCCATATTCACGGGGGGTATATGCCATAATCGCCACGCTTGGCATGCGGGTTGGCGATCGCAGTATCTCCACCGCACTCCAGGGATGCTGCTGCCCATCCCCCCGTGGTCTTGGTCGTAGCTTTAGGACATACCCGGGTCCAACATACGCACATAGGACTGTTAAACACATTATCCTCCTTTGCGTCGCGAAGTGGGGTTAAAAGCAACTTTACTGTACAAGTTTAAAATCTAATGGCAGTTTTTTAAACAGTCGGAATTTTTTAATAATTTCAGCCATAAACGGTACCTTCACACATGGCAGGCAGGCAATTCGAGGGAGTGAGGTTAACAGTTCATGGATTTTTTCACCTCAGCGGCACGAAAATGGCGGTTTTGCTGCTTGAAACCAGTGAGCAAAATGCAATTGTGGGTATAATACAAACTTGGAACATTTAAACTTCATTCTCTCTGTCACTATTCCTTGGCGTTGTATGTTCTCGCCGCTTGGGTGAAAAGTTGTATGTATCACAAGAAAGCAAAGATATTTGCTTTTCGTGTGTTTGTTTCCATCGCTACGCTCAAGATTCTAATTTTATTATAGAATCTTTCGCTTACTCGGGACTCAACACCAACACGCGCAGCAAAAATCTACTTTGCTCTCTTGTTGAACAAATAACTATTAACAACCTGCAGCGTAATCACGTAACTTTTCGAACGCAGGATAGATCTGTCATTTTTTACTGTGGAAAATTACAGATCCACGTTACGCACACTCAAAAAACGCTGCGTAATTACCCAACGAACATAATAATTGACAATAATATTAGGTACCTAGTTAGTCAGAGACCGGTCGCTTTGTTTGTGGTGAATGCATCATTCGAGGAAAATGATTTGGGTTGTGTATTGCGGGTATTCATTTCCCAATAAATGGAATAACAGTATGAGCATTTTGTTCCATTGTTCTTGTGCGGTCCAGAGACTCATCATCATCCTAAGCGTTATCCCAGTACAGTTGCATCCTGAAGGATGCCCGGGGACCGCTACCTAGTCCCGAGAACTGGTGTACGCACTAGTTTTGACGCAAGCGACTGCCATCCGATCTTCCAACCCAAGGGAGAAACTAGACCTTATTCAATAAATAGACCTTATCCACTTTGTGTGCCAAGTGAGTGGGCAACTTGACCGCTAGAAGTTCTTAAGGCACCCGAAGGCCTCTAACTTGGTTTAATTACTGCTATCATACATACCAGCCGGGATCAACGTGCCTTCCAAAGCATGGAAGCGCTCAGTTAGTAACCACTCAAAGCGGTCACCCATCCAACAGTTGACCTATTCCAACGTTGCTTAACTTCGCATACCACACGCAAATAAATTATTATCAATAACACTAGTACCAGTAATAATTTCATTAATTTCAGTGTATGATATTCTTCGCTGGCCCTTCGTCACGACTTGAACCTTTAATAAGTAGCATCTTCTTCTCTTCTTCTTCTAATATTCTATCACAATACTAGGTGGCCCATTCAAATCGGTCAGTATGGGAAAGTCTGAAACTATAAGACATACGAAGATTTGTTCTTAGGAACCATGTCACCGATTTTGATAAAAAGAAAAACTGCATTCATACATTTGAATAAAACACTGTACCCAGCTAGGGAATCGAACCCGGTTGTTTTGAAAAAAT
The DNA here is from genome assembly GCA_905163555.1 of Notocelia uddmanniana. Classification (NCBI taxonomy): domain Eukaryota; kingdom Metazoa; phylum Arthropoda; class Insecta; order Lepidoptera; family Tortricidae; genus Notocelia; species Notocelia uddmanniana. The sequence continues at coordinate 25,557,140 of LR991059.1, read as the reverse complement.
AAACTTACACTATTTCTATTCAGATATCGTTTGTGTAGGTCTTAAGCAGTAAATGTCTCTAAGAAACATAATGTCTAAAATGAATAAAATGCATTTTTTTCACATACTTTAATTTATCATAGTAGGTGTTCAAAGTGACCACCGTTACAATATTCAACAAGTTCAGGCATGTAAAATTGTCTCTATGGTTGTTTGTACCTCTCTACTTGTAAAATCGGTGACATGGTTCCTAAGAACAAATCTTCGTATGTCTTATAGTTTTAGACTTTCCCATACTGACCGATTTGAATGGGCCATCCTGTATATTTGAGACCTTGGACTTCTTGGGATGAAGAGTTTAATGTGACACTGCATGGACTCTTGTTTGCTCTCAGAGTCATAATGATGAACCCACGTTTCATCTCTACTAACAAAATTTTGCAGCATCTTATCGGGAATTTCACCACATACCTCAAGAAATTCGGAACAACAAGCAACACGCGTATTTTTCTGAAATGGTGTCAGGAATCGCGGTACCCATCTCGCACTGACTTTTGATTAAGATGGTCATGAATTATATCATGTCTAGTACCAATAGAAAGTTTGTTTCTTTGAGCCATCGCTTTGACCTTCACTCAACTATTTTGAAGTATAATTTGCTCCACTTTTTCTGATGAAGAAGCTTCGATGGGCCTACCAGCTCTATGGTAGTCTTCGATACTCTCTCCCCCATGCTTAAATTAACTTGACCACTTCTGAATTATCGATAAAGAAGGAGCAGAGTTACGGTAAACATAATCCATTTATTTTTTACAGCTATTTGATTTTTTACCTGTTTGGTTTAGAATTTTAGTACCGCTCGGTGCTCTAATTTAATTAACTTTGAAAAATCGCTCACAGTGAATCACGTTTGTTCGGCAGTTGCAGAAAAACAAAAGGGCATCGCAGTTTGAATTTTACTTTTATTTTTAATATTAGGTAATCAATGACTTTTACCGGCCTGTATTAAAAAGTTTACTAAAGAGGTTTAAAAGTTGTCAATACCGAGAATATATTGAACACCCCTCGTATTAATGATTCCGTGCCATACCTAGTCACTTTTCCACAAAAGGCTATCGGCTTTCTGTAAGATTACAGGCTACAAGCATCGGGCGTTCTTTCTAAAATGTGTATGTAATTATTACATTTGATTTCAGCTAACCAAAGGTTGTCTGGAAGAGATTGCTCTTGAGCGGTAAGATCGCCTTTTATTTGCCTCTACTTATTGTTATTATGAACTGTACTGTGTTCTTTACGTATTAAGGTGTGCAATAAAGAGTATTTATTTTATTCATATTTAAAAAAAAAGCAGTAATTACAAACTTACGACGCGTCACAGAAACCTGTATACTTAAGGTTTATACGTGCCGCGAATGCATTGCTAATCTCACAACATTTTTTAATATTTATATGTAGGTACTTAATTAATTACAAACTAAAGCAAACCAAGATCGGTATCGACAACGCCAGCAATCACACCAACTCGCTGCCTTTCGCTCCCGTTATATAATACTGCTTTAATGCGTTTATACACTTTTATTTCTATTTTTAAGGATTTTTGTATTGTATTGTGTATGGTTTGATTTATAAGTTTGAAAGCTTGGGGTTTTTCTTATAATCCTCCCAAGTCTGAATAGAAGTGTTCCGAATTTATTTCCTCTAAGTGTTTTTTTCCCATACATTTCGTAAGGAAACCTAAACACGTAGAAAATCGGGGTCAATTAGTTTCACTCACAATCTTACAGCACTTACTGCACAGGATAATGCAAAAAAATACATTTAGAAAATAAGTAGACATACGTACATATTTACATACATATACTCACGCATACATTCCCAAAAGGGGTAGGCGGAGCACATGAAAATTAATGTCAGTGCCACTTTTAGCTATTCTAAAATAAGTAAAAGGTACACTTTTTAGTGGGGGTAGCTCTTTGATTTGGTCCTCAGAATAGTTACTTACTTCTACTTGGGTACGCAGGACGCTTCGGTCATTGAACCTAACGGAGGTTGCGGCTCGCCCTTTGCTTGCAAATATTACTTGTTTATCAAGAATCGTACTACCATTTTTAGTTTAGCAAAACCGTTTCACACACATTGTCAGCAAAGACAAATAACTAACTTATAACCTCATGGAAAGTTCAACAGAGTTCTGAGCTCTAATGACTTTGATAAGCCAAAGTTTTGCAGAAATAGCAAAAGATACTTAACTGATTGTATAAGATCAATACAAATTAAAAGATCTGATTTTATAAAGGGAATATGTGGGAAAAGTGGTTACACTTTTTGTAGTGGCAACATTTGCTCCTATGCGGTATAAGATGTATTTTATACACATTTTTTTAAAACATGATTAAAATTCCACTAGTGCGTATTTATTAAAACATCACATAATTTTGACATAATCATTCTCAAGTAACATATATTGTTGTCTGAGATCACCGTTTAAAATTTCGACATAATCATTCTCAAGTAACATATATTGCTGTCTGAGATCACCGTTTAAAATGTTAAAAACAGATATTCGATCAAAACAAAATAAACTCAAGCACCTTCAATCTCAAATACAAAAGTATTCCCGTATACATATTATTATTATGAGAATCATTTAATTCAAGTTGTATCGTTAAATAAGTTACCTTCATGAGCACTGATAAAGTTTATCACAACAATAAACACAACACACTTGACTAAACACATCTTAACGTGTAACTTGGGGCGACACTGAACTCGTCAACATTGGCAACTAGTGTGACCATCAATTGTTTAAATTCAAAACAAAGGCCGAATCACTCGGCCCGGTTGTTCCTCAGCTCGATGAGGAAAGACTACACAAGCAGCTTATGCTCATCGTACCTTAACGTTAAAACCATTAATAAATACCAGTTTGCGAGCGGAGCGAATTCGACTTCAGAGAGGGGATCTTATTCGCGTTGCTACATATATAATGTAGGTGTTCATAAAAATGATAACTGTATAAAATAAATAACTGCAAATTACCGTTATCACCTTAATGATGTATTCTGACCTTATTTTGAGTTTTTCGATGTGTTTATTATCTAGAAAAATAATGTATTTACTTGCGTTTTAAAACAGTGTTTTTCTCCTTTTGCGAAAACCCTGCGTAAGTACATTTTTCAAAGGGGTCATACTACCTATACGAATTAATTTATTACATTTTATGAAAAATAATGTTAATTACTTAAATAAGACGTTAAAATGACAACTTACTTCGAATAATAGTAAGTACCTATTATTGTATTTTATATATTTCTTCTAATTAGCGTTTAAAAACTGGTCAGCGCATTATTTATCGACGTACTCGTAAGTGATAACATTCGGTTTTTTTCCTGTTATATTGAGACCCGCGCAGGCATCGCGTGTTGGTCAGTGTATTGACAACAATGGAAATTCAACTTTATGATGCTCAACTTCAGCCTTATATTGTAATAACTCAAACAGAATACAAAGACAGAACATTTTGTGCGGAACTGTATACTCAGTCTTTTGTATATTGAAATAAAGTTGAATTTAGGACGTTATCAATGGCTTGCATTACTGTAGGATTGTACAGATTCTTATTTCTCACTCACACCACTGCTAAGGGTAGATTTTTTCGTACCGACACCACCCGACACGCATCGCGGGAGTTACCTGTGGACGCCTCAGCTTATCTCAAGTGGCACTAAGTCCTGCAATGTATCCATTATCGGCGTCTGCTAGTTTTCGTTACTCGGCGACATTCTCATATCTGTTCTTTCTCAGGCATTTATCTATTAATAACTTGTAATAGTTTTAACTATTTTTTGTATAACCTTATGGTTAATGTTTTGTCATGCAGTATCTGTTACTTTTAAATAGCTTATCTTAATGTGTCCGTTTCGCTTCAATTTATTTTAACCAATATTCTGTGGGAACTATCCCCACCTACCCCTTGCTATTCCATGTCTGAACCCCTTTTTAAGTAAGGGTAACTGTATATTTTTTGTCACTTTTTATTCGCATTTACGTACCTATAGAATAAGGTTGTACACTAGTTCTAGTATAATTTCCAACGAATAAAGAAATTGCATTATAAAAGGCGTAGTCAATACCTAGCTCGGGCGTTAGATGTAATCGCCCCGCTCATAGATACTTGTAAAGCTAACAAGGCGAAATACCTACCTGTCTAAACAATGTCATTTAGTTTTAAAGTAAACAATGTTATTAGTGGAAAAAGGAGCGAGGTATTAAAAGAGACGTATGAAGCTCTTATCTTGTTGACTTTACTCGTTACGGCAAACCGCATGCATTGCAAATTATTTATCTTTAAATTCATCTTCTTAAGACTGACCACTGTTTCGTGAAATAAAACGGCAATTATCACAGAATAAGTAATAGTACATACAGAAATTTCACTTCCTAACAAAAACGGCGTTTAGGCATAAGAAACGTACCTACTCTCTGTCTGTTGCATAACTTGTATTCATTCACGCGCGGCACGTGTAGCGTTGGGGTTGTCACTCCATGAATACATTAATAAGTACATACTACTTCACATGTAGTTGTGTCAGTGTCATTAAGTCATTATGAATAACACCAATAATAAAACTGATCTCGTGAAAGAAATTCCATTTAACTCTTGTAACTTTAATTTGTGTGCCGGAAGGCGTAGCGTGGGCAGGCCCCCCACACGGTGGACCGATGACCTGGTAAAGGTCGCCGGTGGCCGCTGGATGCGGGTGGCGCAGGACCGGTCATTGTGGAAGTCTTTGGGGGAGGCCTATGTCGAGCAGTGGACGTCTTTCGGCTGACATGATGAACTTTAATTTGTAAGTGAGTAACACAAAAAGTAAGTTAATAAAGTATACCCACGGTTCTATTAAGATACTCTTTTTAGGGTTTCGTACCCCCTTTTATAGAAGATTATTTTGAACAGTATAGCCATTGAGTATAGCTCAAAAAGGATAAATTATCACCGGAAGACTCCTCCTTACACAAAACGACGTGCCGTAGTTTTCTTATGATGATACGTTCTTTTATATTAGAAAGGTACAAATTATTTGGTCCTGCATTTACTTACATAAGAAGGTACAAGAGAGGCTACAAATAATTCATTAACAATTTAGTCGTGGGTTTATAAACCAGAGTATAAATAGGAGGAAAAAAATATAAAAAAAATATGTAAAAAAGACTTGAATTGGAAATTAATATGATTGCCTTTTACTATAACAAAGTTTATATACAATTAGTGACTTGTTTATATTGGATTCTCTGTAAAGACATCCACATTATGAATAGGAGTTATTTACGCGCGGTTCGTAGCGGCGGAGGCGGATCGCGACACAACGCACGTGCTCGCGCGGCGACGGCCCTCGCCTGACTGATCACCCCGGGCTTTGCAAGCGGTGGGTATAAAACGCGACGCGCTCCAATGGGTGGAGCAAGCCCCTTGCAATTATTCTCAATTTCCCCGTAAAGTATTATTTATCACTAGTGTCAATAATAGCAGTGGTAGTCTCGCTCTCACCAAAAAGATGGCATGACGATCGCACCGCTGGAGCGCTGTCAAACTCCGTTCCCGCCTATGTCACCAGAAGGCGCTGTACCGACGTCTACGTTCCCGCCAAAAAGGACCAATCGGCATCGACCACGCTACTGTATTCTCGTTACGTGATTGGTGGAACGCAACTGAACACTGGGAGTTGGGAGTTTTTGGTGGGAGGTTGTGACCGGCAACGGGGGTTTTGAGAGGCCGGAGCGGGCATTATCTCGCGTTATTGAGTGACGAACGGTAGCCATAAGTTAAGTTGTGTCTCTGGTGTCCTTAAAAGATGAGTATTTGTTCCTAAAATAACTTCATAATCAGAATAACAGTTTTAAGGCCTTATTGCTTTTTAGTTTGATTTTAATTGTAATTTGCTACGCTTATTGTTGTTAATGTCTAATCGTTATTGATTTAAATTTAGTGTTCTTAAAAGATGAGTATTTGTTCCTTAAATAACTTCATAATCAGAATAACAGTTTTAAGGCCTTAGTGCTTTTCAGCTTGATTTGATTTGCAATCTGCTACGCGTATTGTGATTAATGTCTATTCGTAATTGAATTAAATTTAAAATAACGGATTCAGTTTGAATAGATTATACGTAATCTGGTTTTCGTTGAACGTTTTTCTGTATTAATTTATTTAATGGAAAAGTTTGGGTTATATTAACTTTCTTGTGATAGTTCATGTTAACTACTAGATGGGAAAGTTTTGTTTCGTTGAAAAGTTTTGTTCGCATTATTTGATTGCAAGAATAGTTTTGTTAATTTTAACTTGGTTGAAATAACAACGTCTTCCTTTTAGTAACTGTAGTCCATATTGTGAAATACTTTACTTACAACAATTAATAATAATTTCAGTGCTAGATTATGCTAGCTAATGTTTATCTAGAATAGTTTTGTGGTTATAATAAATTATCTGCCCTATGATTCTATTGGTTTTATTTTTATTCTAACACAGTTTCTTAACAATTTTCAGAAGTGGGATGGATTCGCGAAGCCGTAGTCGGTCACGGAGCCCTCTGCGGTGGGACAACAAGCGGTCTGAGCGTCGAAGGCGCAGCCACGAGCGGACACCGAGGCGCTGGGCACCATGGCGGCCACGAGAATCCGTGGATCGAGAGAGACCGGCATCGCCTGATGAACCTGGTAGGATTAATCCAAATTATTATGGTGTAATGGTCAAGCCTGATATTATCCCAGAGTTTGATCCTGAAAAGTCGGAGTTACCAGCGCAACAGTGGCTTAACAAAATAGAACAATTGGGAGCAATACACGGTTGGTCAGATAGTGTTAAAAGTTACTATATGCAGGCGAGGCTGTCTGGCCTTGCGAAGATGTGGCACAATGCCTTACGTAGTTACGAAATGACATGGCAAGAATGGAAGGTGAAAATTCTGGAGGCTTTTCCTCGAAACAGGGACTACGCCGAGGCTCTCAAGGAAATGATAAATAGAAAAAAAATATTTTCCGAAACAATGACGCATTATTTTTACTCGAAATGTAACATGTTAACCAAATGTGAAATTGTGGGTGAAAATGCGGTATCTTGCATCATTGAAGGGCTACCATTTCACTTGAAAACCTCGGCTAGAGCAGGAAATTATAGAACCCCTGGGGAGTTATATTCACAATTCTTGTGTATGAATGACGAGAAACAGGGGCCGCCCAATCAACGGTTTTCCGCAGCACGTGGTAGGGATCACATTACTCCTAGTACAAGAGAGTCTGCCAGAGGGGATCAGAAGAGTGCAACACGATCATCGGTAACATGTTTTCTATGCAAGGAGCCTGGACACATAGTACGATCCTGTCCGAAAAATCCCAACGCTATCAAGTGCGAAATATGCGGAAGGACCAACCACAAGACGGAGCAGTGTTTCCGGAAGGCTGTAAACGTCGTTGATACTCAGGTAAATGAATGTTACTTTAAGAAAATACAGTTAAATGGGATGGAAGTAACGGCATATCTAGACACAGGGGCTCAAGTCAATTTGATCTCTCTGGAGTGTTCTCAGAAATTGAACCTTGATCTGCAGCCATGTAACATCTTTGTAAGTGGATTCAGTGGTGCTCCAGTTCAATCATGTGGTCAGGTATCGGTAGAGTTCATTATAGATGGGATTCAGGTGAAATCGAACGCTGTGGTGGTCAACGTTCCATTGAAGCAAGTGCAGCGTAAATAAAATGTACTCTGCATAAAAGTTACTTATTTTGCGTTTTGAGTTAATTGTTCTTTTATTTTTAGGCCATCTATTGGAGGGTGTAGGAACTAGGTTGACCGATTCGACACTTTTTTTGGCTAGTTTGATGTTCGTGTTTGAAGTGGTTTGGTGGTGTGTTATTCGCGTCTTAGATGGCGCTTCAACAAGCTTTTCACCTTCTTTGAAAGAGCTAGTATGAAATGCTGGCTGTTTTTTTTTACATCCCTTCTTTATGTTCAACAAGTTAATTTCAAATTTGTAAATCTAGAACATTCTCAAAGTCATAATGTCACACGACGATGGATTTCTTTCATTCTATTCAGAGCTTGAGGAGAATAAACATTCTTTTTCTGTGACAAATTATTCTTCAATTTGAAGTAATTCTGAGTTATTTCGCCGAGGAGATTGGCGATCTTGGTGAATCCAGCTGCGGTTTAGATCGCAAAGTTACGTGTGCCAGTTGCGTAGAAAGTTTCCACCAGGGTTTTTGGGTGCTGATGCTGAGCAGCAATATTTGTTTGCCAATTTATAAATTGGGTAAGTTTTAGTGCGTCATCTCATGTAATTTGGTTTTTACTTTATCGGGCTAGTTTGCAGTGTGTGATACCGTATTGTTTGTTCAATAGCTCCTAGGAGGGGGCGCGAAGAGCGATAATCTTCCACCGGAGATACCGTGGGGAACAGTATATCCGTGGTCCCAGTGGAAAAGCCTGCCCAAGAACTAAGCAGCGCGTGAACACTGCGGTCCTGTTTTAATTACGGTCCACAGACCGTACGCCTATTCCGGAATCTACGGAAAGTGACAGAAAGGTTTGGAGTATTAGTGCGGACTTCCTGTGTTCTCTTCTTGTCGGTTTTTACGGCTACCTGCTGTAGTGTACACATATACTGCTAAGCGCAGCGAGAACAGCAGTCTTATAGCGAACGAATTTTTGCTTACGTCCACTAGGCGATTTTACAGTGGCTTTACTACGTGGCACATTACGCTAGTCTAATTCCCCAAATTCAAAAAGGCTTTAGTCACGCCACCGTTTCTTATTGTGTATTTCGGATTTTTATTTTTGGCCGACAAGGAAACCATCCATCAATCACACGTTCATCTCATATCATTCGTAAATCATCCATACCTTTCATGATAATTCCACCCTTGATCCAGCGAACCTAAGCTATGATAAATTTATTCTGTTAACCTTTAAAAGGCACATTGAAGTAAAGCTACTATTAGACCGCTTAAGCGTCTAGGTTTCCATCAAATTGATTTCCGATACGGAAATCTCGTCAGTAAACATTTTTACATGGTATAATTCTAAGTTTTCAGCTGTCGCGTGTTTGTGATCCATTACGTTGCACGATATGTCTGTATTTTGTTACCCTTAACTGTATTAGACTGTTCTCGGTTATCCTATTTAAGTGCGGTACTGTGATTAATATTAGTGTTCGGAATATTTTTGTGAATAAATTAAACGTGTCATTGTAAGTGAAATAATTGGTTTTTATTTTTTTTTCACATTAATTCACTACAATTTTGGCGCCCGAATCAGTTGGTAAGTACCTTGGACCCTTATTCTAAATTTCTTCTTTAAAGTACCATATTTTTTTCAATTTGACATTTTATGATTTTTCTTCATTTGCATTTTTTTGGGGATGGTGACCTATTCAGGTCGCTGTATATTAATCTTTTCTGATTTTAGCATATTCTTCGAGTAGATGAACAGTCACCAATACTTGCGTGTTGTCATACGGCTTTGATGAAAACTTAACCCTGCCCCTGCATCGTGTTTTGAGATTCTGACAGCTCTGTGTTGAATGTTGACAAATACATTGTTTCATATAAAATAACAAATGGAATGTGCTTTTACATGTGCTTTTTATTTTATTTCCAAACTAAGTTATCCCGAGTTATTCATTTAGTAGATTAACCCCCAGTATTCTAGTTCCCGTAGATTGTTAGGGATTATTTTACGGCAAGTGAGACGTAGTGATGTTTTAGTGTTTTTTGACGTATCCCGATTTGATTTCGTCTAGTATTATCCGAAGTGAGTTTTAATCCTAGTCACAGCGGTTCCTTGGCGTTCAAGTATCGTTGTTATAGCATTTCAGACCGTGATCGTGTGTCTCTATCAGCTTTATTACTATAGGGTAACATTTTGCGTGACGTAGTTCACGTGTTTACGGAATTTTTACTTGAATTTAAACCAACGTGCTCAGGTATACGGATTTGTCATTTTTTCCGATAGTTAACCTTTCAAGCGCATCTTGTCAGACATTTGTATGTCGAATATCACGAGGGAACTAATATTGTCACCATTTGTCACTCTCACTGTGTCTAGTTCGTTTTGACAGTCGGCGTGACAACTATCGTTATTGTTGTTTCTCATTAAAAAAGGTTGTAAACCTCCACAAATTCCATTCGCCTCTATAGATATGTTCGACATTTATCACGTGACCAATTTTCGGTTCAATACGTAGCTTTATTTCGACCCCAAGTGTATGAGCATTCGTAGCCGTGTGGTATGTACGGTAGCCTCACGAGTCGATGGTCGATGGTTCGATTCTCACCAAGAGTGATCTTTTTCTGTTTTTTAAAAGATGTTTATTTCTCCCTAGAGACATTTCCAATTACTAATTATTAGTAATTACTAAAATATTTAAAATAATTAGTAATTTAAAATTTAATTTTAATTTCGCAAAGTTTAAAAATATTGTATTATTTTTTGGCCTTAGTCGTGTGTGGTATTAGGTGTTCGATGAAGTTTTCATGGGTCATTTTTTTAGTTTTTTTCTTTTGACTTCTGTTCTTTAACATTGAATTTCAGAATTATTCCCTGTGCTTAACGATTATAATAGTAGTCTATTAATTAAAGTTATTATTACTTCTCAAATGGTAATAAAACCGCTTTTGGACTTTGAACCTTCTAGCGTTAACATTAAGGTTGCTTTTCTAACGGTTTGTTTCGGGACAACTTTGTCGACTTAAAGAATTTCAACTGTGTTGTTAGTCAATTACTACCTAGTGGAATTTAGTTGCCTATTGTTTTTGTTTACTAATGTTTATCACCTGTGTTTGACATTGTTTGTTGTTGTTGATCTAAGGTTATCGTCGGTTATCGTTATTTATCGTTAATTACCGTAGATATTCGTGGTCAAACTTTTACTTTCTCTGATCATCGTTGATTAACTTTGTCGATCAGTGACAATTTTTAATGTCTATCGTGGGTCACCGTGGACCATTGTCAAACTTTCACTTTCTTTGATCCTTGTCGGCTAACTTTGTCGATTATTGACAATCCCATTAACTATCAGTGACAATTCTATTGTCTATTTATGACAATTTTCTTGTCTGTCAATGACAATTCTTTTGAAAGTTTTCTTGACAATTCTATTGTTAAACATTGACAGTTTTATGGCTGAATATTGCCAATTCTATTGATAAACATTGACAATATTATCAATTACGATCCTATTAACTGTCAATATCAACTTTATTGACAATTCTATTGGCAATTTTACGTTCAGTCATTGTCAATTGTTGACATATTATTGACAATTATAAATTTTTGTTGACGGTCATTCTCAATTGTTGTTTATTGTTTCAATTGTGGATTAATGTTGATCATCGGTTGAAGTGTTAGGCTTCTTGAGTTTTTTCTTCACGAGTTGTTGACTCTTTGTACCTGGTTGAGTTTTTGCAATTATGGATCAACAATTCGAAGACTCAATTCATGTCACACCCCGGGTACCAGAGCTTAACGCACGCCAGCCCAGAACGCTTCACCTTCCGGACAGCGCGGATGAGGAATTTTTTGACACCGAGCCTCGATTCCGAGACACGCATGCTCATTCATATGCAACCCAAGCTGCGGTCAAGAGCGAATCACTTTCTAAATGGAACCTTACCTTTACGGGTGAAACTTGCGTCCGCGACTTCTTTTCTCGGATCGAAGAGGAGGGGATTGCCCGAAACACTGCACCACCTTACATTGTGAGGAGATTTCATGAGCTTCTATCTGGAAGCGCTTTGAAATATTTTAGAGCTATTCGATATCCGGGATTGTCGTTCGCAGAGCTTAAAGCGGCGTTCTTTAAAACTTTCGACGTGTCCGATTATGACTTTAAGGTTGAAAGTCAACTTCGCGCTTTGTCTCAGAGGTCTAATCAATCAGTTGTTGATTTCGTTATACAAGCACGCGATCTTAACGCTAAACTACGTTCTCCTGTTTCTGAGGACAGTTTATTCAACATTATTAAATATGGAATGAACCCCAGGTATCATCCGTGTCTGGCCACAAATATTGTCAAGGATATTGATGAATTGTTGGAGGTAGCGAAAAATTTTGAGGCCTTCCAAGGCATGCGTCCGTCACGTCTGTCAATCGCACCTATCCATGCTCCAGTTAGGGATGAGCCCGGTGCAGTTCTCTGTCTGAAGTGTAACGCGAATGGCCACAGCTATCGTGATTGTCCTAACATTCCCGGACCTGTGTGTTTCAAATGCAGAAGGGAAGGGGCTATTACGCGTGATTGTCCTCGTTGCAATCCAGGGTCGTCAAAAAACTAGGTAGTGGCGCACTGAGAGGACCAACGGTGTCACCTGTCGTATTGAATAAGTCACCAGATAATAGGTTGTTTATTGAAGTTAATATTTCAGGGATTACCGTTAAGGCGCTTTTGGACTCTGGTGCGCAGGCTACTCTTATTGATATTACTCTTCTTTCCGAGTTGGGTTTCCCCTATAGTAAAGAGATACGTCCGTCAGTTGTGTCAGCGGATGATTCACCTATTCTTATTTTGGGTGGTTCGGATCTTCCAATCTCTTTTAATGGCGTTCATGCTACTCATTCCTGCCTTGTTGGTAGCAATTTGCCTACTCGGTTTATTTTAGGCATCGGGTTTTGGAATGATTTCGGGCTTACCGATATTCTGAAACATGCGTTTTCGAGAAGTCAACCCGGTTTACTTCTTGTACCTGATACTGTTCTACCAAAGGAACAGCCTTCTATTGTTGGTGAAGTGCGGTATATCCATCCGCGAACTGAGCTTACTCCCGTTCAGGAATCTAAACTACAGGCTGTCATAAGCGAGTTCGACGAAATTTCTTCAGACAAAGTCGGCTTAGGTTGTACTTCTTGGCTGTCGCATAAAATTGAAACTACTGGTGCACCTATCAGGCAGCGTTATTACCCGCTCTCGCCTGCCAAACTGAAGGTCCTCAACGAAGAGATTGACAAGATGCTTGACATGGGAGTTATTCGTCCGTCTCGGTCACCGTGGGCTTCTCCTGTCGTCATGGTCACCAAGAAGGATGGAAGTGTCCGGTTCTGCGTTGACAGTAGGAAGTTGAACAGTGTTACCGTCCGGGACTCTTACCCACTGCCTCGTATCCAGGATATTCTCGATAATTTGCGGGGTGCAAAATTTTTGACTTCTTTAGACTTCAGAAGCGCCTTTTGGCAGATTCCTTTAGCGGATAAGGCCAGTTGCGAGAAAACTGCCTTTATAGCCCCTCAGAGGGGATTGTTTGAGTTCGTTCGACTTCCGTTTGGCTTAACGAACGCTGCGTCTGAAATGCAGAGGCTTACGGACATGATCGTCAATTATGAACATACTCCGGAATCAGACGATTTCATTTTTGGTTACGTTGACGATTTGATCTTGGTCTCGCGTGACTTTGACAGCCATCTTCGCCTCATTCGGAAGGTCCGTGATAGGTTGAAAGAAGCAGGACTTACGGTTAACCTAAAGAAGTGCGAATTCTGTAAATCCGAGCTTAAGTATTTAGGTTACATTGTCAACGAACGTGGTCTGCAGACTGATCCAAAGAAACTCGAGGCAATCAACGATTATCCGACTCCGTCTAACGCTAAATCTTTACGGGCATTCATTGGCATGTGTTCTTATTATCGTCGCTTTGTGGATAATTTTTCATCCATTATTGCTCCCCTTACGGCGCTCTTGGGTAAAAGAAAAGGCCGAGACGCTATAGATTGGAATGATAGTGCAGCCGCGTCTTTTGCCAGACTAAAAAAGGCATTGTTGAATGCTCCGTTAATGGAGTGTCCTGATTTTTCGAAACCATTCATCCTCCAATGCGACGCAAGTCAGATTGGACTCGGCTCGGTTTTAGCCCAAGAATTCGACGGCGTGGAGCATCCTATTGCTTTTTATTCACGGTTATTCACTAAGGCAGAGCGTAGTTATGGTACAACGGAACACGAGCTTCTTGCCGTTCTCGATTCCATCAAACACTTTCGTGGTTATCTTGATGGGATGAAGTTTAAAATTATTACTGATCACATTGCACTTAAATGGCTGACAACCCTTGATAATCCTTCTGGACGCTTGGCTCGTTGGGCGACCATGATATCACAATTTAATTTTGAAATTGAGCATCGAAAGGGCGTTTTGAATGTCGTTCCCGACGCGTTATCTCGAGCCCAGGTCGGTCTGATCTCTTTCAAACGTGGCGCACAACCTTGTGGCGATCCGTGGTACGAACGTGTATTTCAGGGTGTGAGGGACACGCCTCAGATGTACACGGCGTACGCGTTGCGCGACGGCGTTCTAATGCGTAAAATGACAATAGAGAATCCTTTGGCCCCTAATCCGTGGCGAATTATTCTTCCGGCCATAAAAAGGAGAGAGGCGATCGCTGAGATTCATGATGGTTTTCCTAACGTACACCCAGGGGTTATGAAGACATACCTGAAAGCCAGGGAATTATACTATTGGCCTTATATGTACCGGGACATTGCTACTATTTTGGCCGAGTGTCAGATCTGCAAGGCGTATAAGATTGCGAATTCTCAACCTCGTGGTCAGCGCCTTTATCCGCGGCCTGTTGTCGCGCCGATGGACCTTCTATCCATCGATTTGATTGGTCCTTTACCGTTGGCTCGTAATGGTTTTCGTTATATTTTGACGATGGTCGATGTATTCACTAAGTTCGTATGGTTAGTGGCTCTAAAGAGGGTAAACGCCGGTTCGATCGCCGCAGCTTTGGAAACAGAAGTCTTCTTGAGATACGGATCGCCAACAAACATTCTTTGTGATAATGCAACGGTTTTCCATAGTGCACAGTTTGTCGATTTTCTAGCAACTTTCGGTATTCCGAGGCCCTGTTATACCCCGTATTATTCACCTCAAGCCAATGTTGTTGAAAGGTACAATCAAGTGGTGGTTACCACCTTAAGCATTTTGGTGGCTGATGATCAGCGCACTTGGCCTGTACATTTGCCGCGCGTGGCATTGTACCTGAATTCTTGTATAAATTTGGCAACGTCATATACACCAAACTTTCTGATGTACGGCCGTGAGGTTATGGTCCATCCGGAGCGCGTTGATGGTCAGGTTGAGTACCGAGAGATGGAACTCAGCCGGGCTGAACGAGCTTCGAATCTTCATACCTTGCAGGACGTGTACGCTAAGGTTGGGGATGCTATGGTGCTGGCTTTTCACCGCAATGCTAGGAAGTACAACTTGAATCGTAGGGAGGTTAGGTTCGCTGTCGGTCAGATTGTCTGGCGTAGGAATTTCCAACGTGGGACAACCGACGCTGTCAGAGGCGGCAAGTTCGCGCCGCGGTTCACGCAATGTCGTGTGGTCAGACGTGTTTCACCTCAAGTCTATGAACTAGCCGATGTGGATCCTCCACACATCGGTACCTACCATGTGAAGGATATCCTTAAGTAGTTCCGGTTTCAACTGTTTATCCTATTTTTCACCTCAAAATTCAAAAAGACATTACTTCAAGTCACCGTTAATTACCTTTCGATTTCCAATTAGGCCATCCATTAACTGTTTACCCTATTTTTTTTCCTCAAAATTCAAAAAGACACTGCTTCAAGTCACCGTTAATTACATTTCGATTTACAATTAGGCCTTCAATTAAATGTCCCCTATCAGTCCCATTGCTGGGGAGGTCTTTTGAACGATTTTCTTCGTTGCTCCTTTGTTCCGCGTGTGGACGTTCTTCATATTGGTTTATGGTAGTTTTATACCCTGACCGAATCTCAGGTTCGGGATCCGGGTCGTCGTGCCTTCGTTTGCTCCTTCGTTCCGCGTTCCGTCGCCACGCTCCCTATTTCCATTTTTTTGGGGGGCTGTCGATGGTACGCAATTCCGCGTAGCGTCGTCTCGCTCATTTTCCGTTTTCCTTTTCCACCTGTCGGTGGTTGTTCACGGTCACCCGTGGTTGTTTCCACATTCCTTTTTGGGGAATTGGTTTATTTATTATCGGGACCTGTTTCCCAGGTTCGTTTCTTCCCCGCTTTACTAGGCGTTAAGGCGAGTGTTGTTGGAACAAGTCGTCGATGGAATGGGGTTAGCGTTATTGTTTCGCGTAAGTTTTTTGGGTTAGTTTAATTCTTAGAACGATCTTTGAGGGTTGTTGAGGTTGTGGCGTGCCTAGCGTCAGATTGGGGGCCCAAAGTTGGAACCCAGTCGGACAACGTACGTTGCCATCGGCATCCGACTCAGGAGGATTGTTTTGTCGTTGTTAGTTAAGTTCGTGTGTTAACTTTAGTGTTGCACGTGTAGTTTAAGTTTTTTTATTTAGTAAAAAAGGGTTATTGAACCCACTGGACATGTCGAAGCGTGATTATTCCGCAAACCTTTCTCCTGGTTTCTACCTAACTTCCTTGTCGGCAGCCATGGTGCCGGACAAGCGAATGTTATTATTAATCCCTTTGTGCGTGGAAGTCTGGTGGTGTGGTGCCAGTCACATTGGTGAGCTACTCGGATTTTTTTGGTCGATACCGTCGCGTGTGCTTGGAAGTCTGGTGGGGTTGTGCCAGTCACTCGCTGATGTCCACCCATAGGTGGATGGTCTCCGTTGTATCATGCAACGATGAGGAATCTTTCCTTTTTACCCGGACGTACTGGTTCGTTTTGTCCATCCGGTACCTTATATTTGGTAACACATCTTAATAGATGTTAAATGGGCAAAGGATCATCGTGTGCTCTGAATGCCACAGACCTTATGATCATGGACCGTAAATAGGTTTATCCTATAATTAGTTGTAGATTAGGGTTAGTTGATTTTGGGCTGCTTCCGGCTAGTAGTTCTACGTGGAACTACTAGTTGATAGTTGACTTATATGATGTGTTAGTGTCAGATGTTAGATAGGTTATTATATAACTCCACTATCCCTGTTTTATCGTTGAACTTGTCTCACAACATTCCGTCCTTTCTATTTGTTAAGGCGATTCGTTCTAAGACCAACGAGTTTTAGGTACCAGAACCCCTTTTTTTATTATTTTATTTTTTTCTTTTGGTAAGGGGATATCTGCAGCGTAAATAAAATGTACTCTGCATAAAAGTTACTTATTTTGCGTTTTGAGTTAATTGTTCTTTTATTTTTAGGCCATCTATTGGAGGGTGTAGGAACTAGGTTGACCGATTCGACACTTTTTTTGGCTAGTTTGATGTTCGTGTTTGAAGTGGTTTGGTGGTGTGTTATTCGCGTCTTAGATGGCGCTTCAACAAGCTTTTCACCTTCTTTGAAAGAGCTAGTATGAAATGCTGGCTGTTTTTTTTTACATCCCTTCTTTATGTTCAACAAGTTAATTTCAAATTTGTAAATCTAGAACATTCTCAAAGTCATAATGTCACACGACGATGGATTTCTTTCATTCTATTCAGAGCTTGAGGAGAATAAACATTCTTTTTCTGTGACAAATTATTCTTCAATTTGAAGTAATTCTGAGTTATTTCGCCGAGGAGATTGGCGATCTTGGTGAATCCAGCTGCGGTTTAGATCGCAAAGTTACGTGTGCCAGTTGCGTAGAAAGTTTCCACCAGGGTTTTTGGGTGCTGATGCTGAGCAGCAATATTTGTTTGCCAATTTATAAATTGGGTAAGTTTTAGTGCGTCATCTCATGTAATTTGGTTTTTACTTTATCGGGCTAGTTTGCAGTGTGTGATACCGTATTGTTTGTTCAATAGCTCCTAGGAGGGGGCGCGAAGAGCGATAATCTTCCACCGGAGATACCGTGGGGAACAGTATATCCGTGGTCCCAGTGGAAAAGCCTGCCCAAGAACTAAGCAGCGCGTGAACACTGCGGTCCTGTTTTAATTACGGTCCACAGACCGTACGCCTATTCCGGAATCTACGGAAAGTGACAGAAAGGTTTGGAGTATTAGTGCGGACTTCCTGTGTTCTCTTCTTGTCGGTTTTTACGGCTACCTGCTGTAGTGTACACATATACTGCTAAGCGCAGCGAGAACAGCAGTCTTATAGCGAACGAATTTTTGCTTACGTCCACTAGGCGATTTTACAGTGGCTTTACTACGTGGCACATTACGCTAGTCTAATTCCCCAAATTCAAAAAGGCTTTAGTCACGCCACCGTTTCTTATTGTGTATTTCGGATTTTTATTTTTGGCCGACAAGGAAACCATCCATCAATCACACGTTCATCTCATATCATTCGTAAATCATCCATACCTTTCATGATAATTCCACCCTTGATCCAGCGAACCTAAGCTATGATAAATTTATTCTGTTAACCTTTAAAAGGCACATTGAAGTAAAGCTACTATTAGACCGCTTAAGCGTCTAGGTTTCCATCAAATTGATTTCCGATACGGAAATCTCGTCAGTAAACATTTTTACATGGTATAATTCTAAGTTTTCAGCTGTCGCGTGTTTGTGATCCATTACGTTGCACGATATGTCTGTATTTTGTTACCCTTAACTGTATTAGACTGTTCTCGGTTATCCTATTTAAGTGCGGTACTGTGATTAATATTAAAGTGTTCGGAATATTTTTGTGAATAAATTAAACGTGTCATTGTAAGTGAAATAATTGGTTTTTATTTTTTTTTCACATTAATTCACTACACAAGCTGATGTTTTCATAGGCCAACCAGTTCTTAATGATGGACAATGTAGGTTAGTCATTTCAGGAACAACAGTCACTTTGGAACAGGCTGACAGTAAATCCACTGAGGAGGAGACGGTTCACATAAATGCAATTAAAGCTGAAACCGACATTACGAAGGTAAATATATTTTGCTCTAAGGAGGTAGTTATTCCTCCCAATACCGCTCAATTTGTGGAGACGTTTAGTAATGAGATAGTTCAAGAGTCCACCTTGTTATTTGTCGAGACTCGTACATGCTGTTTTGAAAATGTGCAGTACAGCATTCCTTCCTCACTATACTGTTTTCCGGTAAAATCAGTGTTGGTTGTTAATCATAGTACCAAGCCCTTGACTCTTGTGAAGGATATTGTGTTAGTTCGTGGATACGTTACAGTAGAATCAATAAACCATGCTTCACCTGAAACTGGAAATTGTGCGGGAAAATCAGTACTGAAAGTTGATGTCAATAAAATTAAGTGTGGTGTTCAGGATCCCATGGTTTTGAACCAATTGACTAAAATTTTACATGAGTATTCAGATTGTTTTTCGGCGGACACTCGTGAATTGGGTGTTACTAATAAAGTTGAACTTAACATCGAGTTGAACTCAGATAAGCCAATTTGTTACCGACCTTATAGGTTGTCCTACTCTGAAAAAACTGTTTTGAGGGAGAAAATTGAGGATATGTTATCAAATGGTATAATTAGGGAATCTTCCTCCAATTATGCGAGTCCCATTATTTTGGTCCGTAAGAAAAATGGTGATTTTCGTCTTTGTGTAGACTTCAGGAAGCTTAATAGCATTACTGTGAAAGACAAATACCCCTTGCCAGTTATAGAAGAGCACATTGAGAAGTTAGGTGGTAAGAAATATTTCACGGGTCTCGATTTGTCACAAGGCTTTTATCAGGTCCCAGTAGCCAAAGATTCTATTCATAAGACTGGTTTTGTTACCCCTGAAGGTCATTACGAGTTCCTACGCATGCCGTTCGGGCTAGCGAATTCACCAGCCGTTTTCCAGCGCTTAATGGATCGTATATTCTCATCTCTGCGTTATGATAAGGTCTTGCCATACATTGATGACTTGCTTCTCCCAACGAACTCCATAGATGAAGGTCTTGAGCTTCTGAAGGTAGTGCTTCAAATAGTAAAAGATGCAGGATTAACCTTGAATCTGGAAAAATGTTTTTTCTTACAAATGGAAATAGATTATCTGGGTTATGAAATAAGTGAAAAGGGGATCAGGCCAGGCAGTAAAAAAATCGAAGCTGTAACTGCTTACAAGGAGCCAAATAACATCCATGAGCTGCGAATGTTTTTGGGACTCACCAGCTACTTTAGGAAGTTTGTCAAAAACTACGCAGGTATTGCGCACGATCTTTATAGGTTGTTACAGAAAAATGTGAGTTGGCAATGGGGGCTGGAACAGCAAGAAGCGTTTGACCAACTGAAAAAGGTATTGACAACCCGTCCGCTTCTCTCTCTCTTCCGTCGGGATGGCGCCATTGAGGTCCACACTGACGCCAGTAGCAAAGGAATAGCTGGCATCCTTCTGCAACAACAAGACGGTAATTTGAAGCCTATATCTTATTTCAGCCGGAAGACAAGCAAAGACGAATCCATGTACCATTCCTACGAGCTTGAGACTCTGGCGGTCGTGGAGTCGCTAAGGAGGTTCCGTATCTATTTGGTGGGTACTCATTTCAAAGTGGTTACGGATTGCTCAGCAGTAAGGTATACGTTTCTGAAAAAGGATCTGACGCCGAGGATAGCACGATGGTGGTTGCTCATACAAGAATACGATATGGAGGTGGAACATAGATCAGGTAAATCTCACAGTCACGTTGACGCTTTAAGCAGATTCCCTGTCGAACCTCCACAAGTAGTCGAAATCAACACTATTGACATTTTCGACTGGATTGTGTGTCTTCAAAATCAAGATGAAAATCTTCGCAAGATCAAAACGAAATTGGAATCAGGTGATGCAGAGCCTGATATTAAGAACAATTTTAAGTTGAAGGAGGAACGGTTGTACAGAATAGTTACAGGTGGAAATGAAAGATTGGTTGTGCCCAAGTATGGCAGGTGGAACGTGCTACGAAAATATCATGACTGTATTGGACATCCAGGCCTAAAACGGTGCGAACAAATCATCAAGGACACCTTTTGGTTCGCTGGTATGACCAGATTCATTCGTAAGTATGTCAACGCCTGTTTAGATTGTCTGTACAAAAGGAGTCAATATGGACGGCCCGAAGGAGAGCTTCACCCAATTGAAAAGGTAGCAGAGCCACTACACACGGTGCACATTGATCACTTGGGTCCGTTCTGCAAGAGCCGTGCAGGTAACAGTTATTTATTAATGATTGTTGATTCTTTTACGAAATTCACATGGGCTGTTCCAGTGAAGACAACGAGAGCTCGAGAGGTAATGTGTGCCTTGTCTAATATATTCTGCTCATTCGGGTATCCTAAACGTATAATATCGGACAGTGGTTCATGCTTTAAAAGTAAAAGTTTCAAACAATATTGCCTGGACAACTTTATTAAGCACATCGTAAATGCGGTAGCGTGTCCTCGCGCTAACGGACAGGTTGAAAGGTATAATCGCACGTTATTAGATGCTTTGAACACCAGCGTAGACAACGAAAGAGACTGGGATTTAAAGCTTCCTAATGTGACTTGGGGTATGAATAACTTGCAGAGCTCTTCCACCGGATTTACACCTTTTAGATTGATGTTTAGCGCCAGTCGTAGTAGGTATCAAGGTATAGTAGGAAATTCCTATGATAACGAAGAAACGACAGAGCAGACTCGGCGTACTGCAACAGGTAATCTCAAAAGAACTGCAGATGTCATGCGTAAGCACTTTAATGCAAAGCGAAAACCACCAACAAAGTACAAAGTGCATGATCTGGTTCTTTGGAAGGGAGCGGCGGACAGAAACATCAATATTCGGAGAAAGCTGAAAGAAAAGTTCAGCGGACCGTATAAAATATCAAAAGTTGCTGGTAACGACAGGTATGTGATTACTTCTCTGAAGGGCGTAAAGGGATATAAGCGGTTTGAAGCTTTAGTATCATCAGACTCCATAAAGAGATTTCAGAGAGAGACTGATGCTCGAGAAAGCAGCTCGGAAGATAGTGAGGTGGATAGTACAGAGGAGTTAATAGATTTACTAGAGGGATAACGACACAATTATTTTGGGTACATATTTGAAATAATTATACAAGATTTTTGAAATATTTCGTTGTTAGAATTATTGGATATATTGATATTTGGATAATTTTACTGGATTGTTATGAGATGCCTGATTTCTGGGTTATTATGGAAATATTTGATGTAATGACTTAATATGATGGAATGGTTTTAATGGAATAATTTATTTCAAGTTACTGGTTTATGAATATTATGGATTTCTTATGGAATAATTTATGGCAATTTGGATGAATGAAAAGAGAAATTGGATTTGTTGATGGAAATACGGGTTAAAAATGAATTTTACTTCCAATCAATTGGCATAATTACTGTACCAGACGAGATCAAATAGTGGAGGTTGTTAAAACAGATAATCCTTGTCTTAATTTTTTTCTTTGCAGAGTCGCAAAGTCGTCAGGATGGACGAGTGTCAATAATAGCAGTGGTAGTCTCGCTCTCACCAAAAAGATGGCATGACGATCGCACCGCTGGAGCGCTGTCAAACTCCGTTCCCGCCTATGTCACCAGAAGGCGCTGTACCGACGTCTACGTTCCCGCCAAAAAGGACCAATCGGCATCGACCACGCTACTGTATTCTCGTTACGTGATTGGTGGAACGCAACTGAACACTGGGAGTTGGGAGTTTTTGGTGGGAGGTTGTGACCGGCAACGGGGGTTTTGAGAGGCCGGAGCGGGCATTATCTCGCGTTATTGAGTGACGAACGGTAGCCATAAGTTAAGTTGTGTCTCTGGTGTCCTTAAAAGATGAGTATTTGTTCCTAAAATAACTTCATAATCAGAATAACAGTTTTAAGGCCTTATTGCTTTTTAGTTTGATTTTAATTGTAATTTGCTACGCTTATTGTTGTTAATGTCTAATCGTTATTGATTTAAATTTAGTGTTCTTAAAAGATGAGTATTTGTTCCTTAAATAACTTCATAATCAGAATAACAGTTTTAAGGCCTTAGTGCTTTTCAGCTTGATTTGATTTGCAATCTGCTACGCGTATTGTGATTAATGTCTATTCGTAATTGAATTAAATTTAAAATAACGGATTCAGTTTGAATAGATTATACGTAATCTGGTTTTCGTTGAACGTTTTTCTGTATTAATTTATTTAATGGAAAAGTTTGGGTTATATTAACTTTCTTGTGATAGTTCATGTTAACTACTAGATGGGAAAGTTTTGTTTCGTTGAAAAGTTTTGTTCGCATTATTTGATTGCAAGAATAGTTTTGTTAATTTTAACTTGGTTGAAATAACAACGTCTTCCTTTTAGTAACTGTAGTCCATATTGTGAAATACTTTACTTACAACAATTAATAATAATTTCAGTGCTAGATTATGCTAGCTAATGTTTATCTAGAATAGTTTTGTGGTTATAATAAATTATCTGCCCTATGATTCTATTGGTTTTATTTTTATTCTAACACAGTTTCTTAACACTAGGTATTATCAGTTCCTGACAAGTGAGACTTGATCAGTCGCAGCACTTACTGGGGTGTTATTCACAAATCAACTTGTCCTCACCTCTCACCTAAACCTCACCCGTTTTTATATTCACAAATCAACTTGTCCTCACCTCTCACCTAAACCTCACCCGTTTTTATATGGAAACAGTCAAAATTTGACAAATGGTTTATTAAGTTTTTATACAAAAACGGATGAGGTGTGAGGTGATAAGTGAGGAGTAGTAGTCGGTTTGTGAATAAAAGTGTTGGTCAGATGTTTCATGTTTGTTAAATAATGTTTAAATAATTACTTGCAAAGCCTAATTCCAAGCTTTTGCTTAACTTGCCCTGTTAGGGATCCGGGTATGTCCTAAAACTACGACCAAGACCACTGGGGAATGGGCAGCAGCATTCCTAGAGTGCGGTGGAGATACTGCGATCGCCAACCCGCATGCCAAGCGTGGCGATTATGGCATTTACCCCCCATGAAATTGGGGGAGGCCTATGTCCAGCAGTGGACGTGCTAGGGCTGATATGGTGGTGGTGGTGGCGGTACTTAACTTGCCCTGTTAGTACATCTGTCGGTGTAGGTCGAATTTGGAAAATAAATTATAGACCGTTAATATATATTTATTGATAAGATTAAATATACTCAAAAAATAGTCAAATACAAAAACAAAAACAAGACAAAATCTATTTAAACCTAATAAAAACAAAAACCTATACTAAAACCTAATAAAAAAAGCTGCGTAAAATCGGAACCCCTTGGTAGGGTACCCATAACGCAGGCAGCATTCCCGCGCTGGATAGCAATTGCTACCCTTTGCGCGAGAAAGCTGCCTGCCCTTGGGTCACCTGTACATTTCCGCAGGTGCTTGCTCAGCGCCATGTGGAGCCCAAGCGCGCTCCGGCCCCACGGGCCAAGTGTCTCGACGCCAAATGGTATAAACTCATATTGGGCGCCGAGACAACTATATTTGCCCATCTTCAATCTCTCACGAGCGTCCGCCGCCGCACCGGCCGTTTTGCTGGTCGCTGGAAGGTAGGACGCCGCCAGCGTATCGGCGCAAGTAGCGTCCCAAACCATCGCGCGACCCATCCTCCATGGAATCAATCATCAGCCGGGAAAAAATAAAATCAGAATTCATGAAATATGACTTTACTCTAAAACTATTAAACTTTAGTTAAATAGTATTTATGTCCTGTAAGAAAATTGACTATCTATCTTTAACATTTCTGTAAAAAAAAGTTAGTGAAAATTAAAAAAAAAAAAAACATTTCTGAAGGATTGACCGCTCTAAATGTCATTTCTAAAAAAGCCTTATTTAACGTTCTATCAGTCATATTAGTTTGATATTTAAAAACGAAAAGCAACAGTGTCAAATTAAAAAAAAATATTTTGGTTGTGTTTTGTTCCTTTTTTTTTCTTACACCATTCTAACACCGCCAAAGAACTTAAGCATAAATCCTCTTTGTAAAAAGTAAAAAAATAAAACAATTTTTCACATTTACATTAATATTAGCCACACACACACACTACTGCATACTACTGTGTTTTCTTTTTTTCTGTTTGTAACGTTTCATTTGTGTGAGGTGTGCAATAAAGAGTATTCGTATCGTATCGTATTAGCCTGAAAATATATTTATGTCAGTTGTCGCCATTCCAACTTGTAAACCAAAACCTGTCTTCTTCTAATCATCATCACCATTTCTAAATATAGGTAAACCTTACTAAATATTTTATCAGATTTACTAATCTGTGGGCTAAACGGACTGTAACTTTGTCATAATTAAAAGAATACCCAATTGAGTTGCATTTTATTAGACTCTCTTCAAATACTATCTCACTCTGCTACAGAACTTAAGAATAAATTATCTTTAAAAACGAAATTAAGAAAAAAGGTTTTGACAGTAAAACGACATCACATGTTTTTTGCTTATAATATGAATTCAAATCTGTGACACCAAATAAAAATGTTATCTAATAACTACTACTTAGAAAAGTTGAAAAACCCCGACATTTTCATTTCAAAGCTCAATATCTCAAAAACGGCTGAACGGGATAAAATTATCTATGACACAAAAAAACCAAACGAAAATAGGTTCATCCGTTTGGGAGCTACGATACCACAGACAGATACGTTAAACTTATAACACCCCTCTTTTTGCGTCGGGGGTTAAAAAGGACGCCATTAACAAAATATTTTCGGAAAATCCGGAATATTTGTACCAAATCGCAATGATGAGAAGTGATTGGTATTATAAGAGAGACATACTATTTTTTTCTTGAAACACGGAATTAGTGTTACCGTGCCTTAAGATAGCGATGATGATTAGAATAAAGATCTTTTTGTTCCAAATGTAAAAAAAAAAAGTCAGCCCTTTTTTTTCCGGAATAAAATTATGTAAAATAAGGGAAATAACTACTTATACAAAGAGCTAAACATTTATATTTTAACGATCAGTGATTTAAACACGCATCTGGTTTGTTTTTCATCTTCGTCAAACGCCATTATACGGATTTTATGCATAAGAAGATTTGACAGTAAACAAAGACGCCGCATAGCATCATAGAGCGCTTATATTTAATTTAAAACTCTGTGGAGCACCGTGCAAGACCATGTTCAAGCCCTAGCCGCGCAGCCGCACCGGCCGCCGTCGCTCAGCCCCTGACAGCAGTCGTGTCATAACAAACAATCATGTGTTGGAATGATAATTTTGCTATTTTATAATTTTATTTTCTACGCTTTCGTTTTAAGTTTTTTCTATATAATCTTAGTTTTGTTTAAAATCACCACGTTGCCGTTCATGCCGCTGTCGCTCCCGGACAATGATCCCCTCTCAGCGTCTTTGGAGAACAAGGTACAGTGCCCCCATTGCCCCCAGCCCCGTTTATTTAAAGGTCAAAGAGGGCTTAAAATCCACCTGGCCAAAGTTCATAATACAGACTTACCGATTAGCAGTTCAGCACCTGCTGATATTCCTATACCATGTATTGACACACTTTTTGCCGCTAAACTATCATCACTTAAATACTCGGTGCCCGTCATTAAACGCATCCCCCGAGGAGCACGGATATCGGTGGCCCAAAAATTGTCCGAGGACTTCCAAACTGTGCTACGATCAAATTCACCCCATGCATGGCAGCACTTTCTAACTTTTCCCTACCGCATTCTTCACGTGCCTAAATCCTCTAGCAACAGATCATCCCTCACCTCACGAATCAAACAAAATTGCAATAACCCTCACAATGTCCTGGACTCCGATAACGCAGTATTCGCCAAGAAACACTCCATCTATCGTACAATCGAAAATAAAGTAGGGGAAGGTGACATAGGGGGAGCTGCCAGACTGCTGTTCTCCAACGACACTATAGCTCCGCATAATGCAGACACGCTTGCAGCCCTCCAGAGTAAGCATCCACCTTCAGCAATTAACCTTTCTCTTCCTGATCCCCCAGACCACACCACTCCAGCTCTGCAAGTATCCACAGATGAGGTGCTCAAGGCGGTATTGTCCTTTCGGAGTGGCTCCGCCGGCGGCCTCGACGGCTTAACCCCGCAACATCTGAAAGACCTATTATGCAATTCTGTAGGTGAAACCGGCTAGTCTCTCTTGAAAGATTTGACTGCACTGAGTAACCTCATGCTGTCGGGTAAGGTTAACAGTTCTATCACCGAGATTTTATATGGTGCCAACTTATGTGCGCTGATTAAAAAAGACGGCGGGATCAGACCCATAGCGTTCGGCACTACCTACCGCCGTCTAGTGGCCAAAACCTGCTGCAACGCTATTTCCCCAGTACTGAGTCAGTACTTCCAGCCCTTGCAGCTGGGTTTTGGCTCGAAGGGAGGTTGCGAAGCAGCAGTTCATTCTCTAAGATCTTATATCAATGCCCATCCAAACGATACATTGCTGAAGGTGGATGTTAAGAATGCGTTTAACTCCATTAGTAGGGACGCGCTGTTGGCACAAGTCAGAAAAGAGATCCCCAATATTTATAATTTTACGTGGCAATGCTACAGTACTAGCTCCAAACTAAATTATAAATCTGACATCTTAAACTCTGCTTCTGGCTGTCAACAGGGCGATCCGCTTGGACCGGCTCTCTTCAATTTAGCCATCCATCCTGTTATTCAAAAACTAAATTCCAAATTTAACGTCTGGTATTTAGACGACGGCGTTCTAGGAGGTAAAGGAAATGATGTTTTAGAAGATTTCCAAGTTTTAATGTCTGAATTTTCTGCAATCGGTTTGGAGCTAAACTCTTCAAAGTGTGAAATTTACGTCCCCGATTCTTGCCCTGAAAAGGTGTCTCTTTTTTTCCAAAATCCATCAACTTGCTCCAAATATAAAAGAAATTGATAAAAAATCACTCCACCTTCTAGGGTCGCCCGTTTTATAAGAATCTTTTCCCTCTTTCCTTGAAAGCAAAATTCAAAATTTTAACACAGTCTCGGAACGCCTACTCCAAATCAACTCACATTCAGCTTATACAATCATTCGTTTCTGCCTTTTTGTGCCCAAATTTACATACGTCCTGCGATGCAGCCACCTTTGGAAACACCCACATCTACTAAGTAGCCTGGACCAAATTACTAAAGACACCATTTCGGCAGTACTTAATATCACCCTAGACGACCGCTCATGGATACAGGCTTCACTTCCGATCCGGCACGGAGGCCTTGGCATTAGAAAAACTGCAGACATTGCCCTCCCTGCCTTCCTGTCTTCGGTTCATGGTACTCAAAATTTAGTAGCCAAAATTTTATACAGTTCACCAGGTTCCGCTACTGCAGATTCCACTGCCGAGGCCAAGAATGCTTGGATCACAGCTTGCCCAAACGCAACATATCCACAAACCCTACACTCCCAGCGTCAATGCGATGAGCCGCTCTGCAGGCTGGTACGGAATAATCTGTACCAAACGTCTACCAGCCTTGCCGAGCGTGCCCGTCTCCTTGCGTCTGCCGAGTGGGAATCTGGTATGTGGTTGCATGCAGTTCCCTCTAAAAACCTAGGCACTTTATTGGATAATAATACTTTCAGGCTCTCCATATCTCTACGTCTAGGAGCGACTTGTGTCGCCCCTCATCGCTGCCACTGCGGAGACGCTGTCGGTCGTCTCGCCCACCACGGTCTCTCTTGCGGCAAGAGCGCGGGACGCATCCCGCGCCATGCCAGCCTTAACGACATTATCCGTCGGGCCTTCGTCAGCGCCGGTGTCCCTGCAGTCCTAGAACCGACTGGTTTGACACGGGACGACGGAAAAAGGCCCGACGGAATGACGCTCATTCCATTAAGATGGGCCGACCCCTAGTGTGGGACGCCACGTACGTCGACACCCTGGCGTCGTCACATCTTCCGGGGACTTCGTGCAGGGCTGGTTCCGCTGCTGACTCAGCTGAGAATCTCAAACGGCGCAAGTATGGAGCCATCGACAGTGGCTTCATATTTGAACCGTTCGGCGTAGAGACCCTCGGACCATGGGGACCGGGCGCGCACCGAATCAATATTGGATTGTGCAAGCGCTTGGTCGAGGCTTCACGTGACCGGAAGGCTGGCTTTTACCTCGCCCAGAGGATCAGCATTGCCATACAACGTGGCAATGCTGCCAGTCTTCTGGGTACTCTACCGCCTGGCAGCAATCTGGGGCAAATTTTTTACCTTTAGTTTTAGTTTTATTTAATTGTTTTGTCTCTAAGTATTGTCTCCTACAATTATTGTATTTTTTTGTGAGGCTAAATAAAGATATTTTATTTTATTATTTTTATTATTTCATAAGTTAAAATCACGACAACTTGACATAAGTATATTTTCAAGCTAATATTAACGTAAATGTCAAAAATTGTTTATTTTTTTCTTTTTACAAAAAGGATTTATGCTTAAGATCCTTGGCGGTGTTATAATGGTGTAAGAAAAAAAAAAGCAACAAAACACAACCAAAATATTTTTTTAAATTGGACACTGTTGCTTTTCGTTTTTAAATATCAAATAAATATGACTGATAGAACGTTAAATAAGGTTTTTTTAGACATGACATTTAGAGTGGTCACTCATTCAGAAATGTAAAAAAAAAAATTGTAATAATCACTTACGTTTTTTTTTACCCACGACGGAACGGAGAAGGTATATGCGTTTAGGGTGAGAGGTTGTTTGTTTGTTTGTGTGTGCACCTCAATATCTCCAAAACGGCTTGACCGATTTGGATACGGTTTTCTGCAATGAATTCGTGGTTCATTCGGGACGAACCCCATGATAATTGTTATGACCATAACTCGCCAGGGGGCGCTGCAGTGAACATTTTTTGCTTGAAAGTGCGTTTAAACTGGTTTGAGCGCATTTTTCTCCGGAACAACTTCACCACCGTGAATGATTTCGATAGTGCTGGGTAAAGAGTACCTACATGTACTTGAACTCTGAGGATCAGACGATGGAGCAAAAAAACATAGTAGAGAAATGTACAGGGGATCGATTACTTTTTGTTCGTTTTTGGGCCCTTTTGTTTATGTTTGCTTAGCAGCCATTGTAAATGAACTTCTGAGGGTCTGATGATGGAGTAAAATAACATCACACAGAACCTTTCGAAGGCATATAGGTATTTGATCGTGTTTGGGCTCTTTTCCAATGAATTTTTCAAATCAGTTTGCTGAGTAGCTTCTGTACATGGTATGTTAAGGGTCTGATGATGGATCAGAACAATATTGCAGGGAATCTTATTAAGGTGATCATTTAGTGAACCGTGTTTCGATTGTTTGGCTAGTATGTATTGAGAGACCTCTTCACATGAACTGCTGAAGGCCTGATGATGGAGCAAAACAGCACCATAGGGAAGTGTGCGAGAGCACATGTATGTGCATTAACGTGTCGTGTTTCTTTTGATAGTGTTTTCTGAGAAGCTTCTGTGTATGAACTGCTGAGAGCTGTAGGTATGATGAAACAGAATAACATAAAAAGGATCTGTGTGAAACCTCATGGATAGAATACCGTGATATAGCTCTTTAAAAAGTGATGACGAAGTAACTTTTCTACTTATAACTACTCATGAACTGCTAGGAGCAGAATTTTTGCTCTTTATCCACCGAAGAGTAGGCGTAAGTCATATTCATATGTCCCCCAAACAGGTCTACTTAGCTAAATATTATGGTTTCGGTTAAAGTAGGTATTATTGTGGAGTTAGAACTTATCGGCGATACACGACGTGAATATGCCATGGGTCACAGTACGCATTGGTAAAACTATCGTGTTATGTTTTAAACTGGCCAAGTGCGAGTCGGACTCGCGCACGATTGGTTTCGTACCATTATCCATATGTTTTTAATATTTGTTATCATAGCGGCAACAGAAATACATAACCTGTGAAAATTTCAACTGTCTAACTATCGCGGTTCTTGAGATACAGCCTGGTGAAAGACAGCGAAGTCTTAGTAATAGGGTCCCGCTTTTACACGTTCTAAAAACGGGACCCTATTACTAAACGATCCGACGGGACCCGATTACGTTGTTTCGGGGGTACAGAACTCTGAAAAAGGGATTTTGCACATTTATTCCAAAACGGGTTCACTAAATTATATGCAGAGCAGAGCGCAATTAATATGGTGGTCGGTTACCCACGACGAAAAGGATAAAGTATAAACATTTAGGGTGAATTAAAGGCAATAGGCGCAGATTCTCTAAATCGGCTAAACCGATTAAGATTCGTCGAAATTTAGAATGAATGATCCAAGTAAGTGATATTAAATTGGATGTGCTTGTGATAGAGGAAGGAGGATGTGAGTGTCTACGTGGGCTCGCATATACTCGTAGTGCGCGATCTGAAGAGAAGCTTAGGACCTTCGGCCCTACGCAGAACTCGGATCGGCTCTGATCATCATCATCATCATCATCATCATCAGCCCACCGCAGTCCACTGCTGAACATAGGCCTCTCCCAAGGCGCGCCACAAAGTTCGGTCCTCTGCTTTACGCATCCAGTCGCTTCCCGCCCTCCGACATACATCGTCACACCACCTGGCCGGCGGGCGACCCACACTACGCTTGCCGAGGCGCGGCCTCCACTCTAAGACACGCTTACACCAGCGGTTGTCAGTTCTACGACAAGTGTGGCCAGCCCACTGCCACTTCAGTTAGCTAATTTTAAAAGCTATGTCGGTTACTTTAGTTCTCTGACGGATTACTTCGTTCCGTATTTTATCCCTGAGAGAGACCCAAGCATAGCTCTCTCCATAGCGCGCTGAGCTACTTTTAGTATGTGGACTAGCCCCACAGTCAGTAACCACGTCTCGGCTCCGTAGGTCATAACGGGAAGTACGCACTGGTTGAAGACTTTCGTCTTTAAGCTTTGCGGTATCACCGACGAAAATATGTGACGCAACTTTCCAAACGCTGCCCAGCCTAAATGGATCCTTCTATCGGCTTCTTTTTCGAAGTTGTTCCTGCCTAATTGCAAGAGCTGCCCCAGGTATACATACTCCGAGACAGCTTCGAGAAGTCTGCCACCAACGTTAACCGGCATCGGTACGACTAGATCATTGAACATGACCTTAGTCTTGTTGAGGTTCATCCGAAGACCGACTCGTTGGGAGGATTCATTTAAGCTGTACAGCATCTCCTGTAATCCCTGCGGCATTTCCGCCATGACAACGATATCATCGGCAAAGCGCAGATGCGAGATGTACATTCCGTTTATGTTTATGCCGTGTCCATTCCAGTTTATAGTCTTGAACAGATTTTCCAAAGCATGTCTTACATCTCGATACACGATAATTGGATAGGTCGTGTTTAACTGTTCTGTACTCGGACCGACATCGATGCTCCGTTATACAAGCATCTCAACACCTCGATATAACGCCAATCAGCTTGGCTTCGCTGCAGGGATTCCAGCACAGAAAACTCGATCGGCTCTACTTTGAACATTTAGCGATAGGATAAATAGTGCACGAGAATCCCGTGTAGGCTAGCGTACAGAGCCTGACCCTTCACGCTGAGGACCTGCGCAGAGCTCAGCTTTTGGTCTTGCGTGCCTTGCTACTCACCTTTGCGCTTATGGCCCTCAAATTTAATAGTAAAGACACAGGTGGATAGTGGTGGCTCGCCCTTTTGGTCTTCGGCCCTCTGGCTTGCGGAGAGAACTCTCTCAAAGGACGCTCCGAGCCTTCGTCTTCCAGGTTCTCTTGTAAATCACTCGATAGGAAGGATCTATTTGGGCTTGCCCTTCAGGCCTCGGGCTGGCGCCGAGAGTGCTTTCTGATGGGACACTTTGGGCCTTTGTCCCTACGCTGAGCTCTGCCTTCGGCCTACCGTGCTTCTTTCCGGAATATATAGCGTTAAGTGAGAAACAACCATTGTTTTTTCTACCACATCGGTGGCATACAAGCATACAGTCCGCTTGATGGTAAGCGGTTACCGCAGCCTATGGAAGATTGCAACTCCAGGGGTTTCAATTCGCGGTGCTGACTCTTTAAACAAGTATACACTCCTTTCTTGAATAGCCCTATACTATAATATAATCCCTTGGGAAAACCTCGAGAGGGAGCTCATTCTACAACTGGAGCGTTTGAGTGAGGAACGTATAGACATTGCTCTCTAAAAATAATAAAATAAAAACAAAATTAAAAATTTTGAAAAACACACGACGGATTAACCTAGTTAAAAAATTATAAAATAAACTAAATGTGAATCCCCCGACTGGGTATTTACGAAGTAAGCACATAGAGATAATAAATAAATTTCAAAAACGGTTGTATGGTCGCGAGGTATAGTTACAAAGCCAGAAAAATCCGGCTGCCATTGCCTGCCCTGAAATGAAGTAAGATTACGAAGTCCGTGTTATAGGTACTTCAATATTTATGTATTTTAATGGTATTATTAATATTTTAATGAAATTAGGAACAGACATGGCAATGGCAGCCCCCGACGGATTTTTCTGGCTTTGTAACTATACCTCGCGACCATACAACCGATTTTGAAATTTATTTATTATCTCTATGTGCTTACTTCGTAAATACCCAGTCGGGGGATTCACATTTAGTTTATTTTATAATTTTTTAACAAGGTTAATCCGTCGTGGGTTTTTCAAAATTTTTAATTTTGTTTTTATTACAGAAATGTAAAAGATGGATAGTCAATTTTCTTACAGGACATATACACTATTTAACTAACCAAAATCTAAATCTAAATCTAATCTAAATCATGAATTCGGATTTTATTTTTTCCCGGCTGAACCACTGGGAATTTTTCAACAAAACTTGGCACAATAGTACTACTAAATGTAAGTAACTGTAGAAAGAAAAACAGCTCTTAATCATAAAAGGGCATTTTTTCTTCCCTTATCCTGCTACGGCCTTTTGAAACCGAATTACTCAGAAGGGGGGGTATGACCTCGTCAAAGATGGGTGAACCGAGAAGGAACAGGCTATCCTTAGCCATGATTTTTATATTCGGGGCGATATTGTTGATATTTTGGTAAAATTTGTAGAGTCAACGCAGCGTTTACTTTGTCTGATACATATAACTCGCATTTGTTAAAAGTGAGTTCTAAACCGATTGCGCTAAATTTTGTTTTGATGTCACATCATATCTGATACATACAACACTGTCTGTCCGGATGTTCTCCTCTACATGTCGCATTTCTCAAACGATTCTTGTGAAATTTTGTGAACAGGTTCGATAATTATATAGAATTATTTTGTCGAGTCAGTGTTTGGAAATTTTGAAATTTGAAAACAGAAAAAAAAATTGCGAGGTCTACATCTCACAGAGCCACTAGGTTCAATTTTGAGTTACATTTCCCGCGCTCAGATTGCCGTTACTTTACTGTTAGGCGCTGTGTCAAACCAACCTATTAAGCAGCGCTGAAAAGTTCAACAAAATGTATACGGTAGTAGTATAGACGAATGATGAGACGATTATCATATGACTCAGCCATCGTCTTTCCCTTATCCTTCAAGTTCAGATGCGTATCTATGATATATATGTAAATTCTGGACTATAAAAAAAGATGATAGTGTTAATTCTAAACTAGAAAAGCCGTAAATGGTTTAGAGGTTGTCAAATTGGTTCCTCCAGTCGAGTTCTCGCATCTTTAATATAATTGATTAATTTGAGCACCCACATTTTAGTTCCGTCTCAGTAGCGACGCACCCTAAGCTTATTGCAATCCAGTTCAGCTGTCAAAATCACGAAATCTTATATTCTTTTGGCTATGGTAAAGTCGTTAAACGACGTTTACCCTGCGTGAATAATCTGTCCAGCCAAACCTTTTAGATAGAATTCGTTGATAAAGTCCGCTGTTAATTAATTCATTCCATTAGTCTGTTGGTTTTCTTTTTAATTTGGTCGTTCTGTTCTAACGAAGCGAAGCTTAAAATGTCTAAGAAATGTACCTATTGTAAGGAAGGACTGATAATTACTGCATACGGCAAAACGATTGTGATGATGATATCCTGACCGATTTCGGCCTCAGCGAATATGTATCCTAGATACCAACATAAACTTATGCACTCTTGGGGTGTTGCTGTACCGCTCTTTCGTGCGAACGAAAACGACTGTACCTATTTACTATCGACTATCTAATGACTTTCATTCGACTAACTTAACGGCCAATGGAAATGCGCCGAAAGTGACAGAAAAAATACAGCATACAGGGTCTGCAAAGCCACTGTAGCGCATAGGGTATGTTCGCGGGAGCGAGGATTGATAATGCGCAAATGTTGCGCTTCCCTGCTAGCCCGAGGACGGTGCCGACAGGACCCTGCGGGCCTATCGCCATTTTATCGTCCTGGATAAGACATCCGGCACGTTCTGACAATTAGGCGAGTGCAAGAGTGACGGGCGTCTTACCCGCGATGTTAAGTGATGAATTGGCAATCATCATACGCCCGCTGAGCGCGTTCGCGGGCCATTGGGACTCAGCGCTCATGCGCCGATGGACGCAGCTTCATGTCCGCGGCACCTTTAATTCATAAGTTAGTTAAGTTAATGAAGGTGATTTATCACTAAGCATAAATTAAGATTTATAATTGTACTAGTAATACTTATGGGTGCAAGCCTGAAATAAATTATTTGAATTGAATTGAAAACAGGTCCTGTAGCCGAAGCTCGTAATATGGTTATGCAACAATTACCCGACAGCGAATCTGTTACATAGCCATCGAAATATAATAGGTATAGAAGAGTAACGTCAAACAAAACTGACGTAAAAATATGGTCCATTTTTCACGATTTTGAAACTAAAACGTTTTATATATCATTGGCCATCAAATATTCAAAATAGTTTAAATAGACTACTTTTTCACCAAGGTTTCATACTATTGCACCAATAAAAAAAGTTTTATCTGCCTTGACTGGTTAGAATACATTTGACAAGTGATTTTTATTTGTCACTAGCTTTTGCCCGCGACTTCGTCCGCGTATAATTCGTTCTCGCCTTAGAATGATTTGTTTTCATCTTTCTCAAGCTCAGGTGGACACCAGGAACTTAGGGGTGACATGTTGGAGAAGGAAAGCCACGAATAGATCGGACTGGAGATATTTGCTTGACCAGGCTAGCCTAGGGCCCACCCGCGGCTATAACGCCTCGGATGATGATGATGATACAATCTTTTACCCTTCTTTACACCCCCTTAAGAAATGGGTGCAAGCCTGAAATAAATTATTTGAATTGAATTGAAAACAGGTCCTGTAGCCGAAGCTCGTAATATGGTTATGCAACAATTACCCGACAGCGAATCTGTTACATAGCCATCGAAATATAATAGGTATAGAAGAGTAACGTCAAACAAAACTGACGTAAAAATATGGTCCATTTTTCACGATTTTGAAACTAAAACGTTTTATATATCATTGGCCATCAAATATTCAAAATAGTTTAAATAGACTACTTTTTCACCAAGGTTTCATACTATTGCACCAATAAAAAAAGTTTTATCTGCCTTGACTGGTTAGAATACATTTGACAAGTGATTTTTATTTGTCACTAGCTTTTGCCCGCGACTTCGTCCGCGTATAATTCGTTCTCGCCTTAGAATGATTTGTTTTCATCTTTCTCAAGCTCAGGTGGACACCAGGAACTTAGGGGTGACATGTTGGAGAAGGAAAGCCACGAATAGATCGGACTGGAGATATTTGCTTGACCAGGCTAGCCTAGGGCCCACCCGCGGCTATAACGCCTCGGATGATGATGATGATACAATCTTTTACCCTTCTTTACACCCCCTTAAGAAATGATTACAGTCAATATAACAGTCCCTAGAAATCCTATTGTCAAAACGAATCATTAAGTGCTTATTTCGGAATATCAAATGTACCGATTCTAGACGAATGAATCTCGTCAAAAACATTACATGTACATTGTGCAATGGTAAAACTCTCGCTACGCAGTTCTGCCGTAAAACGTTATCCCAACAGAGCGAGTTCTTCATGTAAGTATGATGACCAAAGGCCGGAAGCAACGCAGCAAGGCATGCGAGAATCACACAGAGCGGGCTTCTATTTGTAAGCCTGAGGGCCGAAGGCCTGAAGCAGAGAGGCGAGACACGCGAGGCTGAAGGCCGAGCCTCCCAATAGAGTAGATTCTTCATGTAAGGTTGATGACTGAAAAGCCGAAGGAGAGTGGCAAGGCATGCGAGGCCGAAGGCCGAGCTATGTCGTCGCCGATGATCCAATTGCCATATTAATGAGGGTAATTTATACTCCATTCGTTCGTTTTCTCGTGATGCCTAGACATATAAACAGACAGACAAACAGACAAAAATTCTAAAAACTGTTGGAACGTGTTCTGTTATCGATTATAAGTATCCCCAGCCAAATTTTTTTCGATTATCTTCCATGTACAGACGTTCGACCATCTTCAGCTTCATATATGTATAGATTAGTTAAGTAAATTTAGTCTTCTTGAACTTGATATAAATACCTACCCTACTCTTAACTTGGATAGTGTAATAAAAAATGACCCAATCTTGTATCTTCTTTCAATCTTATATCTTTAATTTATATTTATCAACGCACCTATTCTAAAATAGGATTTAACTATTAATAGTTTACTTATAATAGTTAACTATTATTAGTCTAAAATAGGATTTAACTATCAATAAACCTTACTCTCTCCTAAAGTATACCGCCAAGATGGAACGTGTATCGCCCCGAAAACAGCGACTAACGCAAAATAGCTAGTCGCTTGTGAGCACGTTCGCGTTTTGACGAAAGTAAGAAAGAAAAGCTGGCTAGCGAATCGAGCAAGTGGATGATGAGTGGACGTCAACACGATCGTGCTATCAATGCAGGTTGTTCCCGTCCAGTCTGAGTAAATTTGTGTCTTGCGGTATATTTTCACCTTGGTCTCACCTGCTTCATCTGCTAGTAGTTCTTGGAAAAATGGGCTCCTCATACTATCAATAAACTTCTACAGTGGTCCTATATACTAAACCTCACCGAAAATATCAAGCATTTGAGCAAATGAAACTTAAACTGGATTTAATTGTGGTAAATTTTGGTAAATCATGATTGGGTTGATTAACTTAAATTTAATCAAAACACATCAGTACTAAGATAAAAGTGAATTTATTTTCATCCTAGTTATTTATCCATGACAGAACGGAGGAAATTTAATGCCCTCCAGGTAGGTTTAGATTTCTTCGAAACGATTTGACCAATATTATTGCTTGTCCGTCAGTGTCAGTGAGAAAAGGCGGGGGTGAGTAAGGTCGCCAGAGCTCCCGACGATACCGACGATACGATGTTGAGAGCGAGAGACCTGCATTATGTCTCTAGCTGTTGATACACTGAATTCTCAAGTTAATAAAGGGTCGGCAAAGCGCTTGTGAATCTTTTGAAGCCGAAAGCGTCTGCTTACCATCAGGTAGGCCGTAAGCTTGTTTGCCTGCCACCGTCGTTGTATAAAAACGACAGTATGCAATTTCATGCATCGTCTCATCTTTTTCCTTATTTCTTGACAAGAAAAATCAAGCTTCATTAAATGCGTTTTTTGTACCTACACCCATTTTTTGTTGTGCATAACTTAAGATGTTATTAAAAAGCGTACTTAACTGTACGCTTTTATGTTTATTCTAATAAACTCTTTCCGAAACATATATTGCATAGCGTCATCCATCAAACAAATGTATGGGATTGTTGTAAACTGAATATTTTAATAATGAAAAGAAATATCTTCTAGCTTGCCATTTGTGTGGTTCATGC
Source organism: Notocelia uddmanniana (assembly GCA_905163555.1). NCBI lineage: Eukaryota > Metazoa > Arthropoda > Insecta > Lepidoptera > Tortricidae > Notocelia > Notocelia uddmanniana. The sequence continues at coordinate 25,518,690 of LR991059.1, read as the reverse complement.
ACCAATTAACAGTGCTGGTCGACACTTATAAAATAAGATCTGATGCCGGTAACTATTAAAATTTCATTATTTTCGTTTGACACAATGGCAACCGTTCAACTCTATGTCGGATAGTTGACTGACTGAATTGTGATCGGGCACTGAAACCTCACTGGAAACGTAAGCTCCGCCTTTGGCACTAGATTTTGTTGCACCAGTTTTGTGTTACTTATTATAATTTCGATGTGCATAGCCAATTAATTATTTTAATTAATTCACTAACCATACATAGCGCGTGGCCTGTTACATTGTAAGGAAAACTTAGTAAAAATAATTCAAATATTTTATTTTAAGAAATAGATGCGTATCTTGACATTTCGAGTCTCTTTTTCAATTCATTAATGTTGAAAAAAAATACATTTTAATTTATCCGATATTTTTATTATAAAATACGCAGGGTTTTTGTGCGGAAATAAATTATTTTCTAGACAAATACTCGGAAATGAAATCCTAGTCAGTAGATAATAACGGGAAATTGCAGTTATTTAATTTGTACAGTTATCTGTATTAAGAAAACTTACATCTGTACTCTATGCGTAGCAGCTCGAATAAGATCCCCTCTCCGAATCAGCCCGCAAACAGGTATTTTTATTAATGTTTTACCGCTGAGATACGATGAGTACAAGTTATTCCTTGTAATCTTTCCTCATTGGGTTGAGGTGATCACGTTAAATAGTTGCCAGTGTTGACGAAGTTCAGTGTCGCCCTAAGTTATTCGTAAAGATGTGGTTGACCAAGTGTACTGTCTTAATTGCTGTGATAAACTTTATAAGTGCTTATAAAGGTAAGTTATTTAAAGATATCTCATAATAATAAAGTAATCGTCAGAAAATAAACAAAATAACTTTTGTTTTTGAAATTTATGTCTGTTGAGTTTTTATTTTAGTTTTCTTTTATGAACGCCTAATGTAAACATTTTAAGCGATGATCTCAGGGAAAATCTACTTTATTAATTTCAATATTCTTCGGAATCATCGTGTCGAAATGATGTTATGTTAACATTTCTTCTTCTTCTTCGTCGATTCCTCACAGCTGAGGGTTGTGACCACCAGAGGAGCAGTTCTTCACCACCGTTCTCCAGACCCCTCTATTTTGGGCTAGTTGTATTGCCCCCTGGATGTTGACGCCCGTGGCATCGCGGATTGCATCTGACCATCGTGTGGGTGCTCTACCTCTGCTCCTCTTTCCTTCAACGCAGCCAACCATTATCAGCTTTTCAAAGCTGGACGGATCCTGGCGGGCTATGTGACCAAAGAATGTCATCACTCTCTGGAAGCATGTAGTCGAAAGCCGGGTGGTAATATGAAGCTCCTTTAATATTGATGCATTAGTGCGGCGTTCCGTCCGTAAGATGCCTAACATTCGTCGCCAGCACCACATCTCGAATGCATCAATTTTTGCTTTCACGCGCGGCTTCCATGTCCATGTTTCAGAAGCATAGAGAAAAATGGAAAAGATAAGTGTGCGCATAAGTCTGACTTTTGTGTTGCGGTATATGCTCCTGTTTTTCCATATCTTCTCCAAGCGCTTCACTGCAGTTTTAGCAATCTGCGATCTTCTGATGGCCTCTTTCATGCAGTTTCCGTCACTGTTGTGTTAACATTTAAACGTAATGATTTCGAAGAAATGAAATAATATTAAATTGTCCCACTCTTTTTGCTTCATTGACATTGTAGTAAAAATCTTTGACAAAAGCTGATAATAATTTCTGTATAAAGTGTCTAGAGATAATATTTTCTGTATAAGGAATCATGATTATGATCGTTGTCAATACATACTTATTATTTTTATATCTTTGTATAGCTACTTAGTAAAGGTTCAAGTTGCGAAGAGCCATGAAAGGCCAATCATCATTCCGTACTACCCTGTGCACCGTCGATTGACAATAATCACATTATTACTGAACCCCCAGAGATTTTTTTAGGGGAGGCAACTTTAACTAAGCACTTTTTCAGATTTAATTATTCTAAACTTATGTTTCTGTCGTGCTGACGTAGGCGCCGGCGGTGCGAGCAAGCATTCCTCTATGCAAGCACACAGAAATGGATACCCGCGTTCCCGTCCGCGCGTGGCAAATATATTTTTCAAAAAAATAAATAAGGATTAGGAGGTCAATTTTGTACACAAATCGAACTAGGCCCATAGTAAGCTCAATAAGGCTGCTCAATAAGGCTAGGCTAAGGGGTGTAATGGGTACTAGACGAAGATATATTTATATTTGATAGATATATACTTCAATAAATAGAAAACATCCAAGTCTCAGGAACAAATGCCTCTGCTCACCACAGAAACAAATGCCCTTACCGGGATTCGAACCTCTAGCTTCGGAGGCAGTGACACTACCAACTAGGCTAAAACAGGCCGACAATTGTGGTTTGAAATTACATAATTCGTTACTAAGGAAATTGCTGATAATTAAACCTGCTGCCAGACATAATTTTTAATAACAGCCTTTTATCCGACTTCAATAGAAGGAAGGAGGTTCCAAGATCGTCTTTATATTTGCTTTTTCGTAAGTCGTTTGATTATGTTATTTTATTGTTCTAAAGTAATTACTCTTAAGTGTTTCCGTATGCATTTGGTGGTCTGATGATGATGTCCGGGAATTTATTTATTTATTAAGGTTTGCCAACAGATGTAATACAATAAAAAATCTTATTTACAACAGATAATGAACTACTGCTAGAGTATTCACCCAATTACAGGCAAACACGGCATGCATTAAACATAGTAAAATCTATTACAAACGAGATAGGCATTTATGTTTAATGGGGCTTTCAGTATCATTATTTCGCATACGGGAGCGCCTGTCACCATATGTGTGTTATGCGTGGGTAAGCTAGATCGCGCGCGGTTCCGACTACGTCAGCGCGACATAAATATTGATTTAGGATTCTCAAATCTGAAAAAGGGCTCTAACTGAGCCCTGCTTCCTGTTAAGGAAAAATTTAGTTGCTGCGTATCGCCAGCTTTGTTAGGAGAGAAAAGACTGCTTTTGAGATTGAGAACAGAAGAGGAAATATGTTGGGGCACCTGATACGGCATGACAATTACAAAAAATCATAATCGAAGGAAAGATAGAGGGAATCAGAGGCAGGGGAAGACCGCCGAGACGTCCGTTTATAGATCAAGCCAAAGAGAAGGTCAAAGTAATGTCGTATCAGGAGCTCAAAGCAATGGCCGAGAACCGAACAGAATAGCGATTACGCCACCGACAAGAGCCAGACTCTTAAATATATTATGATGATGATGATGTATCGCAGACATTGTTGATTCTTGAATACAAATGAAAAGAAGTATGGAATCAAGCCATTATTCTGACTGTAGAATGCTCTATTCTAACCACTCTTGATGTAAATGTATTAAGATCTTGAACTTTCAGATGTGGCCACGGGAGACAACCTCATGTACCAGTTCTTCCCCGTGAACGGTACTTCAACACACTTTAAGGTTCATGCACGCAGCGACGCCCATATTGCACTCACTACGCTGCCTCGGGAGTCGAAACCTATGTATGAGGTATGTGGCGGCGATTTCGCGACACCCTGAATAAGCGCCTCGCGTCGACGTCCCATCGCGATACAACTTAATTTTAAGTAATAAAATAGTATATGTATGTTAATCTTTAAGGTATATGTAATATGGGCCTCAGATGCCCGAAATAAATGATGATTATTATTATTATACAACTTATTTATTTTTTGTCTTAGGTTAGGTTTTTTTACAAAACATTTATAAAAGTAAAATATAAAAATATACATACAAAAATATAAAAACATTATAAATAGCTAACCTAGCTTTGTCGGGCATGCCGCCGTCCCGAAGAGTCACTCAGGCATATTATTTCCGGTTGTGGTCATCTTAGGTTGTGGTTAGCACGGCGAGTACTTGCACAGACATAACTTGGTAGCCAAGATTATTCACCAGCAGCTTGCTCTTCTATACCGTCTTGTGGGCTTTGAAGTGCCGTACTATAAGTACACACCTGCGCCAGTTCTCGAAAATGGTCGTGCCACGCTCTATTGGGATCGATCTGTCATCACAGACAGGACTATTGTAGCCATTAACCAACAAACCTGATATCGTGCTGACAGATCGATCGAAGCGCCAGGCAGTGCTCATCACCATCCCCCATGATGAGAACCTCGTAAAAGCCGAGAAGGACAAAGTCAGCATGTACCTAGACCTGGCACACGAGGTAGCCGCCATGTGGGATGTTGATTCGACGATTATTGTCCCGATAGTTGTCTTTGCGAAGGTCTAATTGCGAAGAGTCTCGACCAACATCTTAAGAGACTCTCGCTAGATGGCTGGGTCAAGGGTCAGATACAGAAGGCGGTACTCCTAGACACGGCGCGGATAGTCAGGAGGTTCCTCTCTCTGTCGCCCTAACCACCGGTAGCTTAGGCCCCGCCTCGCTGCCAGCGGCACTCTAGGTTAGGTTTTTTATAATTCTTTTATATTTTGTACGTGTATCTTTATATGTTACTTTTATAAATGTTTTGTAAAAACCTAACTTAAGATAAATAAAGTGAATAATAATAATAAAGCCATTTATTTCCAATATATACAGAAATAGCATGCAACATAATCTTGAATAATAAATAATAATCTATCATATGTTTATACATTTTAGTGAATTCATTTCTAATTTCATTATTATCTAATTACTTACATTTTACTGAATTTCTTTCTAAGAGTATTATTATCTAATTATACATTTTACTAATTTCATTTATAATTATAAGTATGATAACATCATCGTATCACACATTATAACAATTATCTAATTATACATTTTTACTAATTTCATTTGTAATTATAACATCATCTTTTCACAGGTAATACTAATTCATAGTTACTTTAATAATTAAACTACAATAAATAATTATTATCGCATGCAATTAACAATCTCGTTAACTTTGTCACTGTGCTTAATTTCATATGAGTAAAAGGTTTTTTAATGTATTGTTTTGACAAATAAGTTCGTTTATAAGTATACGTATTATATTATAAGTATTGGTATTATATTATAATTATGTGTATGTCTGTTGTGTGCGTCTATTGGACTGTCCATTTGTGGACATAGGTCTCCTCCCTCCTGTTCAATTCTGCCCTATCGGCGGCTAGTCGATTTCAGGTTATGCCCGCCTCAGCGACGATGTCGTCTCGCCAGCGGCGGCGCAGGCGGCCCGGCGGGCGCGCGCATGCGCGCGGGTACCATTGCAGCAGTCTCTCGTTCCATCGTCCGTCTGTAGTACGAGCCGTGTGTCCAGTCTATCGCCATTTTAATCTGCACGCCATTTCCACTGCATCTATTATTTTAGTCTTATGATGAATATCTGGGACCCGGGTATGTCCTAAAACTACGACCAAGACCACCGGAGGATGGGCGACAGCATCCCTGGAGTGCGGTGGAGATACTGCGATCGCCAACCCGCATGCCAAGCGTGGCGATTATGGCACATACCCCCTGTAAATTTGGGGGAGGCCCATGTCCAGCAGTGGACGTCCTTTGGCTGATATGGTGGTGGTGGTGGATGAATCTGCGCATCTTACTTTATCTTTTAGTTTCAGGCCTAGCATGCTTCTTTCGGCTGATCTCTGAAACACTTTGATTTTGTGCACGATTTCTCTAGACAGCGGCCAAGTTTGACATCCATATAGTAAAGTCTGTAACAGGGATCCGTAATATGTGGTGGGTCTGTCAAGACGGATTACCTTTACTTACGTGTGAATGTTACTTGACGAGCCTGCTACTCGTTCACACTTGGTGAAATGCTCCGTGCTAGTCAGCAGATAGAAAGTCTCATAAGGGTGGGCAAGTTTCTTGAGGCTGCCGACTTTAAATGTATGGCGATGATCAGGGCGCCACACGTTTGATAACTTACTCCCAAACGTGAAGGAGTATGGATAGAGGAGTTTTATGAAGGTTTAATACTTAAAACAGCAGATCAAATTCACAACAAAACATGTAATAATGCATAAAGTACAAACGCGAGAGCGTTATTGTTAAGTCTTCCTTTACAGAAATTGTACTTATGGTCTACACTTATAAAATAGACAGGCAGGCTTTCTTAAAAGGTATAAGTAGTGACGTCTAAGGACGAACGTCTTAGCTTCTATGGACAGAATGTAGGCTCGAGAGACTTAACTTGGTTTATATGTTGTCAGGTAGTGAGGCTACATAAATTTCTAAAACTATTATTTACCCTAAAGCGCCAAGCGCAAGTTCCATAAGGGAGGAAAAAAAGCACTGGGACGAAGTCACCTGTTGTGAGCGCCTCCGACAGCTCGGAGCATCTCCGCACCAGCTGCACGCACCCAAGACTTCCCCGGAAGGTCGCCCAGCTCGTGGTGGCACGCGCAATCAGCACCGAGACACGCCCAGATGTCGGAATCGCGTCACGACGTTTGCTCAATCACCTACGCGAGTCTGGCCCCTCCAAGGTGCCAGCTTTGCGATCAATGAATATATTCACGACATTAAAAAAATGCACGCACGATCACAATCGGGAGCGCACAAAACTTCGTAACACACGCCAAAAGAATTTCACAATTTCTACACTACCTGGCAAGAAACGAAACTAGACTTCCGTGGATTCGTCCACTTGTTCGCGCTGTCTACCGCTGCAACATGGCGAAATTAGTTGTCACTAGAAAGAAAGAAATTAATTGAAATATGGCGTTCGCCGCAAGAAATAAGACAATTGCTCCATCGCGAATCAAATGTAAGTAAGCCACTCACCGCTTGTTCATTGTGAAAACACCTCAATGTGCTGCTAGATGATAGTGGATTATGTTTCCATACTAAGTTTAAAAAAATAATGGCCGATGGCCGAAGCGCATTTTGACCCCCGAAAGTGCGTGGTCTTTCGTTCACATCGTGACGAGGAGTGTGTCCGCCTTCCGCTGTTGACAGCTCCCTTCCTCCGTCATAGATTCAAGCCATGTCCAGTTATGCCAACCATCCAAGGAGAAATGGGCCTTTTACACAAAACCTTAGTTCGATCCGTATTTCGCCACAAAGCCAAAGCGAATTGCATATGCACCAACTTAACAAGACAACATCGATGGAGTTCAAGTTTCTCCACGCGCCCAACAGATGGCGTTGACAGTCTCAAACGAGATGTGGTTCGCACAAAAAAATTCTACTGTAAAATTACCGCTGCAGTTGGAGAAAAAAAAAATTCTTTTTTCAAAAAAATCTCAAAATTCAAAAGTGCTAAAGAAAGAAGAAGCCAATACTCCAAAAGAAGAAAATTTAAATACTCTTTCAAGAAAGCGCAATACCTTTTCCTAATCTATTGAGCTTAACCTAGCATGACCCCACATAAGGTCATCGACCCTTGACCTACATTCGAGTTACACCTAAAAGCGAACAAGATAAATGCGGTGTCGCGACAGGTCGTCACGGTATCACAATAGAAGTTTAGACTAAACTTTTAAAAGTTCTAAAGAAATTCATGAAAGATTAAAACTATCACTGACTGTACGTGAAGTTCTGTACGTTGACACAAAGTCCTGTGATACAACAATTTTAATTCACACGAAGAAACAACACTAGCCATGATATAGAATCTTCAGAAAGTATTGTCTAAGATTAAAACCAGCGCTTGTATATGTTGTTAAAACACATACCCGTGATAGACACCTATTCACTTTAATGCACAAAGTAGAAATCCGACAGATACCAAAGAGAACACACCTTTTCCACACAGGAATCCTCAAGTAATGTATTTTAAAATTTATACTAGATCTGTCTATATGACCAGAGTAGAGATAACGCAGCTTTAGAATTAAACCGTCATAACTCCAAAATGTGAAATTGTGGCAAATCGAGTTTAAAGTTAGAGCAATTGGTATGATTTACTTTTGAATATATATTTTTTGTATGAAATTGTGTTAGATTGATATTTTATCATATCTATTACATAGATTATAGTGTCTATTTTTAGACTCTGTTACAAGTAAAACAATGTCAATGTGATAAAGGTAGTAAATGGAGCTTGTAAAAAAACCTTAGCGACATATGCCGTTTTATGATGAAATAAAAATTCAAAATTAGTTTTAATAATGAAATAAGTCATAAAAATACGTTATTTTATACATTTTATGAAACTAGCTTTGTCTCTAACTCGTGTTATTGCAGTATAATACTAAATATTGTAATTATTTATGCAGGGTATCTGGGAATATCACTATTTAGCAATAGTTAATGTAAAAATATGGAAATTCAAATGAAATTAACTTTGAATACGATGCCTCAATTTTCATAATCTAGAATGAAAAGGTAAGTATCCGCGTATCACTTTATCCGCGTAGCTATAAGTAGAGCTTGTATTTAATAAATGAAATAGACATGAAGTGAGTATTTATTAATTATTTTAATGACTATAAGGCACTTTTTCCTTATAATAATCTTACAAAATTCTGCTTAATCAGCCTTAATAAAATCACAATAAAGAGATCAAGATACATTTTTATCAGCTTATATTTCTTTCTTAAAATAATTATCAACTTGACGATACGATTAATTTTACATCGAGATCGATCAACGCACTTTTCCTTATAATATCATCATGTAACTAAAATACTGACGGCATCAATTGACTTTCTTATCTAAATAAAGTAAACAGAAACTTTCTTCAAAATAAAAACTTGACACAGAACAAAAACGAAATGCTTACGATTAAGTACTTAATTCGACATCGAGATCAATCAAAACTGTTATACTACCTACGTATAGGTATGTAACATTAACAACACGTATTATAAAAATCATCACAGCGTAGCAAACATAAAAAAACATCTTAATAATGTATATAAACATTGAGTATAATATACTATGTACTTATAACTAGAAATACAACATTTTACAATATCGTATTATAGTAATCAACGTAGTAATTCGGTATGAGATTTTTTTGAATCAGTTCACGTAAATCTTTTATTTTATTTTGTCCTAATTTTTGTTTTTCGCTGTACAGTCCATGTAAGTAAATATCCGATGTATCAGTCATCTTTTTTCTTTTATTTCGCACGATCAATTTGTAGTACTCTTCTTGTTCATAAGAGTCTTTATAGTAGAATGTGTACGGATCTTCTTTAGTGAACTTTAGTACCTTGATATCATTCCAAATTACGTTTCCACCTTCGTCGTTTACTTTATAATTGTAGCCCCATTCTTTTTGCAACAACTGCAAGTCCTTGAAAAAATCATAAGTTAGTTCATGGACTACAAATGTAATAAATGATAGGTTAAATTTTAAAAATGATACGAAAATAAATAAGAATAGGTACACGTAATATTAATAGATCGAAAACAATTTGATACAGTATGCGAATAAAAATAAAATGACATTATTTATAAACAATGTTTTTGGCTACTTACTAAGTCTTTAAAGTTTAACTCAAAATTGTTTGCAGGATTTCCGGAATCTATATTTTCATTGTTAATTGTTTTACCACATTTTGCTGGCGGTACCTGAAAACAAAATAAATAATGTAAACAAAATATCCACGAATTTTTTAAACAAAATTATATAACGATTGGTCTAGTTAATTAGAAGTAATTATGTAGGATAATATTATATTAATTTATTATAATATTACATTACCTCAATACTCTCATCAGCGACATCTTCTCTGTTTCTCTTTTTCACCGGGGCTCCAGCCATCCGCAGCATTTCTTTTATTCTTCGACTCATGCTAAAAAAAATTGGCTTTATCAGTTGGTGGCCCATATTATCATGTGCAAACGAACTAAACTAAGATAATTATAAGGATAAAAACCTACGGTAGGTACTAAATAGTAAACGTGGTCATCGTGCACATTGTACCTACATACATTCAAATCGCACTGATGGACACGTTTACTACGTACCTACGATAAGCGTGTACCTACATCGTCGGTGGGTGACTACTTAATGAAGAAAAATGGCTTTCATAGCTAATATTTTAAAGAAATAAACATAAATAATTCTCAGAAACGGCGTGTTGTTGTCGAGAGAAACTACTTAACTCGAAATAAATAATAGTGTTCTACCGTTCCTTTTACAATAAAGCGTGTCATCTAGAAATACTACTCTAAATGTGTATTTTTGCTAGTACTAAACTGATTTATATCTAAATAGATCAAAATATTTCGATGAGTATTATTACTTAAACGACATAACCCGAATTGCATCACTTACTTTCTTTTAACATTTTGCTCTAAAGTGAATCAACTCGAAATATGCCTATCTTGTAATGAAATAACTCAAACAAACATACCTTATATTTTATACAGCACAGCGATATCTCGTAATGTGCCCGAACAGCGACGTCCTGCTTATTTGCTTGTCGGATCATAACTGAAGTTAGCCACTTTAGCACACATTGAAACGCGTGATTTGAGAAAAAGTGAAACGCACTAAATCATGCTATCTCTCTTGTTTACGTTAGTTTCGCGGGTCTGAGAAAGAGACCGGGTAAAGCTATCAGAATTAAAGCGTTTTAACACAAAAACTCAATTTTCGGCAAATTTGAGTTATGACGGTTTAATTCTAAAGCTGCGATGGACATGTTTGTAACCATAGTTTAGGAAACGCGCGATAGGTTAAGCTGCTTTGAACTTAAGTATCCACTTAAACCTTGTGTTATTACTGAGCGAAGTAATTCGGTCCTTATCTTCTTAATAAGAAGGACGCGCCAAATTTACAGGTTTGTACGACTTGCAAATTTCGCACGAATCAACATAGTCCTTAACATCCTGGAATAAAGTAGGCCAGTAATATAAAGTTGCAATTCTAGAATGGGTTTTAGCGACACCAAAGTGACCTGCAGTAACATCGTCATGAAATTTGGAAAGAATATCTTTACGATCCTCATAAGGCACTACCACCTTCCAGTCGAATTGAGCTGTTAAGCGATATTTATTCTTCGAGAGTCGCAAGAGTTTGTCATTCTCAATATTTGACGGTGGTCTCCCTGGCGCTCATTAAATATAAATTCTGGTGATACCTACCGCTCTGGCCATAGCCGAACACATGACCCCATGTCTTGCCCATCGCTAGCTTTAGCCGAGCATTAATGTAGACTCCACAATATTACAGTGGCCACTGTAATATAGTGGCCACTGTAATATAGTGGAGTCTACATTAATGCTCGGCTAAAGCTAGCGATGGGCAAGACATGGGGTCATGTGTTCGGCTATGGCCAGAGCGGTAGGTATCACCAGAATTTATATTTAATGAGCGCCAGGGAGACCACCGTCAAATATTGAGAATGAGCTAAATAAAAGGCACCAACTGTTATATAAAAGTCAATTTTATTTAACTACACCAAGATGTATGTTTGACACAACTGTCTGTGAGGAACAACACTGCTATCACTTAAATTTTTAAAGGTAGTAACTGTCTAGATTAATGTTTGTCTAAACTTCACTTTAAAATGTTCACACACGTTAACCATAGTAATAAAGGATAAATACCGGCATGGTGCGTCGAGCCAAACCTTCGCCTCCGTTGGACTTTAAACTGCTGCTGACTCCACAAAGAGTACCACGAGCTTAGCGTCCAAGTTCTCGGCTTGTAGATTGGGCTCAACCCAATAGGGCAGCCATAGTTAACACTGAGTACATATGTGGTTGACTGACCACTGGCTTAGCAGACTTAAGCAAACGTCATAGTATATCTAGACAAACAAAACAACCCACATAAGATTACTGAGCGAAGTAATTCGGTCCTTATCTTCTTAATAAGAAGATAAGGACCGAATTACTTCGCTCAGTAATAACACAAGGTTTAAGTGGATACTTAAGTTCAAAGCAGCTTAACCTATCGCGCGTTTCCTAAACTATGGTTACAAACATGTCCATGTCCATGGGCGTCCCCACTTCCACGGTTCTAATTATGAATCTAGCTATACCTATACCTAGTTGTGTATCGCTACGATACTCACCTATGCTACGTTATCTAGTCATGCATTTACCTAGCAAACTATATTTAAAGTATGCACTTATTTCTTAAAATTTATACTATTCAATAAACTAACACAATCGTCGGCCGTTGCGAGAGTGTATCCTAATATTGAGGTCGACTGTATATTCCGGGAATTTCGTTTGAGTGGATAATAATTGCCTATAGCAATTACCTAGGAAAGACTACGCTCCTATATTTAACTCATCGAATAAAGTTTCTCAATTTATGTAAAATTCCATGTTTGGTTGAACATTGAACAACGCAATGTATAGATACGGTTCGTTTATTACCGGAAAATACCTACACGGATTATTTGTTAATCAATAGTCATCAGAACACTTCCAAGCAACATGAATCTGTCAAACATTCAGTCAAACACGAGTCTGCACACATTCGAACGTCGCAGTATAGTAACGTTGTTACCCTTGTGAACGCCAGTGCGTCACAAATACCTACAGACAGGAGTGACTCTAGAAGCGTTATCATTAACTACAGAGAAAACACGATGCACCAACTCGTATAACCTTAAAACAATCTTTATAAGATACGTTTAAGATACCTAGTTATTCTAAGACAAATATATAGCGTCACAAATACCTACAGACAGGAGTGACTCTAGAAGCGTTAACATTAACTACAGAGAAAACACGATGCACCAACTCATATAACCTTAAAACAATCTTTATAAGATACGTCTAAGATACCTAGTTATTCTAAGACAAATATATAGCGTCACAAATACCTACAGACAGGAGTGACTCTAGAAGCGTTATCATTAACTACAGAGAAAACACGATGCACAACTCATATAACCTTAAAACAATCTTTATAAGATACGTCTAAGATACCTAGTTATTCTAAGACAAATATATAGCGTCACAAATACCTACAGACAGGAGTGACTCTAGAAGCGTTATCATTAACTACAGAGAAAACACGATGCACCAACTCATATAACCTTAAAACAATCTTTATAAGATACGTCTAAGATGCCTAGTTATTCTAAGACAAATATATAGCGTCACAAATACCTACAGACAGGAGTGACTCTAGAAGCGTTATCATTAACTACAGAGAAAACACGATGCACCAACTCGTATAACCTTAAAACAATCTTTATAAGATACGTCTAAGATACCTAGTTATTCTAAGACAAATATATGTGTGTAAGCACGTACATAAAGATATATATGGATAATAAACACGACAGGAAAACGAAATTGTAACCCGTTAAATAAGCACAGAAATATATAAAGAATAATATTATTACAAGATGTTACCACAGTAACTGAGATTTAACCATAGTTTAAAAGTACCGTTTAACCGGCCCCGCAACGAAGTTAAATAGTTATGGGTCGCATATGAAAATATATCCTACATGCTAGACACAACCTACCATCTGGATCTAAACTTTAAGACAGAGCGATAAGGTCTATTTTAAGTTTTAATTCTAACTAGTTTTAAATTGAGAATAGAAAACAAACAAAAATACCCGTTTGTTAAAAAAATGACACTAATGCTTGCCTATTGTGTACATTGTAAGATATTTTTATGCAAGTTGACCAATTATGAGTCGTCAAACAGGGATCCATTCTCAAGAGAAATGATCAGAAGAGATTGGACCGCGTTCCTCAACAAACAATTAAAAACAATTCCTCTAACCTTCCAACCTCGAGAAGCACAGCCTTCAAACTCTGACATGAGACAGCCTCGACAGACACCTCCTTCGACACGAAGCCGACGAGTGATCAGCCTTCAATACTCCATCCAGCTATCCTTCGCAGACCTGAAATTCGTCATCGACAGACAATCCTGAGATGAAAGTGTTCGCTTTAGTGTTGTCAAGTGAAATGCCTTTGGCAGATTTAAATTGTTGTTTAAGTTCATCTACCGTATTGCTAGGATTTACATCTAGGCCTCTTGCTTGTAACTCAAACAGTAGTTCGTCCTTAGTGAGGGTATCAACTTCGATTTGTAGTGCCATGTTTGACAAGTCAAGTTAGTGTTTACACTTTATATAAAAATAAAAGAGATAAGTAAAAACAGCCGTTTACAATTATCTACACTTATATTTTCTATTTAGTAAGGTAAGATAGGTTTAATACCTATTTAGTTATATTAATTTGCTTTATGTAGAAGCAGAAGAAAATATTCCTAAGTTTACAAAACAGAAATGTATTTATAAGGTAAGTTCAGTAAAACTCAAATGTCTGTTTGACAGCTAGAATAGTTACAACAGTATTATTATTGTGTTCAGTTGGAACACCAGTAGTTTCCTTCACACTACAGAGCAAAGGTTGAAATAATTACACATCCCGCAGACATAGAATAAATATTAAAATGTTTTGACACAATGAACAGTCAATATCAATATATGATACAGCTTATGTAGTAGGTTTTGTTGTTGTAACAATGTATATTAAGTATTTAGATAAGCCTCATATAAACCAAGCCAAGCAATGAATATTTATTAACAAAAAAAATCACCATACACCCAAAGCCGTCAGAATGAAACCAGAAACCTCAAATTATGCCACACGATGGGCCGCCAATTGTAACAGGGTTCAGTATGTCGTGGGTCTGTAAAGACGGATTACCTTTACTTACGTGTGAATGTTACTTGACGAGCCTGCGACGCGTCCACACTTGGTGAAATGCTCCGTGCTAGTCAGCAGATAGAAAGTCTCATAAGGGTGGGCAAGTTTCTTGAGGCTGCCGACTTTAAATGTATGGCGATGATCAGGGCGCCACACGAGATCTGGTTCGCACAAAAAAATTCTACTGTAACAAGTCGGTGTCACTACTGAGTCCATAGCTTTTTTCTTTAATCTAATATCCATTTTTGATTTGAAGATGTGTTTCAGTGACCAGTATGAGCACCAAGCCTTGTTGTAGAGTAAATTGTGGTCTATTGTCGAGTAGTCTCCTGCTTTATCTACCGATTGTTGAAAGTCCAGTGTTTTTCTAATTCTATTCAGAATAATTGTTGTAAACAGCTTGTACGAGTATGTGGATTACAATAGGCTTATAGGACGAGAATTATTCATATTAAATGGGTCTCCTTTTTTAAATGTAAGTGTTATTATGACTTGTTTCAAGAGGGGAGTCAGTGGCTCGCGTATAGCTTTCAAGATGTCATTCATTATTCTATCTTCACCAGGACTTTTCATTGTTTTAAGTGTGTTTATGGCACTATGAATTTCGCTTTCCAATAATGGCGCTAATTTTTTTTGCGATGGTTGACTCGCTGTTGAGGGGTAATGGTAGTCTTGGTTTTCATAACTGCCCGGCTAGCACCACTTGGCGCGCGAGCTATCTCACGCGCGAGATAGACAATCCGTCTCTTTCTGTGTGTACCAATTAGAAAGAGGCGGATAGTCTATCTCGCGCGTGAGATAGCTCGCGCGCCATGTTATGCTAGCCGTCCTGTGTAAGTTTTCGTAAAATGATGTGACTATCTTAATAATGCTGTGTCTGTTTGTTTGCAAAAGTCCTGTGTGATCTTTTAACGAAGGTATCCAGTTTTTGTGTTCTTTTAGGCGTCTATTTCCACTTTTGCCAGATCCTCGTTTTGAAAACTCCTCTTCTATAATTGACATTTTGTGTTTAAGTTTATTCCTTTTCATTTTCTTATGAATTTTGCAATAAAGTTTAAGCTTTATTTTTTCTTCAGGTGATTTAATTTTTTGTGTTTTTAATGCAGTTCTTTGGATTATTGAATTTTGAATATCCTGGGTTATAATAGAGGTATTCTCCTTGCGAGAGGATTCCAGCGGTCGTTTCAAGGTGCAGTTGTTTATTGTATTATTTATGTTTGTGTTATAGTCTTGTATGTTGGTATAATTAACTGGCTCTACGGACTCTACAAATATGTTTTTGAGCGATTCTTTTTCTATAGAGTTGCAATCTCTTTGTTTTTCTTTAATTGTTATCCTGGATTTCTTGTCTTTTTGTAATATGCTGTAAGTTGCCCGTATTAGTCTGTGATCCGTAGGATGTGTGGTATTTATAACTTCTAGATTTTTTATAGTTTCAATGTTTTGATTTCGTGTAATAACAAAATCTATTTCATTCAATGTCCTTTCGTCTGGTGACTTCCACGTCTATCGGAGCTTTGATTTTTTCTTGATGTGGGGTGTTCATTATATAAAGTTCGTGTTCCAAACAAAAGTCAATAAGGGTTTTGCCTCGATGGTTTCTGATACCGTATCCCCATGGTCCCACGACTGTGCTGTCCTCGGGAGTCGGTAGTCCTACCTTAGCATTAAAGCCACCTAATAGTATTTAACTGTTTGTTGTTTAAAATTAAGTCATGCTATTCTATCAGATATGGCTTTTAAGTCGACCATATATTGTTTTTATTTCCCCAGTATACATGAGCATATAGTCTTTATTTTCTTGGATTTCAGTACAATACAATACAATATAATTACTCTTTATTGCACACCTTACATAATAAATCATCATACAATAAGAATGAACAAAGATACAGGGAGACAGAGGTAAAACAACAGACGAACTTATCGCTAAAGAGCGATCTCTTCCAGACAACCTTTGGGTAATGGAGAAATGAAATGTAAAGCTGAGTAGGTGGTGCAGAAAACTTTCGTGAAGGTGATTAAGATTATAAAACAACACAAAACTCTACAATATAATATATAAATAAATATAATATACATACCTACTCGTACATAAATAAATATACAAATATACCTACACATATTAAGATAACAATATATAAGTAATATAACAATGGCATAGTGTAAGAATTAATAGTGTCAGGCATGAAAATTAAAAGAAATCTACAACAGACAAATCTCAAATAATTTGAAACATAAGAAGGGGGCGATAAATAATACTCTTTAAGTTGGGATTTAAAAATCGCAATCAATTTAGCACGTCTCAAATCAACAGGAAGGGAGTTCCAGAGCCGAACAGAGTGGAATGTAAATGAACAGTTGTAAAATTTGGACGAGGACGATAAAACTGTTAGGGGCAAGTTTTGAGGGGACCTAATGGACTTAAAATAACTGAAACGTTTTTTTAGATAGCGGGGTGTAGCTGAGTTAAAAAGAATACTATAGAGAAGAGAAAGGATGTGGAGGTTACGACGATGACGGATAGAGAGCCACTTGAGTTGAGAACGAAAGCTAGAGACATGGTCATATTTGCGTAACCCAAATATGAGCCGAATGCAGACATTTTGAATACTGCATTCGGTGCTGCTCTTTAGATAAATCGAGATAGGAGATGTCAGCATAATCAAGGATAAGATGCAGCAACGTCTGCGCAAGCGTAACTTTATTGGCGATGGGTAAGAAATTACGAAGCCGTCGGAGAGAACCCAGTGCAGCAAACATCTTCCTGCTTTCTTCACTCACTTGAGGCACCCAAGATAAGGAACGGTCTATGATTACTCCAAGATTTTTCACTTGAGAAGAAAAAGGAATTAGAATCCTCTTTTTTCAATTTCATCTAGTCTTTTTTCTTGTTTCTCCGTTTGGTTGCGTAAGGTATCCAATTCACCGCGTAAGGGATGATTCACAGTAGACCGTTCCGTGTCCGGGCCGGCCCGTTTTCTATGACAGCTAACGCAACGGCCGGCGTATTTCTCTAGAAGAAAACGGGCTGGCCCGGACACGGAACGGCCTACTGTGAATCATCCTTAAAGTACCAAATTTTTCGTACAAGCTGCTAATTATATGGGCAGGATTTTTTTCTTCCGACTTAGCTATGTAAGTTTCCATGCTTGTAAATCTTTGCTGCATTTCGTTTCGCATTTCCAGTATGAGTTTTTTAATCCGTTTATTTTGATGCTTTTTATATTTTTCCGCCTTCTAGCGATATTATACGGAAGGAAACTTTATGACATCAGTTAGGCTCTCCTGTTCAGATAGATCATTAAGCTCGTTAGTAAACGGTTTTTGTAGGAGTCCTGCTATGTGTCACTAGATGTCGCTGATAAACACATAGTCATTATCGTACTCGTACCTAGATGACCGGCAATAAATTGATTTTTAGGTTAGGTATTATTTGTGTTTGCGTCCTAGTCCGCACTTTTTTAAAATAACAATGTCACACTTTTAAGTATTTTGTCCGTTTAAGCACGAATTTGTCCCAACTGTATTTTGCTCCATTTTATAATTTATCACCGCTTATTTTGAAATGTTTGTTTATACACACGATTTATTGTCTGTTAGGCGTTCATAAATTCACTTTTTTATTCGTAATATTCTTGGAATATAATTATTTTTATTAAAAAACGACGGATACCATGTAAACATTGGCACAGTGGCGCCACTCCATTATGTTCGTTTACCATATATATTTATAACTTATTTTCAGTTCATTATCGGTGGCTGGACGAATACAAAGAGTGTCATAAAACGGAAAACCTGCTTGCCATGGGAGGAAGAATTACATCGTACTCCAGGAATCTTGAGCGGGAGCGAGTACCGCGGCTTCTGGATGCGGTGGGATAACGCCACGATTATGGCGGGGCACGAGGGAGAAGCCAAACCTTTCATGTCTTGGATTGATCTTGAGCCCATACCTGTTTCGTACTTGGGCGTGCATACTGGCTATGGTTCGTCTGGGATGTGGGAGATTGGTATGTCATTTTTTATTTATATATTATTTCTATAAAATATTTATTCATGCAACCAGAAAATATATAGAAAAATGCTTAACCAACATGATTTAAAATTATAAATAAAAAAGACTTACTTATGTCAAACTAAAACAGGCCCTTGAGGCATTGTACATACCAAGGATGCGGGCAGTATTTCCTCGCTGTATCGCAATGTTGACATATTGGGCGACTAAGTCGCTAGCTCTTCAGTCACCTAGACGCTTCGCAGTTTCTGTAAATATCTTGCGCGCGCTGGGATCCCTAAAGATCCGCTAAAAAGCACAAAATTGTACTCTCTGCCAATGCCCTTGTATTTATTACGCTTTGCAATTTCGGCGTTTTCCCTCTCTGCACCCTTTTACTGTAGTCCATTAGAGGTGGGTCGGTGCCAGTGTCTCTGCACAGGTAGCATCCAACACCAACATCCGTCCAAACCTCCAAGGAATTAAGGACAGACCATGACGTTTCGTAGCATGCCAGTCGGCTCAAGAAGAGCCGGCCCATTGAGATGTTGCAGGCAAGAGACCGGCAGATTATGTCATTACGCGTGGCATGCCTTGAAAAACGGCCAGCACTTATTTGACAACACAATCTATGCAGTCCACGTCTTTTTTATATTTATTTTTTATTAATAATGGGATTGCTCTTGGCCAGCATCTAGCCGGGGGGCAAAGATGAGGCCGACGATGAAGCGAGCTCACCCAAAAGATGCCTATTGACAGATACATAAGGGCCTTAAAAAGGTCTAGGTTATATGAACTCGGAAATACAGACGCCGGCAGAGAATTCAAAACCTTAGAAGTGCGCATTATAAAAGAAGATGCAAAGCGCTTGGTTCAAATTAGGGGAATTTCGACCAGGTAAGGATGGTAGCCAGATGTACGTCTGGATGCCCGATGGAAGAAGGGGGAAGGTGGTATGAGTTCATGGAGCTCCTGAGCACACTCACCGAAGTACAGTTGTAGAAGACGCACAGACCACAAGAGCATATATGTGGGGTAGATACCGCGACCTACACGACGGTATTTGCTACTACACTACATCTGAATTCACGAAAACTACGTAGCTATTATGATCGCGTTTTATGATGGACAGATAGCATTTTTATTTGTCTCCTACTTGCTACATACAACATAAAAGTGGTCACGCGAGTGATAAAAATACCGCGGTTACTAAAACTGCGTTTTTCATAGGTGCATGTAATATGCCTAATTTGAAGAATAAACTACTTTAATTAATATTCACTTCTGAATCTTGAAACTTGTTTTACACACTTTTAAAGTAAGAGAAGAGCTAGCGACTTCCTCGCACAACATATCAGCATCGCGCTACAGTGAGGAAATGCCGCCAGCATCCTCTGTACAATGCCTCAAGGAGTTGTTTTAAGTGAGTTTTTATTTAATTTAGGTTATTTTGGTTAAGTATTCCTGTATTACATATTTACATACTTGCATACGAAAAGTGCAAGTTAGATAAAAGTAAAATAAACTGATTACAGCGTTTTTCTAAAATCCTCTGCAAGTTGTTGAAAGTTTGTTTAAGCAAGTATTTATAAGGTCAGGTAAAAACTTGCTAAACATCTTTGTTCCTTTAAAATATTTATTTGTTCCCATTAGGAACTAAGGTGTCTTACATTGAGAAGCCTACCTTATCACCAAGTGGATTCTAAAACTACTCATCAACTTTCAGATAATTTACGAGACAGCTCGGGGACCAAAGGTATTTATCTTAATGGTTTTTAATACTCTTTTTATAATTTAAGTACACCTACTCATAGATATAAGCTTCAAAACATCTTAGCAATATTACTATGTACAAATATGAAGTAGTGTTAATAAGACCATTTTATCCTTGCAAATATTTTTAACTCACGTATTTAAAAAAAAAACGGAACATATGTACATTTGTACAAATCAGAATATACAAAAATGGAATGAAGTAGCCCTAGTATTAAAAACAATATACAAATGAATTTTAGCTGTGAGTACTGGAGACAACACGGATTACCAGTTTTTCCCGATATCGAGCAGTTCGGTGAAATTTAAAGTACGCGCCAACAGCGATGTTCACGTGGGGCTGTCATCGGAACCATACGTATCGGACCCCATGTATGAGGTATACATACTAAAATTCGTGATAATTCTTCTTGATTTTTCTTGTCGGCCTGTTTAGCCTAGTTGGTAGTGCCACTGCCTCCGAAGCTAGATGTCCCGGGTTCGATTCCCGGTAGGGGCATTTGTTTCTGTGGTGAGCAGAGACATTTATTCCTGAGACTTGGATGTTTTTCTATGTATTTATGTATATATCTATTAAATATGTCGTCGTCTGGTACCTATAACACAAGCCTTATTGAGCTTACTGTGGGACTAGTTCGGTTTGTGTAAAAAATTGTCCCAATATATATATAAATATATATATTTTTTTTTTATTCTTATCAAGAAACAAAATTTATGAAAATATTAGACGAAAACATCACGCTGTATTTTATCTTGTTCTTATTTCCCGACAAACCTTGTTTCGTTTTTGATATTAAACTTGCTTATTTGACTATCAGTCAACATCACTATTGCATAAGTACCTGCTTTGTAATAAAGTCCAATGAAGATCAAAGAAAAAAATATAGCATATATAATTTTAGCATAAAGGATTTCCGAGTTTGTTCAGATTTTGTGTTTTTGTTGTTTCTTTTTCTGATTGTCTGTTATCCACATTGCTTATGAACAATATTATAAACGCTTCAGGAAAGACAAATCAATTGCATAAGGGATGATTCACAGTAGACCGTTCCGTCTCCGGGCCGGCCCGTTTTCTATGACAGCAAACGCAACGGCCGGCGTATTTCTCTAGAAGAAAACGGGCCGACCCGGACACGGAACGGCCTACTGTGAATCATCCTTAACTGCTAGCTATTTTGTGCGAAATCAATATTATTATTATAGTTGCTGGAGATCTCGTACTATTGTCACTGCGTCGAGGTACGAAGTGGCCCGAAATCTAATTGGTTGACTGTACTAAACCAGTTTTAAGGTGTACTTATCTTTCTAGGTGATCATCGGCGGCTGGGGAAATACACAGAGCGTACTTAGAAAAAAACAATGCTACCTGAAACATGAAAGAGTCGAATTAGCTACATCTCATTTGTTGAACCAGAACCAATTTCGTGGCTTCTGGGCAAAATGGGATAACGGTCATATCCAGGTCGGAAAAGAAGGCGAAAATGAGCCATTTATGTCCTGGCAGGATCCGAATCCTATAAAAGTAACTTACGTAGGTTTCAACACCAGAGTTGGTTATAGTGGCGCTTTTAAGATTATAAGTAAGTCAACATTCATAATCGAGCTTATTACTCGTATTAGACTTCCAAAGCTGTGGGCTATAGCAAATCGCCGGGAGCGAATTTTTTTAATTTTCATTTGCATAAAATGTATTTTCTATTATTATTATATTTATCTCTTTGGTAGTTTTTAATTCATTATTATTGCACGAAAACCAAAATAATTTTAAACAGGGAATTCAAAATTATTGATTCTAATTTCTTGCTTACGACGATGTGGCGGCGAAATATTTCACCGCACCGAATTCAAAAATATGCTCATAGTGGGGTATGGACAACAGTTAAATAACAAGTTTTTCCTGCTATGCGCCAAATACATATTCTCGGCGCCTTATGACGACATTTATGCTTTTAGGTACAGAATGCCCCAATGTATTTAAATAATAACGTTTGGTTCTGATTTAACTTTGTGAACACGTTTCAGATGAATCACGAAACAACGCAGAAGAAGGTAGGTTTCTTTTATCTTTATTTGTTTTACCTACCAGTAAGGTTTACTGAGAGTCGAGGCATGAGGCATAATAGGTGTCGCGTCTAGAGTCTTGAATAGGTTTCAAGACCCTTGTGGCGCCACCTATGTCTCATGCCTCTGCTCGGAAGAATAAATTGCTCTAAATAATTAATATAATAAAATGTTATAACTGACGATTCTAAAGTGTTTGTTGCTAGGCCTATTTGAATAAAGAATATTTTCACTTTTGATTATTACGTACTAGCCGCCCGCGACTTTGTTCGCGTAGATTTTAGATGATAACAAATATATAAATGTCCGATACTGGTAACCTTTGTGAAAAATTATTACGAAGATATTCAGACACACAGAAGAAAATGGGGATACTGAACATTATTCCATAAGAAGGTAACATTGGCACTTTTAACGCCTACCAGACTATTAGATAGAAGAAGGAGAAAGACAGGCGGAGTTCAAGACTCTGGCCCCAAATGGAATGTTTTAGAAGGTAGGGTTTAAGGCATACCCAAAAAAATACCAAAACCTAAAATACCAGCCACCAGCCAATACTTAATGCACGTAAGTGAATTCAATCATGCGATTAGTACTTTGGTGTACAGACATGCTAAATGAGAGCGATGAAATATATTTTTTATAGAATGAGCAATTCTCTACATAATTGCTTAATAAGCTTGAAGAAAATCATAAAAAACATAGACTTTTGATGTGCTGATAGACTACTGACAACATGAATCGCTAAATATTGGAACAAAGTTTGGTACACATAATTATTGTGTTATAAAAGGGGAAAACATAACGTGAACATATTCGTAGTCACAGGGTAAAAGTTAGGGAAAAAATAAAAAAATAAGCTGGTCACCTTAGCGTAAAGCCTCTTTAAAAACAACATTAGCGGCATTTCCTTTGGAGGCTAAGATGACCAGAATGTTGGCAGAAAACCCTGTAATATGTGACGTAAACTTGACCGTGAAAGAAACAATCATCTCCTTAATCAATGCCTGCCATTTTCAGACTTGTGAGTTAAGAGGGAATTAGATTCTTTTAAACTCGAACGGGTAGTCTGATAGAACTAACGGTATTCTTGGAATAAATGCCTTGCGCGCAACATGATAAACATTATAGCTTCGACAACGTTTTTAGGATTCCGTTCCCGAATAGTCCAAACGGAGCCCTATTGCTGTCACCCGCGTGTCTGTCTGTTTCTTTACATGTATTTTTCTTGATTATTATATAAAATATGTAGTTTTTAAAATGAAAAATTCAACGTTCCTCATACAAACTTCATCTTTTGTTATATTCCCTTAGCGGAAGAGTTCCAAAAATTCAGGTTTTTTGATTTTAAACATTTCACGAAATTTTAAGTTTCTAAGTCCAAAAAATTTACGTTTCCTGTACATACATTTACGTATCTCTTGTTTTACCGCCTTAGAATTGGGGCTTGCATTTTGAAAAATCCTTTCTTTATCCCTTGTCTACCTAAATTATAAATGTAACCGTATGCGTAAAAATTTATGCTATAGCGTAAGTACGATGATGAGTAAGTCAGTCGGTACTTTTTATTTTATATATATATATATATGTTTTTATAAAGATATGTTTGAAACAAATTCCAGAGATACCAACAGGAATGACCCCCTATTACACATTCTTCCCAATATCAAGTCAATCGCTGCATTTTAAAGTACGCACTTGGAGTGATGCCCATGTTGGCCTCACCACGGGCCCTATGCGAACCGATCCTATGTATGAGGTACGTATTTAAAAAGTATTTTATAGATCTATGAATAAATTCCGTGCAATATGTGACATTTGTAAAAGGTTAGGCTGTGGAGGTTACGGCTCCCACTTGCCTATAAGATGAGTTCTGCAGTCTGCATTTAGAGTAGCTCGAGTATTGGTTGATAATAAATCTGTAAGCTTGCTAAGAAAATAAAGATGAATTGCCAGCAACGGGTGGACAATGGTTGAGTATGATTCACAGGAATGAGACTGACAGTTCCATCTTACGGCCTTATTACACTGGTTATTTACGAGCTAATTGCAAGAGACACGAAGCACGCAAACCAATAAGCTTTTTGCACAATCGCGGCGAGCACGCTGCAGGCCAACTTACATAGGTATTGGTTCGCTACGCTTGCAAACCGCATTGAATTCGCTCGTGAGATAAAATCTTCAACTAGTCATGTTCATTGTGTTATTTATCTGCAGTGATCGTTACTTTTTTAGCATTTTCGGTGCAGCGTAGGCGTGTTAACGGAGTTGGTATGGACAAATACAATTTAAACGGCTAATTTAGATTAATATTAACGTTATTAACGCTAATAAATCATATTTAACAATGTAATTTATTTATCCCAATACCGTTACGCTGCACCGAAAATGCTACAAAAATTACGATCACTGGTTATCAGTTTGTATATTTTTTTCAGATTGTCATTGGCGGATGGGATGATAAGCAGAGCGTTATCAGACGACAATGCTGTCCGCCACCTGAGAAAGTTGAAGTTCAGACTCCAGAGATATTAAGTGATGGCAGTTTCCGTGGATTCTGGATAAGCTGGGACAAAGGGGACATCAAGGCCGGACGGGAGGGAGAAACAAGCCCCTTCATGATGTGGAAAGACCCCGAACCATTTCCGATCAACTATTTAGGGGTGCACACTGGCTTTGGGTATAGCGGGACGTGGAAGATCGATGGTATGATTGTCATGGGATTCCTCAAGAAAGGAGTGTATAAATTTTTACGTCGGCAACGCGCATGTAACACCCCTGGAGTTGCAGGCGTCCATAGGCTGCGGTGACCGCTTACCATCAGGCGGGCCGTACGCTTGTTTGCCACCGCCGTGGTATATAAAAATATATGTATAGACATGGTTCCATTCGAATCTCGAAGAGATCTATGAATTAGCCAGGTTCAAAGTTCGAACATCCCCATACGAGGGTGCGGGTGAAATAATTATACTTACAAACAAGCTTACGGCATGCCTGACGGTAATCAGTTACTGCAGTCTATCACAAATGACTCCAGAATAACAAGCGCGTTGTCGAATCTTTATAAAGTTGAAGATTCGTTATTTGAACTAATTTCTAGAGCCTATCTTTGTTCCGCTGCTGGTGGCCGTGCCAACTCCCGCGCCGCCAGTGTGCGCGCCGACGTTGACGCGCCTGCGCCAGGGCACCGCCTGCGCGGGGCAGACCGTCTTCGAAGAGAACTTCGATACCCTGCGAGAAGATATCTGGCAGGTGCAACAGTACGTGCCACTAGACCATCCTGTAAGTTCAAAAATCTCTTCGTCTTCTTGATTTTTTTTCTTTCGTATTTATTCTTGACTATGGAACTCGTTATTGTTAGCTCCAAACCTGGGTTTGGGCCAACTAACGCAATGTCTTTTTTAAGTCTACTAGTCATATACAGGGTGTGGCCTGTAATAGGAGCAATAAATTTAAAGGACGCTTCCCTAGAGCATCTGCAGTAACCTCTTGTGTCCAAAAAATTTTTTTCTTTTTTCAATTGGGAGAAAAATTGATCTAAAGTTATGACCTCCAAGTAATGGATCTTGGCACCCAGAGATCATAGCGCGGCTGTCAATGCTGATTTTGAGGTTGCTTCAAGTTATGACTCATAATCGTTGTCGCATTTTTGGTTTAAAAGAATATTTTTGGGATTTTTTTAATTTTTTTTATAAATTTTTAGTTTTTTTTGAATATATTGTTATTAATATCACTCCAGTAGCGTAAAAAAGTACATATAAGCTACATTTGCGGAAAAAAAATCCAAAACCAACTTTTTTTTTTCAACTAAAATCATTTGGAAATACTTGCTAGAGAGCTCAATAGTGTACCGTTTAATTTTTTGCTCCTATTACAGGCCACACCCTGTATAGGTAGTCATGACTCAGATACTTTCATGTCCATAGTCGCATAAAGATAAAACATAGCCTGCCTGACACTAAACTTTTACTCGTGAGTCCAATACCGAATATGCACTACTATACTAGGTTGTCTGGATGAAATCGCTCTTTAGCGATAAGACCGCCTTTTGTTTGCCTCTACTCATTGTTATTTCGTACTGTACTGTGCCCTTTCATTGAGGTGTGCAATAAAGAGTAATTGTATTGTATTGTAATATAATAATAGTTTATTCAAGAAACTTCAATTATGACTAAATTTACATTTCTTCTGCCATACCACATAGCAGTTTGTTGGCAGACGAGGCTCCAAGATACAGTACAAGTCTTTATGTAAAAGCTAAGTTTGTGTAAACATAATTATTTCTAAGGAGTTGACTATGCTTACTACTACTATTGACGCCTCCTGCCTTCCAATGCCTCTCAAACGCTTACTACATTATGCCCAGCGTTTCATGGCAAAATCGCCTATGATCTAAGCGATGTAAAACTTAAACTTATATTGTCTTCAAACTATTGCACCAAATATGTCATTGTGAAAAATACAGACGTAATTCCAAAGGTTTCGTTTATTACGACTTCCTCTCTTTTATCATATTCAACGACTGATCCAATGTTCGATAACATTTGGCCGACATTACTCCACTGAAATAAAACACTCTCGCATTTACACTGTTTTTGCACAGCACATAAAACAATAGAAGATTTACTGGACTCCATCGTAAATGAGCCAATTTGCAATAATTTCTGGCGCCCGTCATCATATTGTCATATCACTGGCTCATCTGGCATCTTGCCGTTTTTATCAAAATATTTCAATAAAGTTGCCGAGTTTAAAATGATTTAATGCTTCTACTACTATTTCTATATAGGTAGTTGAAAGATACAAATACTGAAAGCTATGTACTATCAGCATCACAGGTAACTGACCATTGGTAGACCTTATCTTTATTGCAATAAGGTTCACGAATGGTCAGTTAACCTGATAGTACTAACACATTCGTTCTTTAATATTGACTGTGTAGAATTGTTTGAAGTTTGACTACATAAAATCCAATGCAGTGTCAGTCGGTTTGATTGAAAATCAGATTTTTATGAAATGCTTTTTTTTAGGAGCTTCCATTCGTATCTTACCAACGCCTTACCGTTTCTGTGAAAAACGGTAATCTTCGTATTACGCCTGCGCTACAGCAAGTCCAGCCAGGATTCACGTACTACAGCCTATATACCACTTTGGACCTATACAACGGGTAAGAAAAATCCATTATCTTCATTTATTTACGTTGTAACCCTTTGAACGCCGAGAGCCTATAAAGTGGTGTTTCGACGTGCTCCACGCCAACAACCACTAAAAAAAAGAGTGAAGGTGTACTTTGATCATGAAAAAAATCTATTATGAATTGTTTTTATTGGTTTAAACATTACATCCATTATTGATACCTTGGCGTCTAAGTGATCACTTCATTCATATATGAAAGCGTTCAAAAGTCTTGAACAAGTTTTATTATTCTTTTTAAGATGCACATCAGGACAAACCTCCTCGTGCCAAGTAGAAGCAAACGAAGGCTCCTCCATCTTACCACCGGTGATAGGGGGTCGTATCACCACCAGATCTAGTTTTGCTTTTACCTATGGTATCATCAGTGTTCGCGCCAAACTACCTCAAGGCGATTGGATTTATCCAGGTTAGAATTACTCCGTAAATATGTGATCTACCCTAATCTTTTATAAATGAACAAACAAAAATCGTACAAATAAAAAAGTGCAGCTCAACACTATAGATAAGTCAGTATAAGAAAAAAATAGGCAGGTACTTATATACCTGCGGATGAGTAAGAAAATCTCATTCAAGGCCGTTCCTTTCATATTCACTGTATTTATCGACGTGTCGTTTCCCATAGTAAAAGGAGCAGGTTCCAATTTAATAGAAACACCTAGTTTTAGTAACCAAATCGCTGATTTAATATGAATCCACAATAATTGAATCAACTTGGCAATAAATTAAAACACAATTTCAAAATAAATAATCAAAAGACATTTTAGCAGTACGACAAGTGCACTCGGACAGCTCTAATGCAAGAATGCCCCCACCGTCCACTGTCTTCTTACTCTCTCGAGAATACAGCGGACGGGGGGGCATTTTTGCCGTCATATTCTATAAAAATTACAGTGAAAAATTTATTGACTTTATTTAAGGATTAAAATGACTGTCTTTGTATATGATAGAAATTTATTGTCAAAACTTAGGAGTAACAGATACTTCATAATAAGTACGAGTATACGTGTCAAATATAATAAGTCAAATAGCCTGCCCCTTGTCATTCCGGATGCAGAGTTGCCATGCAACATCTAAATTATCAAAAAGTAATAACTTAAACTGAATCTTATCTAATCTAAAAACAGCCGGTATCCGTTATAGATAATAGGTGTCAGATAGAATTTTACTCAGTCCTTTTTTTGACATAAGTTACAGATATAAGGTCTGACAAATTATGCGAATTGTGAAGATAACTAAATAATTCACTGCAATATTTATTATGTACGAGTAACTGGCGCAGTCGGTAGAACTAAAGTTAAAACTATTTTTTTAATACAGTTGCTCAAAAAGTGCTACTTTACGTAGCTGTTTAGCGTGCGGAAAGTTGGTTTTCGCGCACTAGTGCTTTTCACTTTTCACTTTTCCATGCTTGTTCCAATGCATGACTCCTTATTGCTGGGTGTTAAATATTAGTTTCCTTTAAACGTCGTAATCAACATAAAAACCTACTGTTATTATCAGAATACGAAAAATATACACATTTCATATTTTATTACTTACCTCTTCATCATTATAACACGTTTATTTTTTAATATTGAATATTGAAAAACCGTTCTTAATAAGTTGTCTGAGTGGAACGGAATAGCTGCCGAAACGCCTGTCAAAGAAGAGGCGTTTTTACTTACTGCAAGCATGTTTTAAGTTTCTAAAGGCAACATTCGATATTGTTTTTATAAATATTACTTGTTGTTTTTTTTATTTTTTCGCAACTGTATTAAAAAACGTAGTTCAATACACGTGCGGAAATGTCATTCTTCACTCGTCCCGAGTCTTGCCGCTCGCCTGCGGCTCGTGGCATCCCTCGGTACTCGTGAAGAAATGACATACTTTCCGCACTAGCATCGAAATGTACTATTTCAGAGATATTGCTAGAACCCCTATTGAAGAAATACGTTTTTGGTACTAAGAACTCAGGGATGCTGAAAATAGCGTGCGCTCGTGGAAACTTGGAACTTAATAAAGGTTCTACTCAATATGGTAACAAGGTAAATTAACAGAATTTTTTACACATATTAAAATTATCATCATCATCATACTCGTACACTTTCATTCTGCCTGCCTGTCGGCCTGCTTAGCCTAGTTTGTAGTGACACTGCCTCCGAAGCTAGAGGGTGTCGGGTTCGAATCCCGGCCAGGGCATTATTTGTGCATTTAGCAAGGATTTTTGTTCTCGAATTTTGGATGTTTTATATGTATTTAAGAATGTATTTATCTATATAAGTATGTATATCATCGTCTAGTACCCATAGTACAAGCTTTGCTTAGTTTGGGACTGGGTAGATTTGTGTAAGATTGTCCCGCAATATTTATTTATTTCTATCAGCCGAAGGACGTCCACTGATGGACATAGGCCTCCCCCAAAGAGTGTAACAATGACCGATCGTGCACCACCAGCATCCAGCAGACTCCCGCCACCTTTACCAGGTCATCAATCCACCTCGAGAACCTTTCCGATACAACGGCCATCGGTCCTATGTGTGTGCGCCGCCCACTGCTATCTAAGCGATTCGGAGGGCTCTATGTCGGTTATTTTGGTTCTGCTGCGGATGGTCTCATTCCTGATGCGATCACGCAGAGATGATCCCAGCATAGCCCATGTTAAAGTATTGATTGAGAAATAATAATGTCCACCACCATCACCACGTCGACCACCATCATGACGTCCACTGCTGGACAAAAGTCTCCCCCAATTTCATGGGGTGTACGAGTAAATACCATAATCGCCACGCTTGGCATGCGAATTGGCGGACGCAGTATCTCTACCGTACTCCAAGGATGCTGCTGCCCATCCCCCGGTGGTCTTGGTAGTAGTTTTAGGACATACCCACTCAATCCCGTCCCGGGATAAACAGTAATATAAGGAATCAATATCGGATATATTTTTGGACTCTGCGTGATATTCACAAGACCTTAAGTAATTTCTTCTTCCTTTATTTTACACTCTACAAAACAACTAAAAAGAAAACTCCCGTGAATTACTCGTACCTATACCGTTTTCCGTCAAATTATCCATCGTTTAATTTCATTCTAGGTGCTGTACAGCGGGCCTGTGATCGACACAAAATGCCACGACGAGTTGCTTGTCACTAAGAAATCGGGCAAGCACTGGGGGGACGATTTCCACGTGTATTCTGCTACGTGGACTCCAGGTTGGCGTGTTATTTTTTTTTAAACTGTACAAAAATAACGACTTCTAGGTACGACTATGTTTTTTATGATTTATTCACTATCGGTGGACGATTTGCTATGACACACCGTAAAAAATTACGGAATGGTCATTTAAAGCATGCTCAACATTTCTACAATATTTTGCCAATGCGTGTGTCTCATCAGCAATCCTCATGTGCATTACACACTAGTACGTACATAATTATGTCATCATCATCAAAATACCAGCCGAAGGACGTCCACTGCTGGATATAGGCCTCCCTCATATAATGCCTACCTTCTGTATAACCTATTAAAGTGTATCGATGTGATTTACGGTACTAAAGCCTCTTCGGAAACCGGCTTGTTTGGGAAGCTGCAAGTCATCTAGCTTAGTACAAATAATTGATTATAACACAGTTCTTCTGAAAACATGTGAAAAAATAGTTTAAGTATATACAGGATGTGGTGGCCTGTAATAGGAGCAATAAATTTAAAAGACGCTTCCTTAGGGTATCTGCAGCTTACCTCTTGTGTCCAAAAAAAGAATTCTTTTTTCAATTGGGAGAAATTTTGGTCTAAAGTTATGACCTTCAAGTAATGGATCTTGGCACCCAGAGATTATAGTGCAGCAGTCAATGCTGATTTAGAGGTTGCTTCAAGTTATGACTCATAATCGTTGTCGCATTAATAATAATAATAAATATGCTTTATTGCACCACACAAGAGAAACAATGTTACACAAAACAAACTTACATTATTAGTAATGGTAGCAACAGGCATTTTTGGTTTAAAAGGATATTTTTGGGATTTTTTGTTTTTTTTTTATAAATTTTTAGTGCTTTTTGAATAAATAGTTATTAATATCACTCCAGTAGAGTAAAAAAAGTACATATAACCTACTTTTGTGAAAAAAAAAATCCAAAAAAAAACTTTTTTTTTTAATTAAAACCATTTGGAAATAATTGCTGGGGAGCTCAATAGTGTACCGTTTAATTTTTTGCTCCTATTACAGGCCAAACCCTGTATAGATAATGTTTGTTGCTACACTGTCGATTAACTATACTCATAGGTACATAGTGCGTAACAATTATCATATGAGCCAGCGTCCTACTGCTAGGAGAGCGCTCCTACTGCCAGGAGAGCGCTCCTACTCCTAGGAGAGCGCTCGTGGCCCAGCGGCGCCCGCGTATCGCGTGCGGTATCGAGGTTAAGCAATGTCGGCCGAGGTCAGTCATTGGATGGGTGACCGCTTTGAGTGGTTCCT